>CM057822.1:82417445-83038824 GCA_030067965.1 Latrodectus elegans | reverse complement strand
ATTAATGAACTTTAAAGTTTTTACCCGTATTATTATAATATTTTTGAAATTAATAGATATTTATTTAACTAATTACTAAATTGGAGATGAGACTAAATTCTATTTATATTTAATTAAATTAGAAAAAAAGAAATACATTTTAACTTTCTAGTCTAAAACATTATATATAAATCAACCTGGAATTTTAAAGAGAACTTTTTATAAACAATTTGTCTAATTTAAATTAACAATTCTTTTCATTTGCTAAACCAATCATAATTTGTCGGTATTGTCTTTATATTGAAGAAAAAATTTTATATCAAAGAAAAACTGGGAATTGCAAAATAATTCATTTTTATTGTTAATACTGTGTTTTGGTATTGGGAAGTTATGCAATATGAACGAAGAAGGCTTATATCTAATTCTTATAAAAAAGCAAACAGTAATTATTTCACCCACATCAGAATAATAGTCATTATAGTACACTGTCTTTGAGTTAAAGGGATATCTTCCTTAAAAATATTTTTCTTTACAATTATTCTCCTCCACATAAATTGAACTGTGCGATAAAATGAATAATAAATTTATAGTATCTAAAATCTTTCTAATAGTAAAAACTACCCCTGTGTGTAAGCTGTATTCATACTAAATGGTAGGTAGCCATGTCCAAAGTATTTGATGTCCAACCGGAATGAAATTTAGTCAACATTGCTGTCAGAGAAACTTAATGAACACAAATAATGAAGCCAATATTTTTGCATTTTGACAAAAAAGATTACACACGACAAAAGATTAGAGTTCACTTGTTACACCAATGTATGCGACGAGCGTAAATAGAATTTGTTATTTAAAAATTATGATTTTGATAGGAATTCCTAAAATTTTCTTATGTTTTTACTTGTTTTATAAATTTTATATTTATCTTTTTTAAACTGAGAAAGGATGGAATTTGTGAAAATCAAACACTTAACAGACGAGAACTTTCGATTTCGTTAAGTGCGGATGTAAGAGATTCAGGAGGCATAGAAAGTGTGTCGGAAACGAGAGGAACGGTATGGGTGTGTGTAAAGACGAGTGGTAGCGGAGATACCGCTTCCAGGCAATGGAAAATATGTGTTTCGAATAATGTAAAATGAACCATCTAAATTTATGTTTGTGTCTAAAATTAATGTTATGTTTGTAAATGTAAAATAAATGTGTCGAAAATAAAAGAAGGTATGTTGGTATTACTGAACGATCCTGGAAACGACAGGTTCGTGAAACAATCACATTGGCGCAGTCGACAGGATGTGTTCCGGATTAATACAAAATAATGGGATGCTAATGATGGAAAAGTGTCTACAAAGTCGTGAGTCTTGTTATGAAACAAACTAACGACTCCAAATTTAGAAACAAAACATTTAATTAACAAAAAATTTACAAGGAGTCATATTTGGGTTCATAAAACTCTCGCGCTTGCGTAGCGTACCAAAGAGTCAATATCAATTTCCAAAACTGAAAAACGCAGCTTCTTCAGCCTGCTCCTCGCACCAATCGTCTCTACTCACCCTCCCCATCAAAGGCTCTGGAAATCAGAAAGCGCTGAGTAGGAGACGTTACAGACTAAATTATTCCTTCCTTCCCAGGAGTTTTTTTCTTTTTTTTTTTTCCTACGGAAATCAACCTGCAATGAAAAAGAAAAAAAAACACACACAAGCAACAAAAAGCAAAATTTAGTATTACAGATAGCCCTGATCAATCGGACTCTGGCTGATACACAAAATATATGGCATTATATAATATAAAAATATATCAAAGAGCACAAAATAATTATGTAATACAACAGAATCTGCAACAATAGATAAATTTACAAATATACACATTAATATTATAAAAAACAATATAATTTTTTCAAAAATTATGAAACAATTGAAATTTGTATTAAGAGAAAATATTTTTAAAAAAATTAATATCTGAGTAATAAAAAGAAAATACGTTTGGTTATTCAGCATTCTACTGAGACTATCAGCATTCTGATGTAATTTGCCCTTTTTGTGAACAATATCAGAAATTTAGGCTTTGAAGAACCAAAGCCCATCTTAAAGTCTGGGATTAGATCCTGTATGATGTTTTAACCAAACTAAAGGGTTGTGATCAGTTTCTATAACAAATTTATACTGACTATCTAAATAATATTTTAATTTAGTAACAGCAAAAATTATTGCTGCACATTCCTTTTCTATAGTACTATAATTTTTCAGACTTTGAAAATTTTCTACTCAGAAACAGGATAGGGTGTTCATTTAGTTTTGATCTCTCTGAGATAAAACTACTCCTATTCTAAGTTTGAGGCATCACATTGAATAATAAATGGTTTTGAAAGTCTGGACTGTAAAGTACAGGCTTCTTTATTAAAGCATTCTTTAATGCTATGAATGCCTTTTCACAGTTATTATTCCATATTACAGTTCCTTCTTGGGTTTCCCTTTTAGTAAGTCAGTTAAAGGCGCAGCAACTACCGAAAAGTCTGGTATATACTTACGATAGTATCCAACAAGACCTAGGAAAGCACGTACTTCGGTTTTGCTTGAGGGACGTTCGAAATCGGTAACAGCTTTCACTTTAATATCACCTGGTGTTCTTTGACCTTGTCCTACAAAGTGTCCCAAATATTTAACACGAAGTTGAGCGAATTTGCACTTTAAGGGTTTTACAGTCAATTTCGCAAATCGAATCTTCTCTAGAACACATTTAAGATGTTGGATGTGATCAGACCAAGTAAATGAATATATAGCTATGTCATCTAAATAAGGTACAGCAAAATGTTCGCAATTTTTAATATCTCAGCCATTAACTTACTGAAATAATAAGGGGCATTCTTCAAACCGAATGCCATTCTCAAAGTTTATAAACACCAAATGTCGTAGTAAATGCAGCATATCTTTGAGCCTTCGGACTCAAAGGTATTTGCCAATAACCTCGTGTTAAGTCTAATAGAGATATGAAATTCGCTTTCGAAACAGATTCAACGCGCTCTTCAATATTTGGCAATGGATAATATTGTGTTCTGGTAACCTCATTTAACCGGCGATAATCAATGCACGGACGAGGTTCTTTTCCAGGAGCTTCAACTAATATTAAAGGTGATGTGTAATCGGATTCACCTGGTTCCACCACCTTCAATTTCAACATCTTGTCTACTTCCGATTTCAAGATTTCTGTCTGTCGTGGGGACATTCGATATGGTTTAGCTATAATAGGTTTATCAGATTCCAACTCGATGTCCAGTTCAGCTAGTTCAGTACAACCCGGTTCATTTGAAAAAATATCAATAAATTGAATCAAAGTCTACTCAATTGCTTCTTCTGCTCATCCTCTAATTTTCATTAAAACAGCTTTCAGGGAAAGTCTCTAAAAGGGTGGATGAATTAATTTCAAAACTTGGGATATCTTCATTCTCAGAATCAATATCTTCATTATCAGAATTAGAGGTAAAAATTAAATTAACATCTTCTGGACGCTGAAAATAGGGTTTTAACATATTTACATGGTATACATGTAATTTTTCTTTATCAGGAAATTGTATTATATAATTTGTTTCCGATAGTCGTTTTACTACTTTTCCTGGACCTATCCAATGAACAGAAAATTTACTTGACCTAGAAGGGCAACGACTAACACAAGATCATTTTCTTTAAATTCTCTTTTCGTAGCCTTACGGTCATACCAAAGTTTCTGTTTTCTTTAGCATCTGTCATATTTTGCACAGCTAATTCTTGACATTTTTCATTCTATTTAAAAGATTAAAAACGTAAGCAATCACACTATCTTCTTCAATGGTTTTACCAGTTAAATTTTCATATAATAGTTTTACAGGAGTTTTAGGTTCCGACCATGGACTAATTCTGCAGGAGAATATCCAGTGCTATCATGAATGCAAGTTCTAAGCGCAAAAAGTGCCTGAGGTAAAATTTTCTCCCAATCTGTACCCTTTTCTAAACAAAGGACTTTCAGTATTCTCTTTAAAGTTCTATGCAATCTTTCAACAGGATTGCTTTGGGGATGCTGTACAGAACTATGCACTACTTTAATACCAAATTTTTCTAAAAATTCTGATGTCAGGACACTCATGAAAGATGTTCCTTGATCACTTTGCAACTCCTAGGAAAACCCATACGGCTAAATATCTGAAGAAAAGCATCAACCACAGTAGTAGAACGAATATCTGGTACTGGGATGGCATCTGGATACTTGGATGACATGCAAATGGCTGTTATAATATACCGGTTGCCGCTTGAAGTTAAAGGTAAAGGTCCACAGGCATCAACATTAATTCTAGTAAATATTTCCGGAATTACTGGAACCAGTTTCAAAGGAGACTTTTTCTTATTTTGAGGCTTTCCTACACGTTGACATTTGTCACAAGATTTAACAAAATTTTCTGTCTTTAAAGCAGTTTGGCCAGTAGAAAGTTTTACACAACATATCTTTTGTTTTAGTTACACCTAAATGAGCTGCAGTTACCTCATGGCAGATTCCTTTTAGCTGGTTGCGAAACTTCTTGGGCACAACTAATAATCTTCTTATGGTTCCATCATTGTCCATTTTATTAAAAAACAACATTTGATTTATTATAACATATTTATTGTCTTTTGAAGATTGTCGTTTAGCTTGCTCAAAAAGAGGTTTCAAATCTTCGCACACTTTTTGTTCACGAGCGAATTCTTCTGGGGATGTCTTTATCAAATCCAGACCTTCAACTTCGGTTTCTAATGGTGGCAAAATTGCATTTTCCTCTAATTCTTCATTTTTTTAGTTTTGAGGCAAGACCTAGAGGATTTTATTTCAGAGACAATTATCTCTTTATTCGTGCTATTTTCCTTGCGTCTTTTTTGAGCTCGAGTTTCTATAGCATTTATCATATGTACTTTCACCTCTTCGTGTTTTTGGTTTCTTCAATTAAAGCGGCTGTTTTGTTACCTAGTAAATACCTTCCTTGATCCAAAGAATCTCGAAGAACTGCTGCCTTTGTCAAAACGTGACCTAATTCACAATTTATTTCAACCTCGGCAATAGGTAAGCATACTAAAGTTTCATCAAGAGGTGTTCTTAGCCAAACCTTTTCCTTAGTGAACATATCAGGTTTAACGTATTTTCCACAAATCAAATCAAGAGTTGCTCCAGTGTCTCTTAAGATTGGCATTTGAATTCCATTAACAGTGCCGATACTAGTGTAGGAGCCATCAACTCATTAAATGTACTTTTAGCAATTTCATTAGATGCTACCGATTCTAAGTTCTTTTTATTTTGTCACACTGAGGCCGCAAATGACTATAAGAACCACACTCATAACATCAGAGTTGTTTTCGTTTTCAAATTCCCTTTCATGTGCATAATTTGAATTTTTATTCTCGACTCTTTTAGGAACATGAGATTTATTATTTCGAATTACTTCATTAAACTTAAAAGCACGGTTTTCGTTTTGTTGACGAAAACCAAAATTATTTCGAGGAGTTTTGTAAAATCTTTAGTCTTAAAACTATCTCTTAAGCTTTCATATTCATCTATTTTCTCTGCCAGATCATACGGAGAATTTATTTTAAGCCATTCCGCCAAAAATGTTCTTTAATTTCAATTGGCACTCGACGTTTCAATTGATCTGTTACCATTAGCTCCTTAAGCTGTTCAAACGTCGTTATTTCTAATTCCGCAAGCCATTCCGTAAAGTAACTATTCAATTCTTGTGCATAATTTCTCCATGATTTTTCTGTCGTTTTCTGGTGTTTAAGAAACAACTGTCTTATTTTTCGCTATTTAACTTGAATCGTTTAAGAATAAGTTCCTTCACATAATCGTAATCATCAGCCCTTTCTGGAGGTTCTCTAGCTAACATGTTAGATATTTCTGAAGGTAAAGCACTGACAAGATAAACTACCCATGCGTTTTGGAATATGAGCCATTTCTGCTCTACGCTCAAAATTTATTAAGTATAAACTCATCTCATCTTTCTTTTCATCATACTTTGGCGTTATTTGCATTAATTGAATTTTTGAGCTTGTTCAGTCCTATTTGTAACTGATTCTCTGTTAGAAATTGTGGCATTTGAAGAGATTTCCAGACGTTTCATTTCCAAAATATGTTCTCTTTCTTCACGTCTAATTCTTTCCTCTTTTTCTAGTTCTTCGCGCCTAATTCTCTCCTCTTTTTCTAGTTCTTCTCGCCTAATTCTCTCCTCTTTTTCTAGTTCTTCTCGCCTAATTTTTTCCTCTTTTTCTTCTTGTTCCCTTTTAACTCTTTCATCGATTACCCTATCTAATATACATTTTACTTCTTCCTCGTTGAAGTTTTTACTAGCTAAAATTAATTTTTTAATGTCTGGGATTTTAAAAGAATCTGGAACTATTTCCCCTAACTCTTCCGCTACTTCTATTAAATCTCCCTTTTTTCCCCGTGCTAAAAAAGCCATTTTAATTACTAAACGTTTTATCTCAGAAGAGATGCAATAATGAGAGAAAAAACAGACTATACCCACCAATATGCAAAATTTATTAACTAACTATTGAAATTATTTATCACACACTACTAATATAAACATATCAATAACGTTTAAAAAACTAAATGAAACAAACTATATTATAATACAACAAAAGTATAAAATGGAAAATCAATTATTTCAAAAAGAAGAAAATGTTTAATATTAAATCTACTCTCGATTTCAAGTTATTATCACCAAGCTAATGATTGATACTCAGATAAATTGAATCATTAATAAAAAATGTAAATATATTATATGTATAAATTATATAAAATCATATTCTTATATAGATACTACTATATTAAATCCAAAAATGAAATTATACATATTTTTAATTCAAAATATAGAACACTACAATTCTTAAGAACAATACAAATTAACAGCTTTAACTAATCTAAACCAGAAATCAGCTTTCGATTTCAAATCAATAAACTTAGTTAATCATACACGACATCAAATAATGTTAATAACGTAAGATATTTTAAACATTAAGAATATATCTTTTCAAATTCTTAACAATGTAAAAAAACATATACGATTTAAATATCAAATAAATCAGTTTTATATCATATAAAACATTGCAAAGAACAATCAAACACATCAATAAAAATTTCACATTACATTAAATTCAAACCTATTTGTAATAATATACTTTCGTTTTCACATAACGAAATCAAAACCTTTAAAAAATATATTCCTTTCTTTCTTAAAATCTACTTTATATATCAGTTGAACAATCAAAAACTAAGTATATAATTGTACTTTTGATTTTACACCTTAATCTATAACAACATAGTTATTTTAACACATATTCCTAAGTGAATTGAAATACATCAACCACATAAAAATTATGAAATACACATTTAATAAGATACACACTTTTCGTATAAAAAATATTACACTGTAAATTCGAATACACGAAATACAGAAATTATCTTTTGTAATATGGAATACACCATTTACAAACTTATAAACAAAATTAATTGATGTAACATGAAAATTCACGTAAATAAGATTGGAACTAAATATTCTATAAATTTATAACATACCAACTATTTATTTTTAATTGTAGCCAGAGAAGGATTGATCAAAATGGCCTACCTGTATTCCAACATTTTGGCACGTAATCCATTATAGTGCACATAATTAATTTTCACAGTGGATGCTAATGCAAAGCATTATAAAAACATCCAAAACCGCTGCCACCAAAAACATAAGTTTGTTATGAAACAAACTAACGACTCAAATTTAGAAACAAAACATTTAATTAACAAAAATTTACAAGGAGTCATATTTGGGTTCATAAAACTCTCGCGCTTGCGTAACGTACCAAAGAGTCAATATCAATTTCCAAAACTGAAAAACGCAGCTTCTTCAGCCTGCTCCTCGCACCAATCGTCTCCCTACTCACCCTCCCCATCAAAGGCTCTGGAAATCAAAAGCGCTGAGTAGGAGACGTTACAGTCTGTATATTTTGATTGCTTCTCCTTCCATTAGGAGCCAATATTTGTTTTACTTATGTATGATTTAAGGGAACTTTTGTTTTAGAATTTTCTTAAATTTCTTTGTAGGGTTTTGTTTTAGAAAGAAATGTTATAAATTAATAAAAATTGTTTAAATATTTAAAGTATCAAAATAAAAATAAATATGTATAATGTTCTATTTAATTGAGAAAATATTTAAGTTTCGATACTGGTTTCGAAATATTGGTATTTGTGCCTTAATATTCAGAAAAGTTAGTTTTCTCTAACTGGTGATATTACTAAATATCACCAGTATATACATATATATATATCTATATATATATATATATATATATATATATATATATGTATATAATTTTGATTTATTAAGGGAAAAAATATTTTTGGAATAATCTGTTTATGAAAACAAATATATGTCGAATAATAATGTTGTTGCTAATTGTCAATTTCTTGAGTTATGTGCTTCAATTTAAAAGCTTCTGTATTATTGAATAGTAAATTGTTGAAACGTACTTTTAGTTTAATGTGATATAATAGGATATAAATATTTTGCTTAGAATTTTCATGATCATTATGTTGTCTATTATGTAAATGATATAATTTTATGGAATAAGAAACTATTTCAAGAAAGTTTAAATGCTTTTTAATTGTTTATTGTTTTGCATTATTAAATTACGTGTTCAGAATTATTCAATGTTATAAGGTATATTAATTATTTACTCAAAGATTGTATTCAATATTTATGTAAAGTAACTAAATTTAGATTTTAAATTTTGATTCAAAACCGAGAATGTGAAACATTTATGTAAGGAAATTTTCAATTATTTTATATTTCGAAAGTAATTGTGCTTGCAATGGTGAATAATAGTTTTGGTTGTTTCGGTAATTCTGATTCCTATTATTTTAAGCTAAAATTATATGTATAAATAGTGATAAACATAAATGCATATTACTAAAAATTATTTTATCATTTTATTGATTTAAGTGGTTATATGTTCAGTGACCTTCTGTGATAAGGATTTATTTAATTTGAAATGCCTAAACTGGAAGTATGATTCATATATGCATATTTTTAGCTTGTTTTGAATTGTTTTCATTCACTAATGTGTATTATGTAAGTGAAGTTTTATATATATAATAGTATATTATAGTGCGTATTAAGTACATTACACAGTGTGTTGAAATGAGAATCGAGACTATAAATTTTTAAATTTATTATTAGAATAAGTTATTTAAATTTTTTGGTGCATTAAGTAAACGAAAGTGTTTTATTGATTAAACAAATGAAAGGTGATTTGTATGATTTAAATGTTTTATTTTGAATAATTGATAATTTAAGGTTTGGTAATTTGCGATAACAATAGTTGTTAAAATGGCCTTCGCATTCTTAGGTAAAGGTCGAAAGGAGGATCTGTTAATATTGGCTAGTGAGTTAGAACAAATTCCTCGCGACGCGAAAATAATAGATTTAAAACATGTGATTACACAATCTAAGCATTTTGAAGAGTCATTTGTTCGAGTTAACAAATACAATAATTTCCGATCGGATAGAGCGAGAAAGCCAAAGTAGAAGAAAGGCAACGTGAATTAGAAGAGAAACAAAGAGAACGTGAGCATGAAATTAAAATGCGTGAATTAAAAATAAAAGAAAAGGAAGATGAGTGCAAATCAGAAAGCACTATAGAATATGGGCGAGATAAATTAGGAAACACTTTTCTAGGTTATTTAAATATAATGAAAGGAGTAATTTTAGACCCCCCGGAACGAGCAGAAGAATGGCCTTTATTTTCCATCATGCCAAAAGGATGTTCAAGCTTTATGAAGTAAAACCGAACAGTATGAAGGGAAAATTATTTTACAATGTTTAAAGGGTCGTGCTAAAGGAATAAAATGTATGTTTTCGGAAGAAGATTTAGATTAGTATAACAAATTCAAAAATTTCCTTTTATGGGAGCATAGAATAATTCCATTACAACACAAGAAGAATTTTGATTCTTGTCATAAATTACACAATGGAAGTTATGCTCAGTATGCGTTCAGGTGGAAGCTGCATTAGAACTGTATTTAAAATCAAGAGATATAGAAACATTTGTTAAACTTAAAGAACTTACTGTAGCAGACAAAATAAAAAAGACTATGCCTACTCATGTAAGATCTCAAATGTTTTTGAAAGAGACCGAAAATTGGCTTCAATCCTGAATTGGTAAAGGAAATTGACAATTTATTAGTTTCGATACAAAACGTTTTGCAAATAATTCCCACAACTATACCAAATTTATTCCCGGCCCACATGGAACAAAACAGAACGAAACTGTGAGGAAACCTTTTCCAGCTGAAGTTAGAAATAAAAGTTTTGTTGAAAAGAAAGAATATTATAATTATCAAAAGAACCCAGATCCACGACCACAGAATCGTTTGGGAAATAATACCGCTAGTTGCGCTCCAGGTAAAAAAATATTAAAGTACTAAAAATGTTAAGAAGAGGGTCATTTGAAGAAATTTTGTCTGCAAGTGAATACAGTATCTCAAGTTTCTAATAGAAGTGAAGAAGTAAGCAAGAAAGGGTTAAATGAACTTTGCATTAAAATTGATAATGCAAGTTTTGATTGGGAAAAGGCTGGTGAGCTTTTACGAGTTGATTTAAATATAAGAGATAATAAGTTTCAAGGAATCATTGATAGTGGTGTGGAAATTACAGTACTGCTGAAGTTAGTGGTGCCAGAAGAAATTTTGCAGCTAAGTGCGAAAATCTACTTGAGGCTTGCAATTGGATCTCCGGTTGAAGGAAAGCTTGTTTCTGTTCCACTTAGCCTTTGATCAGCAGGTGATATCAGACCGTATACTATGGTGCATGCTGCGGTTGTGGAAGGATTGCATGGGCAAGCTTTGATCACTCCTAGGGTTTTCAGTTTGTTGAGAGAACAAAGAAGAAAATATCATGATGGGAAATAAAAAATATCCACAGGAAAGAAATAGTTTGGAATACTTTCAATGTGGAGGGAAGGAAACTAGAAGCTCACAATGAAATAGAAGCAAATCAAGGAACACTTGATTAAGAAAATTTGAAGTAGAGGTTTCAACTACTCCAGTGGAAAGTAACTTGTTAAACGAAGAAATAATTGCTATTAAGAGAAAGGTAGATTCTTTAGTATCCACAACAATAACTTATGAAGTGAAAAATGAATCTAATGTTGAAGAAATTAGATCCAGTTCTCCTTCTGAGACTGATGCTGCTGTAGAAAATGAAAAGAATATCAAACAAATAATCTCCGAAGAAGAAGCTAAAGCAGCATTAGCAGAAGAACATAGATTAGTTAGAGAGCAAGCAGAACATGAATCTGAATTGGAAGAACAGAGACAAGAAGAATTGAGGAGACTAGAAGAAGAGCGTCTAAGTCAGGAAGAGTAAGAGCATATAAAAATGGTAGAAGAGCATTGACGATTACTTGAAGAATATTGTCGTAAAGAAGAAGAAAAATTGAGAAAAGCTGTTTAAGATCACAAGCAGAGAGAGGAAGAGGAGGGAGTAAAACGATATAAAGAGCTGCGTTAGAAAGGAAAGCTAAAGAAGAAACTAAAAAGTTAAGGTTAAATTAGAAGAAAAACTTGCAAGGAGGAAGAAGAACAAGCCGGAAGAAAAAAAGCGATTAGTAAAAAATGAGCCGTACTCCAGGTAAATCAAGTAGAACATCACCCTCTGGTAGTGTCAGTGGAAGTGATCATTTGGATTCTGGCGAGAATCAACAAGAGAATTTCTCAAGTGGTGCGAATTTTTTGGGGAGTATTGAGGGAACAGAACCATTTTTGGCAGAAATTGTTTATCCTCTTGTATGTGTAGCAAAGAAAGATGAAGCGATTCGACTATGTGTCGATTATCGGAGACAAATTCTGAGTCTAAAATAGCTTCCTTTCCAATACAAAATTCAGAAGAATTACGATTTAAAGCTGGTGCGGCAAAGTATCTATCCACTCTAGACATCTATTAAGGTTATTAGGAAATTCCATTGGATCAAGATAATCGAGAACAAACAAGTTTCGTTTCACCTAAAGGATAGTATCAAAGGAAAGTAATGCCATTTGGACTTGCAGGTGCTCCAGCTACTTTTCAGAAAATTATGAATCAGATCCTGAGATCTCATAATAATGATTTTGTTGAGTTTCCTGGATAATATCATAATTTATTCATCTAGTTGGGAAGAGCATTTGAACTATCTAAGAACGGTTTTGGAAAGATTAAAACAGTGCAATTTTACCGCAAACTTAGCAAAATGTACCTTTGATCGATCGAAGGTAAAATACTTAGGTCATGTAGTTGGATCAGGAGAGCATGGGCCCGATCCAGATGAAATTACAGCTATCAAAACCTTAATATCGCCAAGAACAAAGAAAGCCTTAAGATCAATATTAGGACTGTTTAACTATTATAGGGAATGTGTGCCTCATTATGCGAACATTGCTAAGCCATTAACAGACCTGACCAGAAAATCTGTACTAAACAATATCCATTGGTCTACAGATACAGAAAAAGACTTTCATCTCATTGAAAGATAGTTTATGTGCTGTCACTTCATTTTCAACCCTTGATTTAAAATAAGCAATTTGAACTGCACAAAGATGCTACTTTTACTGGCATTGGAGCATGTTTAATGCAGAGAGACACTGATGGAAATTCTAAGCCTATAACTTTCGCCAGTCAGAAATTAACTTCAGCGTAGACCAAATGGAGTATCATTGAGAGAGAAGCATATACTGTGATATGGGCTCTTGGTAAGTTTGAAGCATGGACTTACGGAAATTCCATAAATTTATTCACAGATCACTATCCTCTGAAATATGTTACGGATAGCATCCCGAAGAATGCCAGATTACAAAGATGGTCATTGGCTCTCTCTCTCACTATCAGGTCACAATATCTCATAGGCCCTTTAATAATAATGTTATAGCAGATGCATCAAGGGTTTATCATTTAGGGTTTATCTTATCAAGGGTTTATGAGGATGATTAATTATTTTTCTTTTATAATGAATCTTGTAAGAAATAGAAAATAATTTCTGATATATCATAATATTCATATTTAACTTTATATAATATTTATATATTAAACATGTAGTTATTTCTATTTCTTATAGGTTGTTAATTTTCATAAGGTTTGTGTGAATAATATTTGCATAATTGTTTTTTTATGTTAATATTGATTCTTATTTTCTTACTTTATAATATTGTGTTGTAATCAATATAATGGATATAGCAGTAATACAGGATATTTTCCTTTAAAGAGAATATGAAAAGAAAAGTGCAAGCTGAAGCATGTCAACAAACAGGTTAAGCATTAAGTTACATTTAGAATTTTGCTATTATTTGGCTCTTGAGGGAATGGTGATGAAAGGTAAAAGAAACTTTCTAGGATTCTTCGTAGTTTCCATTTTCAGGACAAGGGCCAGCACTGAAAACTGGAGGGAAGGTGTGAAAATCAAACACTTAACAGACGAGAACTTTCGATTTCGTTAAGTGAGGACGTAAGAGATTCAAGAGTGTGTCGGGCAGGAGAGGAACGGTATGGGTGTGTGTAAAGACGAGTGGTAACGGAGGTACCGCTTTCAGGCAATGGAAAATACATGTGTTTCGAATAATGTAAATTGAACCATCTAAATTTACGTTTGTATCTATAATTAATGTTATGTTTGTTAATTTAAAATAAATGTGTCGGAAAAAAAAAGATTGGTATTACTGATGTTGGTATAACTTGGTGTTGGTATTACTGAACGATCCTGGGAACGACAAGTTCGTGAAACAATCACAGAATTTTCAATAAAATTAAATCTTTAATTTTTTTAAACTTCCTAAAAATATTTTTTCATTTATTTATATAAAATATTTAAGTGTGTACACCTTTTGAATCTCAAAAGTGACTCACACATTTGAGGATACTTTTACAGCCAAATGTAAGTAATACTGATCTTAATTTGTTTAGTTTAAATTTTTAAGAACTATATCTTTAAGTATTTTATATTTTCTTCACTTCTCTCACTTTTATACTTCCTGCGTGCATTTTAGCCAAATGTTTTTTCCACATATATTCCAACTTAAATCTCGAATTGTTGTTTAGATTTGATAGGATTTTGTGAATATAAATAATACGATTTTTATTTTGTTTAAATCACTGCATTTTCTTGTTGAGATAATTTAAGAACTCATTTCTTTTTAATCCATTACATAACTTTAAAAATTTTTTTCATGTATTTGGAAAAATACAAAGAAAATCTGTTTAATGAATATCTATATACTTAGGATTTTATCATGATATGATAACATGATATGCATTTAAAATTGTTTTATGAAAGGTACAGTAATTAATTTATTGCTGGTAATTCATCAATTTTAATTCCTTAATTGCATAATTAATTCATTACTGTACTATCAATATACAACAATAATTCTTTAATTGTCATTCTTTGAGTGTTTCGATAGTTTGATTTATGCAAACTGTATATTATTAATAGCAAACATTGCTGTTTTTGTAGGAATTTGATTTTAGAAGATAACATTAAACACTTCAAGTTTTTCAAGAATTAACGTTTGTTTACAATAAGGATATATAATTTTCCTGTTGAATATTTAAATATATTTTCATAGTAACCTCTATATTAACGTATTATGTATTATTCCTTAAAATAATGAACGTAAGAATACTTATTAACTTGAAAACAAAGATCTATAGTTAAAATTGTTGTATGAAAGGCATAATGTGATATGAACTACACATACACATGCACAACAAAAATAGTATTTGAAAATTCTGTTCCTAAGGAAAATAACAACTGAATAAAATACATATAATTTTATTTGCATAGACATACAACTTATATATTCTTAAATAAAGCAGTTTTGTATTTGCATTTCCTGAATCTTTTCAAAATAATTTCCTAATATAAATTGTTTCCTAGTAAATTTATGAAATGATCCAAATACAATTGTTGTAATATTAAACATTAGTTCTTTAAATTTCCTTGGAAAATTTTAATTACTAGAGAATAAGAATTTTTTAAACAATTAATTGTTTTCCTGTATTATACGTTTCGGAGAAAATAAATTGATGAATAATTATTTGCAGGAGTTGAACATTTTATTCTTGAAAATCATTCTTTTCCAATAGGATCACCACATGAAAATGTGTTGAAATTAAATTGCTCTTTATAATTCACCAGAATATTTGACCAATAAGCTTATGTCTGAAAATTTTCACATGTGTTTCTTTCCACTAGTTCGTTTTGGAACTTTATATGATCTTACTCATATTGATCCTATTATGAAATTATGTGTCCCTTTTTAGCCGTTGTAGTGCTTTAGTACGGCATTGGAGAATAAAAGCACTAATGTATATTTATTATAAGAAATAAATATTGCAAGGTATGCTTTATATTTATATCCTATTTATTCTTTTTTCTGTTTATTTTCATACAAAATATGCTTGTCTGTATAGGAAAAAATATGTTATTAAAATAATCCAGTCATATAGTTTCATTACATTTTAAATTCTAGATTTATAATTAAAATTTGTTCAAAGAAACTCAAAGGGATTTGAATTGAGTTTTATTTAAATACATATTTGATTGTTTATGATTTTGAAACAGTAAATAAATGTTTTTGAATGTGCATCATCAATTTCCTATGTCATTTGGACTTTTCAGTAGATTAAAAAATAATTTAAAAGTTTTCTATGTTTGTTTTTAAATATCATATTTACTGAGTGAAACAAAAATTTATGAAAAAAAATCAGCAATAAAAATTCTAGGAAATTCTAAAATGCAGAGAATAAAAGTTTGAACTAAGCGTTGCTGAAATTGTTATTCAGTTTTATTGTTAGTTAGTTTCTTAATGTTTCAAATATATTATATAAAAAAACAATAAAACGTAATATAAATAAATTGATTACATATATAAGAAAAAATATTCAAGTGTAATGGAAACCTCAAAGGAGAAAAAGAGATTTCTAAATCATTAAAATTTCTGCGCTGATGATATAACTGTAGCTTATATATTTCAAATTAAAGATTAACTCAAAATATTTTCATTTTTGAAATTTATCATTTGATTATAATTTTATTGATTAAAAGATTCAATATTTAAGGCTATATTTACAGAAAAAGGATACGCTGCATTTTCTTCTTTGCAAAATGGTATTGTACAATTTTAGGAAAGCTGCATTTTTGAAACTGATTTTAAAAAGAAATTATTGCTGCAATTAAAGCTTCTATTTATTATAAATATTTTAAAATTTCAAAAAGATTTAAACCAGCATTGCTTAACAATTGCTATATTTCAGTACTTCAAAGAAATCATAGTTTGTAGTGAAGCATGGGTTCATTATGTAATTATTGAAATTCTCCTCCGTTTTACCGATACTTTCTTTGCACAGCACAGCAACAAAAATTAATTGTAAAAGAGACGTTTTTCATAAGCGTTGCAACAGCACACACTTTATAGATTATTATATGAAGAAAAAAATGTATATATGTATATATACACTTTAATTTATTTTTGTATAACGAGAAATATGACTACTTAAGGTTTTTAATTAAGTGGCCAATTTTATAACAATAATTTGCTAACATATTTTATAATTTAAGACTAAGGAATTCAGATTTGTATGATAGAGAAAAATTTCAGAATAGTTGCTGATTATATTAAACGAAATATATATTAAAAAGATTAGATTATGTTAAACAAAATTAAAATTTGTGTGTTGTTGAGTAATGTTAATAAAGCTTAGCTTTTATGTGTTCAAAAACAATCAAATGCTTCTTTTTAGTAATGTCATTAAATTTGAGATCGTATAAATTTAATTCATATAAATGCTTAAATTTAAGGACGGATAAATCATTGAGTTTAGTTTCGTATGATAACTCTGCTGATGTAAAAACCTAACTAAAGCTGATATTTTTTTATGCAAACTGATTAAGTTGGCACTTAATTATCTTTTTGAAAAATAAAAACGCCAAAAAAGATGTTAATTCTATGTGAAGTCATATTTTGTATCGAATGAAAAAATTAAATTTTTATCAATCATATTATCCGGCAGTTGTGAGTTTGATTTTAATCTAGATTTTAGCTTTATCTAACAGCTTCGATCTGTTTTCTCATATGATATCGATTTTATAGTACTTGGGCATGCAGGAAGATTAATTACAACTGTATATTCCTAGAATAAGCCACTTGAAGCTATACCGTCAAATTTGATGTTTGAAGGTTTGTTGTCTAGAGTAGGTAAGTTGATTGAATGCTTTATTTTTTTAAAATTTGTTTTACATCAAATTTTAAATTATTTAACACATATAGGTACATTTTACTTTATATAGTTGTTACGAAAGAATATTATATTTATTATTTTGGTTAAACTATACTTGAGGGTGCCCCTTGAATTCTCGCCAACCAATCCGGGCGATGTTGCTCTATTTATGGTGACCCTAAACGTTATTCTGAATGAGAATATCTTTAACCTTGTACATTTATTTCTGCTGCTCCTATCTCTCACTGCCGGTGATAGTTAAATATCTTGACATATTTATTGCAGCTTCATTTCCAAAAGTTTTTAATTGTAAAATCTAAAATATTAAACAGAAAAAGATTCTTTGAAAATTTCTGCGAATTACGGAAAATTAAATTTCTGCACATTTATAAAAAAAAAAAGGTAAATGTTTTGCATCTGCCCTTTTCAAGTTTACGAAATCACGATAAGCAATTAGATTCAGATAAGTCATCAATAATTTTGAAAATGAAAGAAAAAGTTTTCCAATTTTTTCGACGAGTCTTATTTTTACATTATATTTTTCCCGCAAAAAAATGTTCCATCGTTCAAAAGCGAATTTTTGCATAAGGTGTAAAGTTTCTTAGGTCTCATACCGATGAGTCACGTTTGAAACAAATATCGAATTTTAATACTAATGTTAAATTATCATACTTTAAAAATGGATTGTATTACTGGACTCATAATACAATCATGTTCCTACAAATTCCTTTTCTTATTTTTCTTTATTTAAAAGGAAGTATTTAAACAGAATAATTAATGAGCTAAAATTTTTCTTTTATTTAAGTACTTAAAATAAATATTCTCATGCATCTTTTTGTCACAAAATATATTAATACTTGTATTGAATTAATGACAAAGATGAAATATTCAGGGATGTCTTTATATCCAAATATTGCTTTCGCCAAACAGTGTGACCGGCGGCTAGTTATTCAAATATTAATGTAAACATTCCTTTAATTTTACATTTATTCTTACGTAGTTCAGAAATTCATTTAATTCAATTCTATATTACATTCAATTTAGTACTGCCTTCTATTTAATTTTACATTAAGTAAATACTTGGCATATTCATACCATATACAGTACGATTAATCGAATTTTTCCTATCGTATTTAATTCCAAGTCCTGTTTCCCTATGGAACAATATGTGAATAAATTATGTATTGTATAAAGAAATATTTTTCATTGGGTTCTAGATATTTTGTTGTTGAAAGTGACCAGAAAATTTGGTTTTATGATAAAGAGCAATGCAATTATAAATATTCAGTTTTTCTATATAAATTTTCTTTTTTACTGTTTTAAAATAATTTTTAATGAATGTTGTTGCAATAAATTAGTAGAAATATTTTTATGCTCACTAAAGAAAATGAGAAAACTCGACTAGTGTTTTGATCTCTTCTGGCTAGAAATATCTTTGTCAGACGAATTATTTTTTCAAACATTATTTTATAGCCAATTTCGTGATCATGACAAAAAATAAATACATAAATAAATAAAAAATAAAACACTCCAGAATAGTTTGAATAGTATTGAAAACTTAATGAAAACAACTCCGGATTTTAGAATTCTTTTTACTTAATTTGGCATGTTATCTTCTCTTTGGGAAGTAAAATTAAGAAAGTTTACTGTAACGTCGCTTATAGATTCATTTATATTATAAGTCAATGGACTCTGATGTCAGGATTTTTGAGCATTACGTCACATAAATTGCCACGGATGCCGAACAATCAAGCATGCCAAATTCTGAGCTTGTTGATTTTTTGGCAGATTTTCTCCTTTACCTTGCAATCTGAGTTTTATTACATTATAGAGAAAGAGACCTATAAGAGTTATATAGAAAATTCTCTTTTGGCAACCCTAGTTTATACGTCATCACGAGTCATCAGAATATGTCCTCTTGGCAAAATTTTTTCGTCGCCAAAAGTGTTCAGAATTTGTCGTGCTGCATTACACGGCTGTTGTGCTAATTATTTTTGCTCAGCTCACACATGCGCAATAAATTTTATAGCTGCTGCGCATGCGCAGACATTTACGTTGGCTTGTAGTTCTAAATAACAGTCATTTGAACCGGAGCCAGCAAGATTGAAAGTTTGATATTTCTACATCTGCAAAGTAGATTATATTTTTTGTATTCATTTTATATCCATTTTGAATAAAATGAAGTTTATAATAGGTCACATTTTGTATATTATTGTTTGAACTGCGTATCAATTTCCTGAAATGTAATATGTTTAATATCAGATTTATACATGAAAAGCTTGTTCGAGATATTTTATTATGAATGGTTTTACGAATGGATAGTGAGTTATTATCAGCTTGTAGAAATAAATGACTGGAAATTTTTTCTTGTAAATTTATTGGAAGTACTCAATAAAATTAATGAGAATTTGAATTAATTTCGTAATATTTCATAAAATGCATTTTCATAACAAGTACCTTAATTAAGCTTTTGTTCAGTTTAATTTAAATTTCTTTCATGATTATGCAAATCATTACTAATGTTCAATAAATATATGAATGTGATAAAATAATTATATTTTTATAATTCTTCAAAGTCTTTTAAAATTTTTGATAATGCTACCTCAGTAAAGTTTTTTTTTTATCATATATTTTTAATTTATTTTTGTATACGATACTGATATTAACTTTTAAATTTAAAGGCAAATGTATTTATTTCTCTACATATATTTAATATTGAGGATGTAGTATGCAGAAACTGTTAGACAAAACATATCTTTTTTAAACTAAAATCTGCTAATAAAATTTGGACACAGGCGCCGTATAATCCAGGATGCCAAATTTTGAGATTGGTGAATCTTTAGCGGATTATTTATTCAATGCAAAAAATATGCTAATAGATCGAATTATATTATAAAGACAATGGACTCTTGAATTATATTATAAGTCAATTGACTCTGATGTCATGATTTTGAGCCTTAAGTAACATCAATTGGCACAGATGGCGTACAATCCAGCATGCCAAATTCTGAGCTTGATGATTTTCGACAGATTTTCTCGTTTACTTTGCAACCTGGGTTTTGTTACGTCATTGAGAGAAAGACCTATAAGAGTTGTATAGAAAATTCTATTTTGATAACACTAGTATATACGTCATCACGAGATATCAGACTATGTCACCTTGGCAACATTTTCGTCGCCAAAAGTATTCAAAATTTGTGGTTCTGGCTTATACGACTTATCATTTTTGCCCGCCTCACACATGCGCAATAATTTTATAAGCTTCTGCGCATGCTTAGGCACTTATTTTTGGCTTGGAGTTCTAAATATCAGTCATTTGAAGCGGAGCCAGCAAGATTGAAAGTTTGAAATTTCAACATTGGCAAAGTAGATTATATTTTTTAAAATTAATTTTATATACATTTATCCATTTTGAATAAAATGAAGTTTATTATATTTATGTCACATTTTGTATATTATTGTTTGAATTCTATATCAATTTCAATTTGCTGAAATGTAATATGTATTATGTTTAATATCGGATTTATACATGAAAAGCTTGTTCAAGATATTTTACTATGAATTATTTTTACGAATGAATAGTGAGTTAATGTTAGCTTGTAGCAATAAATTAGTAGAAATTCATTCTTGCAAATTTATTGGAAGTATTTAATAAAAATAATACGGAAAATTAATGAGAATTTGAATGAATTTAATGACATTTTTTAAAATTTATTTTCATAACATTTACCTTAATAAAGCTTTTGTTAAATTTATAAATTACTTTCGTAATAATGCAAATTATTACTTATCTCTTAATAAATGTCTGAATTTGATAAAAATAATTATGTTTTTATAATTCTTCAAAGTCTTAAAATGTATTGATAATGCTCCCTGCAGTAAAGTTTTTTTATCGCCTATTTTTTAATTTATTTTTGTATACGATACTGATATTAACGTTTAAAGTTAAAGGCAGTGTATTCATACTGCTACACATGGATCAGATTTACTGTACGGTCACCCTTGGTGTGCATTTTTGCGTCAAATTTGGCAAACATTTTCCCCTCGAAACCCAACAAACTAGTATTTTGGCAACCCTATTTGTCATTAACTGCTTATGAATATCTACTGATTTAAATTCATTTATATAAAATTTAATCAAAAAATTTTATCGATATTTTAATATGTCAACTTCATTATTTTACTATTGATGTTCGAAACATAAATCTACGTTTTGTTAATTTTATAAAATTAGTTGAGCATATTTTTAGATACCAACAATGTATGAAATATTTGTCACTATTTCAGCAGTTTTCCCCGATCGGAAATTCGTCATATGGTTACACTTGGCGACTTTTTGAAAATTTCGCCAAGGGTGACCATACAGTAAGTTTTTACCCACATAATTTTAATATTGAAGATGTTAGTACACGAAACTGTCATGCAAAACTTTTCTTTTCAAATTGAAATCTGATGATAAGAGCAGGACATAGGTGCCGTATAATCCAGGATGCCAAATTATGAGATTGATTATTGGTGGATTACTTATTCAATGCAAAAAATACAATACTAGATTGAATTATATTATAAATCAATGGATTCTGATGTCTTGATTTTGAAACTTAAGTAACATGAATTGGCACAGATGGCGTGAAATCCAGCAGGCCAAATTCGGAGGTTGGTGATTTTTGGCAGATTTTCACGTTTACCGTGCAACTTGGTTTTTATTACGTCTTAAAGATGGGGACCTATAAGAGTTAAATAGAAAATTCGGTGAAAATGTGCTTTAGGTACCCCCCTTGGCGCATTTTTCAAAAATCGCCAACTGGCGCGTTTCTGCGTCTTGTCTCCCGGAGTTGAATTCTCGGAGACACTACGCAAAAACACCGTTGCCATGGCGACGAAAACGAAGTCCGTGTTTTTAACGAACTTGACTGTTTTAAAATAAAAACAATGTTCTTTTTACGAATTATATAACAAAAAATACACTAAAATATGAAGAAAAAGTATGATAATGTGGTGTAATAAAAATACACTGAAAATAATTATACAATACACTGTTATTTTGGGTTTGCCACGCTTGGCTCATTTATCGCCGATTTGGCATGGGGGGTACCTAAAGCAAAGATTAACGGAAAATTCTATTTTGGCAACACTCGCACAGACGTCATCGCGAGACATCACAATACGTCATCTTGGCAACATTTCTTCGTCGCCAAAAACATTAAGAATTTGTTGTGCTGGATTATATGGCTGCTGTACTAATCTTTTTTTTTTTTTTTTTTTTGCCCAGCTCACACATGCGCAATAAATTTTATCGCTGCTGCGCATGCTCGGACATTTACTTTGCCTTGGAGTTCTAAATATCAGTCATTTGAAGCTAAGCCATCAAGATTGAAAGTTTGAAACTTCAAGATCTACATATCTAAAGTAGATATATATTTTTAATCACTTTTACATCCAATTTTAAATAAGATTTTTACTATAGGTCATAATATGTATATTATCATTTGCGTGTGAATTATGTATTAATATTAATTTTCTGAAATGTAATATGTATTATGTTTAATATCTGAGATTTGCATATGAAAAGCTTGTTCAAAATATTTTACAATGAACGGTTTTTAAGAATGAATAGTGAGTTAATGTCAGCTTGTAGCAATAAATTAGAGGAAATTCCTTCTCACAAATTTGTTGGAAGTCTTTATTAAAAATAATACGGAATATTTAAGAGAATTTGAATAAACTTTGTGATCATTTGTAAAACCCATTTTCATAACAAGAGCTTTATTAAGGTACTTGTTAAGTTTAATTTAAATTTCTTTCGCGCTACTGCAAATTATATTACTAATCTCTTAATAAATGTGTGAATTTCATAAAATTATTATATTCTTATAATTCTTCAAAGATTTTTAAAATGTTTTGATAATGCTAAGTTTTTATATAATCTATTTTTAATTTATTTTTGTATACGATACTAATAGTAACCTTTCAAGTTAAAGGCAATGTATTCATTGCTACACGCAATTTTAATATTGAGGTTGTAGTACACGGAATTATGTCGTGAAAAATTATTTTTAAAAAAGATACAGGTGCTGTATAATCCACGCTCAAAGTTAATCCAAATATTTAAAAAAATCCACAATGGCTTTAAAACTCTCTTGTTCATAATATTTTGGCAGCTGTATACTGCGCTCTGAGAAATGTTTGAAGATGTTTTATGAGTAAAAAATTCTGAATGAATGTAGTTTTATGCATTTGATAAAAGGACATAAGAATTTTATATTTTCCTGCAGTTAACCATCATTTCTTTTACATTTCCTCTTTATTTCGGTGTGTGACTTTGAACTCAACTTTTATATTTTTTGCAACAAATTATTGAGTATATAATTATTTATAAAACAATAGAGGAATTATGTTTGAATGCTATAACCAACATTTTCAAATCATTAAGAGAAATTAGTGTTTGATGTTTGTCTTTATTCTCTTAGTTTTACATTTCTAGCAGTCATTCAAAAGAAAGATATTTCTAACACTTGTTATTCAGTTTGAAGAGTTTTTATTTGCTACTTATTAAATAACCATTGTGGAAATACATGTTCTTAATTTCTAATCTAAAATTAATTCAAACTAATGTAACAAAGGGAAGTTTTCTAAGTAGTTTAGTTTAACCTAAATGTGTGTGAAATAAATATTTGCATATCACTGATGTTTCTCCTTATTTTGCTATCTTTTGAAAATATTAATTTCTACAAAAGAAATTTGCAAAATAATCAGTAATTAAGGTAATAATTTTGGGTACTTGAAAAATATGTAATATTTAAATGATTTACATTTATATCCGGATATATAAAACGAAATTATTTTCCTCACATTTTCCCAAAATCAATGTAGTAGCAAGTTTACACTGCCATAAACATTTTTTGGTATTTACATTTAGTGTCACTCCATCAATTTTGCCCCAAGCCAAATAAGTGTTATAATTTTGTTCCAAGGAAATGCACCAAACTCTTATTAACAAAAATAAAGAATGCCAAAAAATTTATGTGTTTCATTTGAAATTAAAAAAAATTATATTTGGAAAAAGTATTATTGACTTCGACCGAAAATTACTCTTCATTTCTTGACATTTTGTGCCTTTTCTGCTTTCAGTAATATGTTATGATTCAGTTACAACGAAAACACCTGTTTTCGTATAAGAACAAATCTATAATAATTGAAAATATTTGAAGTAGAAAATTCGGGTAATTTAAATATAAGCTGCATTTGAATGAAATTTATAGAAAATACGGAGTTTTCTTTTTCAAGGCTTCTAGCAAACCGAGTTAGAAATGATTACATAGTTTTAAAAGAGAAATCACATTTTTAAAAGAATATAAGATGATAAATATGCTTAAAATTTAAATATGTCGAACTTTTATTTCTTTAAAATTTGTCCTGATTCACTTATTCATTAGCAATTAATGATCTAATTGTTTGCATTAAATATTCCAGGCAATAATTGCATCAATTAATATAATCATTCTTTGATTATTTCAATACGTTTTAAACTCACTTATATTAATTTCAGTAACAACTTAATTTAAGGGGTCTGTATTACCTTTAAGAGTAAATTCATTCAATAATTAACATTTTCATTACATTTTAGGATATACAGTTCTTTAGTGCGATATGAAAAAATTGATATAATATTAATGTATACCTTACCTTTATGTATACCTTTAAAAATGTATAGCTTATCTTATATACTAAGAAAAAAAATGTTCTGTACAACACAAAATTGAAAACATTGATTTTAGAAACAAAACTGCTGATTTAAAATTTTCATCAAAAATACAAATGAAAATAAAATTAATTAAAGTATAATATTTATTGCTATATGTGTTAATATATATTATTAAATTATAATATTAATGATCAAAAGATTTTAGTAAATCCTTTTTAATAATAAATAGCAAATCAATAAAATATAAATAAATTTATTTTTACAAATTATATGTATTTTGTATTCGTAAACAAATTAGTTTTTTTTTTGTTAATTTCATTTAATATTTTGAAAATAAATTCTGTGTATAACAATATACCCCTGTCAATATTAAAAATTAGCCCTTTAAATAGCATTTTAAATCTAAAGCTCAGACGTTTTTTAAAGCAACATTGTTTAACGCCTAACATACAATTTGTATAAAGATGTATAATATGTATAAAGATAAATTGATGCCTCTCTTTATTTTCAGGCTGGTTGGTTGGTTGGTTTTTATGGCGCAAGGTCCAGAGAAGGACAAACTGCGCCAATCACAAGATATTATACCTCAGTTTTTTTTTTCACCCATTAAAAGTATAAAATAGAAATATAGTTAAAATGTACATAAAAAGTATAAAATAGAAATATAGTTAAAATGTACATAAAAAGTATAAAATAGAAATATAGTTAAAATGTACATAAAAAGTATAAAATAAAAAAATATAGTTACAATATATATTAAAAGTATGTAAACATACAATATACACATGTATAAGATTAAAAACTTGTATTGAAATAAAATATTTCTAAATCAGATAAAATTCATAAATTCTATGTCTTTTAAAAACGCAAATAAATTGCGATGGGGTGGTTCCCCAAGCAAATCTTCTAATGCTAAAATATTACTATTAAAATATCTAAAACGCTGATGGTTAAAATCTGGGCACACAATTAAAATGTGATAAACTGTAAATAGTTCATCACACTTTTCACACCATGGTTGGAGATCACTTAAGATCAAATGTTTGTGGGTGAAATGCGTGTGACCAATTCGAAGGCGAGTCAGTCTGACATCTGCGCTTCGTGGAGATAAAACAGATAATGGAATAATGTATGAAAATATGGAATGGAGTTTGTTGAAGACTTGCATGTTCCAGGTTTCCTGCCAAAGAGAATATATGAAATGTTTGAATCCTTTTCTCATGTCCATTGATGGTATTGAAGCAAAATGGAAGTAGCTGCAGATTTAGCGGCAGCATCAGCTTTCTCATTGCCATCTATTCCTATGTGGCTTGGAATCCAACAAAACAGTATCTCAAATCCCTTGTTAGTAACAGAATCAATTAATTTGAATATCTTAGACACAACTGGATGGCAATTATAGTTGTTATTCCTCAAAGCTTCTAACACACTCATACTGTCAGTGTACACACAGAATTTACGTTCATTTTTAGTTGCTACCAACTGAAGTGCTCGGTATATAGCCGTAGCCTCAGCAGTGAAGATGGAGCAGGATTTGTGAATGCTACAACTGTAGGAGGTATCATCAAGATAAACTCCACAGCCTACTGATCCTGGACATTTGGATCCCTTCGTAAATACTGGAGTGTACATAGTATACTGACAGCGATGGAATGAATAAAGCTGTTGAAGAATAGCAGTATTTGTGTCTGATTTTTTATTTTACCAAAGGGATTTAACACAATAATGTGTGGATTATACCAAGGTGAATGTGCGTAAAGGTCGGTAGACTCGATTCGGACATCACATAGGTCAGAAAGCAAAATAATAGATTTAATACGAGAGAGAAAAGGTTGAATGCTTGATGGTCTAGCATTATATAATCTCTTAAGAGCAGCACTTGGAATCGTGGAACGCAAGGGATGATGAGGTGAGGACATGATTTTGAATAATAATTAAGAGACAGCTGCATCCGCCGCAAGTCTAATGGCAACTGTTGGCAGATTACATATAGACTCTGGACGGGTGATGTACGAAATGCTCCACAGCAAATCCTTAAAGCAGAGTGGTGAACGGTATCCAATGTACGTAAAATGGAAGATCTAGCCGATCCATAAGCAACACAACTATAGTCAATAAGAGATAAAATGATTGATTGATAAATTCGGAGCAATGAAGTGCGATCTGCACCCCCAAAATGTATTAGACAACACCTTAAGGATATTGAGCAATCGCTCACATTTCTTCCGCAGATATAAAGTATGAGGAAGGAAAGTTAACTTCTTATCGAAAATTACCCCGAGGAATTTTATCTCGTTGACCACAGGAATAGGTCTATTGCTTATGTGAAGTACAGGATCGGGATGAAGACAAGTTTTCCTACAGAAATGGACACAGTGACTCTTACTAGAAGATATACTAAGATCATTTCGTTCACACCAAGTAGTTAGATTGTTTACAGCTGTTTGCAATTGTCTCTCAATTATATTCATGTTTGAACCCTGATATGAAATTTGTAAGTCATCAACATATAAATTCCGATGAACTGAAGGTGGTAACTGATGAAGTATGTTATTGATGAAAAGGTTAAAGGGTTACGCTTAAAACGCTACCTTGAGGACACCCTCAGCTTGAGTAAAAGTATTGGAAACTGTACTTCCAATACGTACTTTAAATAGCCTAGTAGCTAGAAAATTCTGTATAAATATTGGAAGATTACCCTTAAATCCAAGATTATGCATATTACGGAGAACACCATAACGCCACGTACGATTGTATGCTTTCTCAATATCGAAGAAGATTGCAACAAGATGGTTTCTCCTCACGAAAGCATTTCACATTTGGGATTTCAGATCTACTATGTTATCAATAGTGGATCGTCCTCTTCGAAATCCGCTTTGGTGAAGGAGTGTGCAATTATTCTTCTCTAAGACGTAAATGAGTCTAGCATTGACCATACGCTCAAAAGTTTTGCACAAGCAACTTGTAAGAGCTATTGGACGATAACTCAGAGGATCAGTTGAATCTTTGCCAGGTTTCAATATTGGAATCACTATCGCTTCTCTCCATGATGTAGGATAAGCATGCTCAGTCCAGATTCTATTAAACAATGAAAGTATGTTTAATAAAGAATCATGATTTAAATGACGGAGCATTTGATACGAGATTCCATCTGGTCCTGGGCTAGTGTCGTTTGCTTTAGATAAAGCAGACTTCAATTCTGACAGTTCAAAATCACAATTATAGGGTAGAATATGTCGATCATGAAAGCTTAGAGGTGTCCGCTCAGCGATTCTTTTAATCCTTAGAAAAGTAGGATTATACGAATCAGAGCTGGAAACACTAGCAAAGGTTTCACCGATGACATTAGCAATATCTACCGCTGAGGAGTGTATTGCAGCTCTGGTTTTAATACAGGAATGGAATAATCCTGATAAATACCATTGGCTGCTTTAACTTTCCTCCATAATCGTTTACTTGTTGTCGATGAATTGATTGACGACACGTAGCGAATCAAGATTCTCTTTGACTCTGACGTCTAACTCTTCGAGCTTGAGCTTTGGCTTTTTAAATGCAACAAGATTCTCCGTAGTAGGGTATCTTCGAAATATATTCCATTGCTTCCTTTGTTTCTTATAAGAGATTTGGCACTTTTCATTTCCACCAAGGTTTCCTGTGTTTATGAGGAATGATGGAATTTTTAGGGATAGTAACATCCGCAGCTCGGATAACTGTGTCAGTGACATATTTAACGGCATCATCTATCACATCTGTCTCTTGTTTCGCTAATCACAGCCAATTGCGTGAAAAAGTGTCAATCGGCTCGACTGTACACATAATTAGGTGGTTTGTGACGCACACTATTACTTCCAGCCTGAGATACGATTAGAGGAAATGATCACTATTGTAGAGGCCATTTCCGACAGCAAAATTCAGCAATGGCAGGAGTGATGGAGAACAAATAGCTAAGTCAAGAGAGTGAAATGTCCGTGATGGTTCGTGGAAATAAGTTTTCTCATCGGTATTCAGCAGACAGAGGCAATTTTCAGCTATGAACTGCTCTATCTGACGACCGCGAGAATTCGTATCTTCACTACCCACAAAATATTATGGCCATTAAAATCACCGAGGAGTACAAATGGAGCTGGGAGTTGGTCAATTAAATCATCTAGTTTCTCCGAATTTACTACGTCATGTGGTGGTAAATACAGGCTGCAAACCGTGATAAGACATGTTACGTGAATTTTCACTGCTACAGCTTGTAGTGTAGTTCTTAGTGGATGTTCTGTACTAGAATATGAGTTTGATGTGAATATGCAAACTCCTCCAGATACAGACGCATCACCACCATTATCCTTTCTAAAGCATTGAAACCCACGCAGTTTGGTGTTAACAGTGGGCTTCAGGAATGTTTCCTGGAGAGCCACACATGCGGGGTTGTAGCGAGAGATAACAGATTTGACGTCGTCATTTCGAGAACGAAAACCTCGACAATTCCATGAAACAAAGAAAGTCATTTATGGGATGAATGTTATTCACCAGCAGTGCTCATCTGAGTCTCTGATGAATCCTCCAAACTATCAGCATCTGAGGGATACAGTTTTACGGTATCTTCATCCAATGTAAGCTTGGCTTTCCTTTCTGTCAAGGAAGACTTACGAGCGCCTTCTTTTGCAAGTTTTAATTTCTTTGCTTGGAATGCTCTTGATTTTGCAAAAGTTAGTTTTGGCATAAAGGTTGAAGATTTTGTTTCTTTTGGTTTGGGAGATGGCGTAGTTGAAGGCTGCGAAATAGCATCAGTTTGCGTGCAGCAAGATCTGGGGACTTTCTTAGCGGCAGTTGCATAGCTAATACCTAGCTGTGGTGTACGTGAGGCGATAGTTCGCCGAGCCTCTGGATATGAACCATTATTTTTTATTTTAAGGGTAGTAATTTCTTTTTCCAACTGCCATGCTGGGCAAGATCGTGAGTAAGCAGGATGGTCGCCTTTGCAGTTGACACATACCTCCTTAGCATTGCAGGTAACACTATCGTGGCCAACGTCAGAGCATCGAGCGCACGTCAGTTTACTTCTGCAAGCTATTTTTGAATGGCCAAAGCGTTGGCATTGAAAGCAGCGCAGCGGATTTGGTATATACGCTCCTACAGAACATCTCATATATGACATTTTATGTGTTCTGGCAAGTCTGGAGTTAAAAATGTCAAAATGAGGTGTTTCGTGTTGATTGAAATACCATCTCGTTTAAGAGTTATTCGTTTGACAGCACAGACTTTTTGAGATTTTAAATTCTCAAGAATTTCATCTGTAGATGTATATACCAGATCTGTCGCAGAAATTACTCCCTTAGAGAAGTTTAATGTCATATGAGGCTGCACGATAACGTCAACATTGCCAATTTTTTTAAGCGTTTGTATCAGTATTGCTTGCCTTCCATTAGCAATCTCAACCAATATATCTCCAGATCGTAATCTTCGTATGTTTTTCACTTCGCCAAGGTGAGAGGAAATACTCTTCTCAATGACAAATGGCGAGACAAATTGAAATGAACCTCCTTCAGTTATTTTAACAATAAAATACTTTGCATTCATCACAGATACCTGTTGCTCCCATGGGAGAGAAGAATTTAATGTGTTATCCATATAGTTTGTTACAAAATTCGGGGACTAGACGGCATCACCCACCACGGAGCCCAACAAGGGGATGCAGCAAATCAACTGCAACAATGCTAGTCAGTCCCTATACGCTCACGGTGCATTCCTCTGAAGTGGTCTCCACCCTTAACGAGTCACCCAGTAGATGTAGCGATCGCTTGATCCATAAAGCCGATTGATGTGCTGAGGACCACAACACACCTCCCGTTTACCTGAAGCAGAGGCCAAAGCAATGTGTGTTGTTGGTCTCAGGAGGCCCTCAATTACCAGGATCCTCCTTTCCAAGGACACGAGGTCTCCACACAAGCAAACACGTGGGTGATTTAGTCCTCAAGAGTAGCTATGGCAACAGAGCGGCGAAAGCTACTCAAGGAGCCCTCAACCTCTAACAGAGGCAACCACAATGAGGGAGAAAAGGAAGAAAAGCAGAAGAGTAGAGGAAAGAAAAAGTAAAGAAGAGGAAAGATCACTAGGGTACCTCGGGATTGTGACACCCGTGTTTACCTAAAGAGAGGTAAAGCCCCTTGAGAGCGTTCCAAAATTGCACATTTGTAACTATCAATATAATTATTTAATGTAATTTGTAATTGTAAAGTTTATTAATGATATTTATGAGAATACGTAATTAAATTTAAATTTCCCTAATCAAGGTAATTAAAAAACACAGAATTAATACATTTTAAGAAAATTCAAGAGTGGATGTCCATTAAGTAAGATCTATTCTTTATTTACGGTTGTTAATATAAATTGGTATGGAGAGCCTTAATTTCTCCACTTCACAGGAAATTAATTTTGTTCTTAATTTAAACTTTCTAGAAAGAACACCTTTCTTAAATATTTGACACGTCAGTCAGGATCTAAAATTGATTACACTCGAGGTTTCGGAAGTTTGATAATTCTTGACTTTATTTATTTTCAGATGCAAAATTATCCTTAGAATTATGGAGATATTTTAATATGCTCAGGGTGAAAAGTCTTGTTAACTTAAATTGAAAGTTTTTGATTTTATTTCACAGTCATGTACTTTAATATATAAAAGCTCTTCTTAGGGTTTAAGAATTAAATACTTGTATTCAATAGATCGTTAGATATGTGAGAAGAAAACGCTTTATTGGTAAACTCATGAATCTAAAATTAATTTGTATGTACAAATCATTAGATGGGTTTAATTTTACGTTTATTAACTCTATTAATTATTGTGGTTTTGATAATATTACAGTTTGCAATAGTTATTACAGTTTGTTAACCCAATAAGATAAAGGTAAGATATTCTGTAAATAAATATCAATATTTGATTTAAATTCTAATCTCCTTTATCCCTTATATTTTTTCTGTGATATTTTTTAATCTAATGCCTTTAAAACTGAAATATTAAAATTTTTGCGCAAGAGAACGTGAACCAAATATGTATAACAATCACTGCTGAAAGAGAAGTCAAAGTGAAAAAGAGACCGAGATGTATATCAAGATATTCCCTATCTTGATACACATCTCGAATTATCTTGAAATTGAAAATTATTATCCCATTCAAACTCCAAATGAATGGCTGATATGATAATATAGAATGCCTGATGATAATGATCTATCTCTATTATGCCTGTTAATATAAATTCTATCACTCATGATGTTGTGTGCACGAAACCAAGATCCTTCTTTACTAGACGACGTGAAGCAATACCTGCCCCCAGATTCATAGTTAATCTAACAATTGAGCATTCTTGTCTTTGATGTAGTGTCTTGGCATGTTCGTTAAGCAGACATTAACAACGCTGTAGATGTGTGCATGATCTTAGAAGATGCATAAGTTACCCTCACAGCTACCGACGATTCACACAATAAATTAAATGTTGTTGCATGATAAAGACTATGACGTTAACATGTCAGTTTTCTTAGTTGTTAAGCACAAAGGGACTATTGAGAATAATTATGGCTTTCCGGTTGTGAAACTATTGCATTAACATCATGCTAACAAATCTTATATCTAGACTGATAGTGACAACATTTCTGCAATGAGTTAAACAACAATCGAAGATCAATCAAAAGTCAGAAATGTGTTTATAAGTATATAGTTTTTTTTATGTAACACATTATAAAATCTTACGCCATGCAATAAAGCTTAAACAAACCATCTATATGACAAACTTATTGTATAGTTTATTTTATACAATAGAATATAGATATTGCATCCACCATCGATTTTACATTCAGAAGTTAAAATTTCACACATATACCTTCACTTATTCTTACTGTTTAATTTAACAATAACATATTAAAAGCTTATATATATATATATATATATATATATATATATATATATATATATATATATATATATATATATATATATATATATATATATATATATATATATATATATATATATATATATATGTATATATGTATATATATATAAATATATATATATTTCAAAGTGGATTTCAATAGGATATAAATGCCGAAAAAAATTATAATAATTTTTTTTATTAAAATTTATTTTTTAGCAAGGGATGAGTTAGAAAAATAAACAATTTGAAATATCAAAGTAAATGCTATTAGTGCAATAAATGCTTCACGTGATAAAGACAAAAAATTATTATCACATTCTATATTACTTAAGATGCATATATATGTAATAAATTTAAGAAATTGGCAGAATCAAACAAAATAAATAAGCAAAAAAAAATGCAATATTTATTGAGTTGTTCAAATCTTAGCTATTCATAATTTAAATAGAAATGGAAGATTAAAAACTATCTTACAATTTAGATTTACATGGATACATTATTACTATTTTCTAATTATGTATAATATTTTTTCAGAACTTAAGGAAAATGCTTTGCTAAATGTAAAATATATAAAATAGTTTCTTTATTAATGATTTACTTGCTATTTGCTAATTAATAATTTTAGTGCAATTTGAATATTATATCATTTCTTAAGTTAAGGCTTTATTTCAAGAACATATTTTTAAATAACATATTTTAATTTTCGAGGATAAGATTTTCACATTTGATTCCAGGATTAAATTTCTTTTTATTTTCCTAAAATGTAATTTCTGAATATTTTTTAGTATACACACATCGATCTTAAATAATATTTTTAAAATTCGTTAATACCTTATTAAAAATCTCTGAGATGAATTACGGAAATTTGTTTTGCAACAAAAGCGTCAAGCACTGGGAAAAAATTACACAAACACATTAGCATATTTATTCTTGGAATAAATTACCCTTACGGAATTCGATCTTGGTAATTTATTCATTACTGTCACTCAAAGAAAGCTTTGAAATTTCCTTATTTTTTATAGACAGTATCAATGTAAAAAATTAAAGCTATTAAATTAGTTTTTTAATTTTCTAAAAATATTTACAAGTTAATTATGGAAAATCTCTTAAAATGAAATTAAATTTAAACAATAGAATTTTAATTTGATCTTTTGTAAATAACAATGAAATATAATTATATTGAAATATATTTAAAACGCCTCATTTTTTTATGTTTATAAATAATTAATTTTATTCTAATGAACATTTTAATATTTCACCTTTGCATTAATTTAATTCCTAATTATTAAGTTATAATTTATAATGAATAAATTTTGAGAATTTATAATTTTTGGCAAATTAATTATATTTGTAATGTGTATACAAATTAGCAAAAACTTAAATCGTCACTTTTAGAGGTATTATATGTCAATAATAGTGTTATATATATATATATATATATATATATATATATATATATATATATATATATATATATATATATATATATATATATATAATCAGGGGGCATTCCTTTACACTTAATTTTGAATATTGCATTAAGAAAATCAATTAAAGTTTCAAATATTGTCTCTTGAACACCTTTTGTAAACTAGCTAAACTTTAGACACATCATTATGACATTATTGGTTTAGGACAAACTTAGGCACGAGAAAAGTAATTTTTATTAGGTTGGCTACAAATCAAATTGGGTTGGCAGCGGAACGAAATTTGTACTTGGACAAGAAACTGCGTCAATGTGTTTTTCATATTAAGTTTAACAGAACATTTTCATGAATTTTAAATTTTACTTCATTGAACTTACTCTTAATATCTTCAAGGATACAAAAGGAAATTAAACCTCATATCTCCCAGGCTGGTAAAATATTATTTGTGCTCAATAAATAGTTGGAGTCTTCCTTTACTTTTTAGGAGAACAAAGATATTTGCTAATGAAATTCTAATTTGTCTAGTTCTTTTGCCTCGTGCAGAAACTCTATCCTGGAAAAAATGGAATCCGTTGCTTATGAAAAAAAATCTAGTATGTTCTTGTGCAAAACAGTTGTATTAAAGAAATTGGATTCAAGGGAAGTTTTAACTTTGAAACTTTAAAAAACACGATAGTTTTAAATATAAAAATTAAAGCAATGAACCAGGATTCCCATATTACTAGATTGTTGAAAATGGTACTTATTTTAGTGCTGAAAAGATATTTATGAATTGGAAAAGTGTAAAACTAAGCTATGATGTAGTGATTGTATTGATTCAAACTTTAAAGTAAAAATCTAGATAACTTGGAAAAATATTTATTTCTATAATTTAAAATGTGAAGATCCTTACTTTAAAATTTTAATGATGGTGGTTTGAAATGAGAAAACATGCATGCTATTAAAGATTAACAAAAGTGCAAAGGATGAACCTTCAACGTCATCCTATTGAAGAACATCAAACCAAATAGCATATAATTCATTCTGAGTTCTGTTAAATTCTAACTAATAAATTAAATTTTTTAAAGGCCTGTATAGTCAAAAATATGCATTATCATTCCAAAATCAAGTTTAATGAATATATAAATGCAACTAATAAGAGAATATATAATTATAAACTCAACTATGATTATCCTCTGATTTTGCTTATAAAATTTTTTTCTAAAATATGTTTGATAATAATCAAACTATCAGAACGAATAAATTTGGTTTCAAACAAAAAATTGGTAGTTACAAAATACAAAATAATTCAACTTATGAGCCACAATACATGCATTTACTTATTCTCTAAGCCATTTAGTAGAGTTTTAGTATAGAGAGCCTTTTAATTTAATTTAAAATCTGAAATTAATCAAAGTGAAACATATCAAAACAATATACAGTTGTTGTAACAAATCACATGTAAAGAAGAAGGATCAGAAAAATATAACTAGAAGGAATAAGAGATAGAAAATGAATAATTATTATAACTCCAATGAAATTCTTAAGGTAATTAAGGGAATAGCAACATATTTGCACTCATCCAATAGTTTTATTCGAACAGGATGCTGTTTTAGAAAAAAATGCATTTCCAGTTGTATAAAGTAGTAAGTATTTTATTGGAGAAAAATGTATTTAAATAATGTAATATAATAGCAAATACTTTTGAGACCAAGAATCGTGTAATTAGCTTCTCATTCTATATAACATGTACAAATTAATGAGCATTGGTTTAAAATTCAAATAGAGTGCAAAACAGAAAAATTGAGAATAAATTATCTGTGTGAAAAAAAACTGTGCTCAAAAATAAAACAGTAACTAAAACTCTTTTCTCTTGTTTACACCTTATATTAAATATAACTCATCAAAACTATAAATTTTCAAAAGAAAATGTCTGGCTGTGTGTTTTTAAGCCAAACAAATCATGAATTATTCAATCACTAAACAAATTATTTATCATAATAATTGTCACTTGCTTATTTTATACTTCATTAGAATAATATCGAAATAAAACGAACATTATTAATTCAGCATTCAGTTTCTCTCCGAATGATTTTTACAATCTTTGACTTGTTTTTAATCATGTTACATCAAAAGAAAAGCAATTTTCTTTCGGCAAAAGTTCGGAAAAAAGAAGAAAAAATAGCATTGTCATTTTGTTCCTTTTTTCTTTTATTTACGGTAGAAAAATCAAACATAACGAACTCCTGTTCAGTTTCAGTTAACTGATATCGCAATATATTCTTTACATTCTCTACAGTTCACTGACTCACATTGTAGCAGTGAGGAGTGTAATAGCTTTTCTTATTTACATTAAAGTAATTCACAGCCGGGTATTTAACTGGCGCCTTAAAGCAAGTGACTTTTTGCTTTAGTCAAAATTATCATTCAATTTACTTGATAATATTTTGAGAAATTAAGAAGAATACATTTTATTTTATATCGAAGGACAGAAGAAAATTAAATGTTAAATGATAATATGAGGAATTGCAAATGTTTTATGAAATTAATAGATTTATATATATATTCTATGATATTAACAATTATCAAACTTAAGTAAAACATCTATTTATTTCAAATAATATTATTTGAATATTTTCAGTTCAATTGCTATTAAATAATTACTTCCGTTAATCTTAAATCGATTGATTTATCATAAAATATTTTTAAAATTGATATATTCGTATGAATTGCTTACCGTAGCTGAAAAATATCTTAGAAAAAGTATAAAGAAGAATGCCATTAAAATTAACATATATATTTAAAAATAAATTAAAATACGTATTTCAATAAAAGAGAGAGAGAGAGAGAGAGAGTTAGAGTAATATTCTTTGATAAAGTAATTTTGCAGTACATGTATAATAATTTAGCTTTTGTGATGGAAAAACGCAAATAACTAACGAACATTTAAAACGTGTTCTTTATTAAAGAGATTAAATTCTAATTTGGGATTAAAATCTCAGAAGATGACTTTGCACAATACTATACAATGATGAGAACGTAAAAGAGGTGTATAAAAAGAATATGGTTATACATAAGTAAAATTGTTCGAATGTGCTTTAAAAGCATTTCGATGCAATAACCGCATAGTTATGGCACAAACGAACGCCTTTGGACGATGTTTTACGTGGTAGAATTATCTGCAGAAGAAATATCTTAGAATAGATGAAGAAAATGCATTGATAGCAACATCAATCTCTTCTTCTGAATGAAAACGACGTCCACGTAAGTTCTTTTTTAGATTAAAGAATAACCAAAATTCACACATAGCTAGTTCAGGTCAATACGGTGGATGTTCTATCACTTTAATTTGATTTTACTTAAGAAACTCAACTGTTAATCCGTTTGTATTTGAAGATGCATTGTTATTGTGAAGCCTTCAGTTCCCTTAACATTCAGTTCTTGTAGAAATTCTGGAAGACATTTAGTGGTATACCAGTTTGCTGTTACTCTCTTCAGTCTTTCCAATTTCATTTTTCTATTGTCCTTCCAATTTGACCAATCCCGTACTTTTCAAGAAAACGGCATACATAAATTTTTTCAGTGCGCGTTTTTTTTCACCATTGTCGGCTTGGGATCATCTTCAAAGACCCAAACTTTGCTTTCTTGACGTGTTGGAACGTCAAATAACGGTATGTACGTTTCATCACCTGTTACAATTTTTGAAATGATGTAGTGGCCACAATCATTTAGCAATTTAAGAGTTCCTTTACTGATTATGACACGCTCCTCTTTTTGGTTCTCAGTTAGATTATGGGGAACACACGGCAAACAAATTTTTTCATATGTAATTCTTCATGAATGATTTTGTGTATGGCTGCGGATCCAATCTTAAGTTCCTTCTGTATCATTTGATGGGTACAGCGATTATCATCCATTAACATTTTTCGTATGGTAGACACATTATTTGCGATTACTACCGACGGCGTCCTTTCTGTGTGTTCTTCAACCTGAAGAAAATTGCGACCTCTTCTAAATTCTCTAAACCATCTGAATACAGTAGCACGAGTTGGAGATTCATCACCAAATGCTAATTGCAGCCGTTGAAAGCATTCTTCTTGATTTAATCCTGCTTTAAATTCGTAGAAAATCATAGTCCGAAAATATTCTAGCGTCAAATCCATTTTCTCTTATGTTTCAAATTTATTCTATGGTAAACAATTGGAAGTAAGTCAGTGAAAAATGATATTCTGTGTTAAAATACTTTGTATTTTAAAATTAAACCGTTATTTTCATGCTGTAAATTCTCGTCTGCGCATACCTCAAAAATTTTAGAGTAACCCTCGTATAACGTTAAATTAACTTGAAATGCATTAACGAATAGAAATTGTTTTCTTTTTTTGGAATATGTGTATATGTGTGTGATGTTCAAAATATAACTGAGTTTGAAATAATGTGTTATTTTTAATTTTTTACGATTATAATAGTTAAAATTCATTTTCTATTAGTTAAAATGTTTCTTTTTAAAAGTATATTTCACTAAAATACAAACATAGGAATTATTATATGCAAAAAAAATTATCAGAAATTTGATTCGAACACTCTCTCTCATAAAGAACTCACTTTATAAAATTACTCTTTTAATATAACACTTATTTTATATTTTTCAAATTTATTTTGTTTATATTTATAACCCACTGAACGTAAGTTTATTTGCAATTTTGTAAGATTTACAGCTTCCTCAAATTAAATGCATTATACAATCATTTATTGTTACAAACAGTCTCTAATTTATATATAGATATTAATTATTAGAAGAAATTAATTAGCATTACGCTTTTAATGCACTTCTTTTATTGTTTATTCTAAACAAAATAATAATTATTAAATGCAAGATGTAAATCTTTTTTATAGTTTGTTGACAAAATTATTTATATGCAATCATTTTAAATTTTATCAAATTATTTTGCAGCATTGCGTACAACATCATTGTAATATTCTGAAAAAATTAAGCAAAATGCATGAAAAAATTAATTATTATCAGTAATTAAGGACAATATTAATTAATTCTGTTATCTTTCTTTAACTTTAGGTACTATATTTTGAGATTTTGTCTTAAAAATCTCAGTTGTGTTTCTAGTATACTATGTTTGTAGTTCTAAAAAATAATTCTCTACTAAACTGTATTAATATCTATTAAATTAACAAAAATGTTTATCATGTTTGCATTCTTGGTTTTAGAGTTCAAACAAAGACACGTTGAAAGAAAATTAATACACTTTTAGTTAGATTTATCAATTATTATTATTAATATTATATCCTAAAATGTTCTCATCTCACAAAATTTGCAATAAATATTCAATTTATATTTCATTAAAATTACATGTTGATAAATGTGCTATTTAGATTATTTTTCAAATGATAATATTATTTGGAATTATTAAAAATGGGAGAAATAAAGCATTTAAGAAATACATAAATTCCCCTAATTTAACTTACTTTTTTATTTAAGCATGATTATTAAATTCAGATAATTTATTATTTCGTGAAAGTAATTTGAGTCTAAATGTGTTCCCTTAAAAATAAAAATGGAAGATAAAATCATAACTTAGACTGCTTATAGTATTTTTAAGCAATTTATTATAGTTTAAAACTAAATGAAAAAGAATTAAATGTAAACGAAATATAAATGTAGTAAAATAATACTGGAATACACATTTTAATGTTATCCTGAGTGACAATTTTAAAACTAATGTGAAATTTTAACAATGAAAATATTACATCGATTAAAACATATTTTTAGTATGAAATAACTACGATATTGCTTCAATTAAACTAAGTGTTGCAATGTATTTTATCTCATATCATAAATATAGAAAAGGTGCTTCAATATTTGATTGTTGCTATAATTTACGAGTTTTACCACTGCAATTTATTGTATGATAAATTATTGCAGATAATCCTCACATTACTTTATGGAATTTCCTTTAAAAAATTTCGTCCAAGTGCTCATAATAATGCCATTTTCTTCTTAAGTATATCCAAAATTGTAATTTGCTATAGAAAAATACATTTTATATCTTTTTCGTTATTTCATGTAGTCTGAATTTTTAATGAAATACTTCAAGTTAAAAGCATTATAAAAATAGGTATATAAGATATTAACACTCTCTCTCTCTCTTATCTAGATATCTCTCTCAACATTAATACTTATCTCAATATCTTATGTTTTTGCTTTTATATATTTTCATAATTTTATGTCATTATTTATTTGAACTCATTTAGTATAAAATATGAACTTTAATGTTTTATTCTATTTTGCTAACAATATAAACTATAATTCAAAATTCACGTATCATTTTTATGACAAATTATTTATGAACTTTGTTTAGTGCCCCCTAGAGAATATTTTAAAAGAAAATTTATTTTATGTGATAGAAAGCGCTAGTCAGAGAATTTATAAATATTTAAGAACAGGAGCTGTTTTGCAAGACAAGTTACAAAGTATGAATATATACTTAAATCTGATTTCTTAAAATTCTAAAATATATTATGATATAAGTACATACAAATTCACTTTTAGTAAATTACAGCAAATTGTTCAAATAGATGTAAAAATTATAAATTATATTTAAATTTCATAATCTACTTCGAAGTTAAAGCACATAATTTATTTTATTCTTGTAAAAAATGATTGCTCACAATAATTTTGCATTGATTATACACGCTTAAATTATTCATTTCTTTAATATACTATTTTAGTTATCAGTACAGTACAGTAAAATTATGCAAGCTAATTTAAGTAATTATAACATGGTAATGTGCAGTGCTCTTTATTTATTTATTTTTTGCAAGAGATATTTAGATTTGGGAATTAAAGCTTAATTTATTCATAAGATGTTATCCTAATAAATTAGATACAATTCTTTTTAAAAATATTATATTTTTCATAAACAAGGAATAAAACATTCAAAATCTCTCGATGGTTATTAGATCTATCTTTGTTCTTATTACTTCTTAAGCTTTAGAAATTCTTACATGGATCTTCATAAAATATTGTTTTCATAAAATGTAAATAAATAAACAAAATGCAAATAAAATATAATAAAAAAGTGAGGGAAAGTTAAACCTTTTGTTTGCTTCTATTAATAATCCCGATTGTATATTGACACCTTCAAATAGATCGATACAAAATGGACAAGGAATCATGTTGCCGAAAGTAATTCTTTGTTACTCAAAACAAAGGACAAAGAAAAAATCCCACAGACTATGTATCTTTTAAAATAGCATTTTCTTGAAGGATATGGCTATCACGACATGTTTTAAGCTAGTGAACATGATAGAGAAAATTTTTGTGGGTTCTGAATTTGAACTCACTGCCGTATGGTATTGAGAATGAGTCGTTAATTAACTTGAACACGACTGTCTGAATTTAAAAAAAGAAAAAAAAAACAGCTGCAAGAATTTCTATTTTTATAAAACCAAAATGCAACGAAGTTTAGTGAAAAGTTAAACATGAAGCATTCTATTGAACAATCAGCATGTAAAATAAATGCAGACAAAAGTACTTATGATGATGCGATGTTTCAGTATTTTTATACAAGAGCTATGGATTCACACTCTTTCTTCTAAAGTATACGCCAATTATTTTACCATTAATCTATGCCTCAATTATTTCCGTTTCTACCACTAATCATTTGCTTTATGCTATAAGTGATTCGGTAGAAGAGAAACCTCCATATTTTTATGTGGTAAAAATGGCTCATCAGTAGATTACATCTTCATCGTCATTCGTCTTCATTCGTCATTAGATCATTCGCCATTACTTCATTCATTACATCTTCATTCGTCAATATCGAATAACCTACATAATAAAGATCATTAATGGCTTGGATTTAAATGATTACCAACACCGCACATTCAGTCATGAACTGATGACTTGACAAACATTTCCTTCTTTTACAAGCCAGTTGACGAGGATTGACAAATGCCTGGTAACTGCTGGTACAAGGAAGAACTGACCATCTCTGATCACTCTAATACTTTTTAATAAATTAACATGATGTTTATAATGGTTTCTGTAAGAAATTTATTGCCTTATATTATACAAGTATGTGATAATTATGAATGCCATCTTATGCAACACTGTTATATTTTAGCCACATTATATTGAAGAAGGAAGTATTTATAAATATAATTTTTGTTTCAGATATTTTTAACACTTGAACCACGGTATACCTAAAACTGCGGACTGGGTCAAATTGACCACAATTAATAAAAACTTGTGTTGTTTTACAGAATATACTCTCTAATTATTTAACAATGAAATTTATTCATTTTTAACATTAAATAGCCATAATAAGGATAAAAATAAGATGTTACAATATAAAATATTGCATACAGTAAGTAAAATGTACAGACAACTTAAATAGGAATATTTGTTTCTTACCAATCAAGATTTCCCACACAGCTCATGCACATTTTGGGCAACTTATTTTAATATATACTGTACACCTTCCACCTACAAATAGTTTACAGTCAGAACAAGTAACTGCAGTCTTGTTCCTATACTTGAAAGCTTGGCCATAGACCCTTTTTCGCTTCTGCACAGATTATTCAGTAATATCCTCCTTTCTTTATGCATCTGGCTTGTATTTTCTTTCCTGAATATACGAACTATACATTTCTTCACCAAGCTGTTGAAGATATTCTCTTCTCGTATTTTTTTTCCAATAACTTCTTTGTATAAAGTCGATGAATTAATCCCTGTAAGATCAAGAATATTGTAAAAAATACATGAGATGACCACTTCCTTGATCCAGAATACTTCCCAGCATTTGATCGGGAATGTTGACACCAAATTTTGTTGAGCTATAAAATGATATTGTTTCTGGAAATTTTATTGGGTCATCATTTATCGATATCAACGGTGAAAATGAATGGAGCACAATAATAAGATATTTTTGCTGGTTTTTCCCAGATAAAAACCTGATACTTAATAAAAATCAGTCGGTATTTATGTCTACATCAAAATTATACCCTCATGCTTCAGTAAAAATGTATCGCCTAATGGTGGAGAGCCTAATTTTTTCACGAGTTTATGTACTTCTTTCTGATCTTGTTTCATCGTTTTTGTTAAACTAATGTTCTTCTACTTTAATATTTGGGATAGATTTAGTGTAGGGAAAAAAATAGCTGTAGTGATATTTCTTCTTTTATTTTCGGAAGGTTCTATCAAATGCAAAACTATATATTTGGAGAAATTTAGGTTTTAAGAATGTTCTTTATCTTTAATCAAATATGGAAAACCATTAAACACGTATTTTATCAACAATTGTCGCAACTCAAAACTTGATACCAAATTTTTCTGGTTCACTTGGAATAAATTGCGTGAAACGACATATGACTTTAGACGGAAAAGTTATTTAAAAATAATTATATATGACGCAAGTTATCAAATTTTCAATAAATTTCTTCCAAAATTCATAAATGAATCTTAATTTAACTGTTTGAAGGTATTCAGATCGAAAAGAATTTTTGTTGAATCGCAGAAATTTCACAAGTTCTCTGAACCTATCTCCGCCATAATATAGTTTCACGGAAAAAAGGTAGACTTCAAACAAAATATTCCTGACTATCAAGTTCTGGATTATTTTCACCATACATACCTCGAGTATACAAAATTGATGTAAAAGCCTCTGGTTCATCTAAAGTTGTTGACCATTATTTTATTTCCAGTTGCCGGTGAGCTTCTTCCTCTGTACGAATTTTGATATGACGAAGCATAAGTTCATCTATAAGTAGCCTCCATCTACTAAATGAATATCCATTTTCAACATTTCGTTTTGTATAACTGGTTGGGTATTACATTCTTTGAAAACATTATGTTCATAAATATTTCCAAGCTCACACTTTCCTTAGGAGATGCTTTCCCAACACATTCTTTCATTTGTAACAAATGTTCTATTTAATTCATCTGGATTTGAATCTGTTTACTTTTTTACGTTTACACATTATTTTTTCTTCACAGGAATAGTTTTTCCGCTAATACTTTGTACAAAAATATTATATATGGTATCTTCAACCCAGGAAATATTTTCAGATGAACTGGAGTCACATGTTCATCAACACTGAAAATAAGTTTTGCATCATTGTCGTTTTTGGCTTTATTTTTCTATAATTGTAGTATTTACTTAAGAGTCTTAATAACTGTTAATTTACTCATAATACTTCTAGCTATTTTCACCTAAGTTTAATATTACCTCCTCGTGTATACAAGACTTCAAAAATCGAACAGATTGGTACACTCAAGGCAAAGCGAACAACCAGATGAACAGTCTTAAGAAACCAGATTTGAGCCCATCAGACTGACGCATTAGCTATGGTAGTATTACACCACATTCCATGAAAACGCCAAAACAAAAATTATTGGAATGAAAACATTCCTTGAATACGCTCAGAAGTATTTTCCCATAAGATATGATATCGGGAGGAGAGGAGGGTTTGCAACACTGGCTATTATTACTACAACAAAATTTTGAGCTACACTTCTATTATCAGAAGCAATCTACTGACCTTGAAATATTGTTATGCTTACATCTGGGAAATGGAGGGAGACCTGAAAAATCTTTTCCCATTTCAAGAAACGTTGAATTGCAAATTTAATTCTTGTAATTATAATAGGGTCAAAATGACCCATTCTGTGGTTTTATGTAAAGTTATTAAAAACAAAAAAAGAAACTAAATATTTAACATATTATATCTTCACAGATTATTATTGGTATAAAAATAGAAAAGTCATAAAATTTGTTTCAATGCTGTTCATAGCTTTTTGAGAAAATAGGAAGCAGAATATGTTTGGGTCAAAATGAGCCCATCCATAGATCTAGTGTTAAATAAAATGTACAAAGACTATGCGTTATTTCTTAAAAAATCAAAATAGTTAAAGCAGTAAGGAGTGACGATATTCAGGAAAGGAGTTTCTTAAAAAAGGACTAAAATCTTTTTCTGCCAAATTACATAATACAAGATTATGCAAAGAACCAAATATAGTACACCTGAATAATTTTAAGTTAACTAAATATTGTTAAATATGTATCTGTTATTCTTGTTTAATTATAAATTTAGATTATTTAAACCACATAAATGACGATATTAAAATTTTTTTCTTAAGGTAATTATGATAAATATTAGATGTTTAGCAATTTTTAAAGGGGGAAAACAATTTATTAAAATTCATCAAAAATAATAATTGTGATGCATATTATCTTAAACAATAATTTTAAACACGAATGATTATGAAAAAAAATCTTTTTAATACTTAAATATTTTAAAATGTCATTTGTAAAGTATGCCAAAAACAGTTGTAACAAATTTAAAATAATATTAACTACAATTGTAACTTTTAAATAAAACTGCAACTGCAATTTGTATACATCAATATAAGAAAATTTGTTAATTGAAAAGCCAATAAATTTGAGTTTTTTTTTTGTTTATTTATTTGTCACTTCTGCTTATTTAATAAAACGTATACAAAAAAAAAAAAAAAAAAAAACTAAATTATGGTTAAAAAAAACATTTTTTTTATTCATGTGTAACTTGATGTTTTGTAAATCTCATCTCCATTTTAAAGAGACTTAGAATTCTCTAAGGACTTTATTTCATGTCTTCATCTCCAAATTACACAAGATTAATTTTTTCACATACGCAAAAGAAGAAAGATTAATTACATTTGATGAATAATAATTAATGATTACTCCTTCATTTAACAAGTTTAAGTAAACAGACAGTTTGTGTCACTTACGTAATTAATTTAAATCAGTAATTTAATACTCTTTTTTTTACCAATTATGTATGTCAAAAAATATCATATTGAAAAACTATAATTAGTGTTATGTTAAGATAACAAAATAAGATTATTCCTTTGATTCTAATTTGCTTTCAAATTATATGATGTTTTATTGATTAGTTTTCTTTCTATCTAAAATTTTCTAACTGTTATAAAATTTTTAACAGAACAATGTGACAAAGCTTAAGGAAACAATACTCAGCTAAGTATTTTTAAGTCATATGGCTTTGCAAATTATTATAAAATTAAATTTAAATGTTTAAATTGTTTAACAAATATCACTTAAAATATTGAAACAATATAAATTGAAAGGTAGCTTAGAAAGTTGTCAGCTATTTCAATCTGTATTGGTAAATTAATGTTAATTACACAACGGTACATTTAGCAGTGATTGAAAAGGTAATAGAATTCAAAAAAATATTGTATATAAGAATATAAGATGATAGTGATATTATCACTAGGAAGAAATCCCATGTATTTTTTAAGTATAATTACTTTTCTCAATAATAAACATCATACCAATATAAAAACAAATTTTGTTTCTGCTGGTAAAACACACACACAGCTATATATATATATATATATATATATATATATATATATATATATATATATATATATATATATATATATATATATATATATATATATATATATATATATATATATAATATATATGTATATATATATATATTTATATATATGTATATATATATATATACATATATATATATATATATATATATATATATATATATATATATATATATATATATATATATATATATATATACATATATATATATATATATATATATATATATATATATATATATATATATATAGACAGGGTGACACAAAAGGATTGAACCGGTTTTATAGGAATATAAAACATAAATCATTCAATTTACAGAAATTCTGTTTATATTGTCTAATCTAGTACACAATCTAGTTTTATGGGAATGGCCGTAACTTCTTCTCATATTGTCCTTAAATTCCTCCAGGGTATGTGGACAATGCTTAAAAACATTTTCTTTTTTGTACCCCCCAAGGAAAAAATCACAAATAATCAAATCTGGTGAGTGTGTGTGCAGGCTACTCCACCTCGCTGGGGTGATGGGCTCTGTGGAGAACACTTGCCCCAATCTCGCCATTGAAATTCTTTTCCTACACTGTCACATAGCACTCAGTGGTGACAGTAACAGTCCGCCTATTATGCTTAAAAAAGTAAGGACCATTAATCACAAACTGGGATACTGCACACTATACAGCCATTTTTAGGGGAGTGAAGTGACACCTGAAAAATTTTTCTTTGGTTTTCATAGCGAAAATTCTGCTTATTAATAATTCCACACACGTGAAAGTGGATCACGTCACTGAAAATTGACGAATTTGCGGGAATTCTGTTCATCAGGTCTTGGCCGGAGCTTATTCGATGTTCAAAGTCTCGGGCAATAGCTGTTGAGCCATCATTATTTTGTATGGGTGGAACTGTAAATCTCCATGCAAAATTCTCCTTAAAGAACTGCTAGAAATTCAGTGTGTGACAGAATTTCTTACCAATGAGACATTTTTAGGAATTCTTACAGTTCTGAGTCTTCCAATTGCCGAAGGAGTTACTGTTGAACCAGTGTACCCAATGTCCCAGCGAAAAGTTTAATTGCATTACCTCCAGGGACGTTTCCTCCAACAGGGAAATTTAAATGCTGTCGGAAGGATAAAATGTTCTAAACCTGTTGGAACCAAACATTTTGCTGATTCAACAAGAGATAGATTTGAAAAAAATATTTGGAAAGCAAAACAAAAAAAAGCGAAATGAAAATATATATCAATTTCAAAGTAAATAAATGATTTCACACTGAAAAAAATATTCATGAAATTTAACCTAAGACATGGAGAAAACATTTCGGAGTCCATGAAAGACATACTGATATTTATTGAAATAAGTATATATAGATATTAATATAGTCGCACAATTTTGAATTTCTAATTAGGAAAGTTATTTCAAAGGAAGCGTTTAGTTATAGTCTTAGTTTAGAAACATGAAAATTTAAGATATTTTTCATAAAACGAAACACATAGAACAAAAATAAATGATGGTAGAAGAAATTTTATTTTTAATTTAATCGCAAAAAAGAAATTCTGCACATTGCTTATAGCTATCAAAAAATGACAGTTAAGTATCATATTAAAAATTTAGCACAATTGATACGATTATCCGAAAATGTTCTAATAAATTATTGTTATAATAAGTATTTAGATTTAGAAATTAACCTTTGGTGCGAAAAGAGAGCAACAAAACATATTTAATATTTTTAGGAATCAAAGTAGTATTGACTGTTGAGTAAAATTATTATTTCCATGCATGATTTACCTAGCTTACAGAATACCCTGATTTATTATAATATTATCCTGGCATCTTATACCACATTGCTTTTCATGAAATTCATATAATATGATAAATTACTATAATTTATGCAAATTTTTATTCTATTTGTTTATTAAAAATGCCATTTTTCTCATTTTATGCGCAACTAAGACGGAGATTTTTTTTTTTCAATTAACTAAGTATTGTTTGATTGAGGTCAAATGTATTTAAAATACAATTACGGAAAATAATAGAATTTTAGTGAAGATTTTTCTTCTTAGATTCAAACTTGAAAATATATGCAGATACTGCTTTTTTCATATAGTTAAAGTTATTTTTAATGTAATCATAGTATTACAAATATATTTACATACATAAAAATTTGTTTGCTTACGTTGTTTCATATATTTAAGTATTATTAACTGCATGTTATTGTACAAACGTGGTATTCATAATTTACACAAATTTGTCAAAGTAATCAACAGAGGATACCTCAATAAAAATAAACCTACTCTCCAGAAAAATGACTTTTATAAAAAAAAAGCATCGTCTTAGAAAGAAAGTTATACTACTAAGCCATCTTATTTTGAGGACTTTAAAATCTGTTAGCTCATTCTTTCAGAATTTCTTTTATTATTTGGACTAGTTCTATAGAAGTATATATCATCTTCTCCTGTCTGAAAGCTCATTATATTTTATTATTTCAATTTTTCAATCTTTAGGATTTAGTAGAACGTCAGAGCAATATAACGAACAAAGTCTAGCGTCAATGGATTCTGTCTCTCACCTCGGCATTTTGCGTAAAGTCTTTATTACATTAGAGTTACCACTATTCCAGTAGGAGCAACTCCCATAGGCTTAACAATATGTGAAGTCCCAACTCGAGAGACGTCAATTTTTCCCCATCCTCCAATGATATTTGAGACATTTTTGTTTCCTTTTTCCAATTTAAAATGATTTTTCTAACAATAAAAATTGCATTTACACTTTTTTCCTGATATTTTTTAAAATTACCACTATTCAATATCTATATGGTGCACATTCTTCAACTTTTCTTATCTATGGACATTCCAAAGTTAAAGAATGCTGACAGAAGTCTAAGTCTAATTTAAAAAAAAAAAATGTGTATTCAGATAATCGTATCCAATAAGGAGATGAATTAATACTCTGGCTGCAGGATGTAGAAAATATGAAATAAATGACAGCAGTCAATTATAAAATGTTTACTCAAGCATATGTTTATATTCTCAAAAAATTCTATTGAAAGAAAATAATAAATTCAGCAAATACTGTAATATTTTACAGAACTTGTTTCAATTTTTCTTTATAAATTGTGAAGGTAATAGAAAGGGAAAATTTTCAATACATTCATACATTTTTAAAAATATGATATGGGAAAAATAACGTGAAAACTTAAGATTGTATTCGATTCTAACAATGCTAAGTAAATTCATTACAAATGTTCATTTGCATTAATTAACATTTAAAAACCTGGCTACAAATAAATTTCCTATATAAAATGTATCATGAAATTTGGAATATTCTAAGTAAAGAAACCCAATCTTAAAAATGTTTGCCAGAAAAGCAATCTATTATTAAATCTAGTACAGTTCTTTTCTTACAGCAAGCCTGAAAGACATTCATTGGACAATGAGTGAAATTGTCCCAACTCAGTTTGTGACGTCACATAATGTTAAGTCTATGGGAGTTGCTTCTAACAAAGGCAACTCTAACAAAACACAGGCTTAACTGTTTCTCCATCTACAACCCCCATATGACTTTAATCTTGTCCCCGCTCTCTCCTTTTCTGGAATCGACTTTCCATAAGTTACGTACAATCTTACGGTACCTGCGTTAGGGCAGTCTATTGCCCTAACACAGGTACCGTAAGATTGTATTATGTACTCCCTTCGTGGAAGGGGATACATACAAGAAAAAATTTATTACATGGTTTTCACGTAATAAATTCTTTCTTAAAAACTTTTTTATTCAAATATCAGTATAAGTAATTAAAATTTAAGCAGATAAAAAGTTTACAATCGGGTGGGTACTCATTGAATTTTGGCAACTTTTTTGGTGAGAAGATGGTTAAAACTCAGAAGTTAAACTATAATAAGTTAACTTTTATTGCTAAATTTTTTGTCCAAGATAATTTGTCCAGTCATAGACTGAGCCCAAAAAGAAAATGCATTTAAGTAATAAAACTAAACTAGAAAAATAAAGAAAGTGTAATCACACTCATTTTTAAAATATTGTTTTTAGAAAAGAAAGCGTAAAAAGTTTAGTTTTGCAAATGTAAATAGTAATAGCAAAAGCGTGAGAACAACAATTTCGACAAAATAAGTACATGCTTAAAGTAAAACAAAAACATCAGTTTCACAAATTCATATTCTAAAATAAAAATTAAACTTCATAATAATTTAAAAAAAAAAGAAAACTTTCTTTTTTTAATGCCCGGCTTAGGTGTTTGATCTATTTAGCTCTATAATGGGCGAAGAGATGGCATCTCTGTGGTGGGTCACCCAGTGAATGTGCCAGCTTTACCCAAAAGTGAAGTGAGAAAGAGAAACAATCACAAAGAGGGAAATAAGCAACCATGCCCGAACCAGGATTTGAATGCCGGACCTACTGTTTCTAAGTTATGGACGCTAATCCTACCGCTATCGGTCGAGAGAAAAGAAAAAAAAGACATAGTTGCGTCATTTTTAAAAATGTCAATGCAGATTTTATGAGAACACTTTTTTTATTAAAATGCATAGTTGAAAGAAACTAAAAGTTTGAAGTTCCATCGTGATGACGTAAATACTAGAATTTCTAAAATTAATATGGTAGAATATTAGCATTTTAGATCTCTATAAAGTAATATTAAAAGCATGTAATTAGATAAATGCACTATGGTATCCGGCAAATTATTCATTAAATACAAAAATTTTACCGAGGGGATTACTTAGCCACTTTGCCATCCATACTTACCGAATATTTTTACAGAAATATTACTAATTGAAGATCACTTCAAAATATATATAAAATTATTGTAAATTAAAAGAAGTAGCAATTTTCTTAAGACTTGAGTATATTTTTTAAATTAAAAAAATGGGTTTTTTCAAGGGTTTTTTCAAATACTGAACAAAATCTAGGAAAAGTCTTGCAGGAAAAGTAAATTCTGTGGTTGATATTAAAACATCTTTCAATAGTTTTCAGTAGTTAGACAGTCCGATAGTGGTGTTAAATTTCTATTTCATTTTGAACTAAAGTCTCTTTTGACAACCAAAAATGTATTTGAAATTATTTCATAATGCATCACAACATTAATATTTTTGTACATTCCTCAATTCTTTGAAAGCAATGAAATATAATTTCGTAATGAAATCCTTAATAATATCGCCCTTATAGTCATAATCTAAAATCACTGCACAACAATAAAATTATTATTGTTGTTGTTGTTCTCGTGTGCCACAGCTTGATCGGCAAATCGGGGTGTGCTGCTCCACTTTTTCAACTGAACCGTATTTGATGTGGAATATGAGTTCTTCAGTGCACACACATGCCTTAGGGACCTGTTTATAGGGTATGCAACTATTCACACATAAGGAAAGGACAAAGACAGGATAGAGAGAAAGTACATCCAAGCTTGAACCTGGATTCAAACCCAGAACCTCCCTATCCGTAGTCAGGCACGCTGACTACTAGACAAGTTGGCCGGCAATCAAATTATTAAAATTGCTTTGCAATTGCATGGTATAAAATATTTCAGCTTCAGTTATACATTTTTTCCGAGAGAATATGTATAGTATTTAATCGGATGATTATTTACAATGAATTTATTAGATTTTAACTATTAATAGATACTTTAAATACATTATATTTCACATTTCATTTTGATATCTTTGGATTATTTGTGAACAATTGTTAAGATTAATAGTATTTGTTATGTTTTTTTTATTTAACATTTATCACTTATTCACTGCTTTTTTAATGATATTTAAGATATTTAAAATAAACACGAAATATTTTATAGAGTAGATGTAATTGAAGTTAAGTCTGATTTAAATATATTTCATATATTTTCTGAAAAGATATGAATCATGAAAGAGAAAATGATATGAAATTTCACGTAAAATAAGGCTAATAAAATATGAGGAAAATATATTAATTGTATCAGAAATATAATACATAATAAGCAATAATTTGAATTGGTATTAATTCTTATAATTTTTTTCAGAACATTTTTTGAGAATGTTGATTAAGTAATTTGGAACAATGTTATCTCAGTTACGAAAAAAAATATATGGATATGTTATCATTATTTTTTACTTTATTATATTGCAGAACTTACTAACTGACCGAGGAATAAAATTACTTTGAATTTGCACTTTCTAATAAGATGAATTACCAGACTTTTTGATTGCAATTATTAAAGCAATCGAATACGAATATTTTAACAAATCTTCGATCGCCATCACTTTCTATACGAATTACTTACATATAAAATTAAGGCTTTTTGAAAATATTTAAAAAGCTATATCATTGTGATTTTAAAGCTTTTGCAGTCTGATTCCACTTATCCAATACAATTTAACTGAAAAAGAAGCAAATATATTACTTTCTTATCTAATTAAAATATAAAAATAAATAAACTTAACATATAAAATTATAGTTGAATTTTATGACTATATAAAAATAGTGCCCTAATAAATATGTTAGTATTTTTATTATTCTCTCAATTAAATAAACATCAAATAAAACTTTACAGGTACTATAATTTCCAGTTATATTTTTATTTAAATTTTTCTAAAACGTTATCATTTAACATATTATTAAAAAGAGTAAACATATTTAATGATTTTACTATTAACGTTTTTGTTCTTTAAATATATTTCTACATTCAAATTTAATAGAAAATGGTCAACTACATTAATTTGTTTTAAATATTTCATCTGCAATAAAAATATTCATTTATAATAAATTCTTGATATTTATCACAAACAATTCAATAGTTATTTAAAAATTAAAACTAATTTTCTAAATATCTTCATAAAAATGAGAAATAGTAAAAGATGGGAAATAATTATTTGAATAAATAAATAATTACTTTTCTAATTTAAATAGATTGTCTAATTTGCTGTGAAAAACACTTTTTTATTTTAACATGCTGTAATCAAATAAAGGATAAATATTTGTCATTAAAATATAATGTGTCTTTTGAAAACGAACATTATCTAATTTTTCATTTAACAAACACTGTCCAGTATTTGTTGCTCATTTAAAATAATTGCAATGTGCAAAAATACATTAAGTAAATTAATCTCTTTTCCACTTTTTATGCGTAACCGTTTATACCTATTTGTAACTGTTTGCATATAAGTAACTTTTATTAAATAAACATTTTTACAAATTGTTTTCAGATATGTTAAAAAGTAGTTGTAAGTTGAATTAATTTAAACACAGGCAAAAAAGTAGCCAACAATTGATTTTTAAAAATGCAGAATTGTTTAGAAAAACATAGTTAATTCTGTAAGTAAATTCCTCATTTCAGGTTCATTAAAAATGTTTGAGAACTTTCTTCCCAAGTAAAATCAATTAAAATTTTATTTTTAGAAATTAAGAGACGATTTTTGTGCCATAATTAAATATTTTTTTCTTTTCAACATTTTTAGAAGTGTTAATATCTCCTATTCCCTCATTGTTTAACACAATAAAAAAAAGATTATAAGTTCTCACATTTCTAACAAAATATAAACTTGATAACACAATTTTAAACCATTTATTTTTTTTGACTTAAATCAGATTTTTAATTTTTCTTTAATGCATCATATATTTTTCTTCTGATCATTCAGTACAGATATTTTATTTTTATTAATACATTTTCTTTTGTATAAAACAATGATACGCATTCAATTTTAGATTCTTGAATTTGTAGATATTCCAAGAGGAAATGACGGTATGTATTGCATTATTGCATACGTAAAGTACACACACACACACACACAAATATGTATATATATATATATATATATATATATATATATATATATATATATATATATATATATATATATATATATATATATATATATATATATATATATATATATATATATATATATATATATATATATATATATATATATATATATATATATATATATATATATATATATATTATGAATGTTAGGGGATAGGTTAATTTTCTAAATTATTAATTTTCAGTATTCTTCAATTTATATTACATGCGTATTGAAATGTCTTACATAGAAAATTTAAGCTAAATTGAAATGCACAATTTTTAAATCGCAAGAAAATAAAATAGTGAGTTTACCATTACATAAACTAACCAGAAAAAAGCAACTGAATTTGGTAAGTTAATATGTATAAAATTGTTTGGAGTTGACAAAAATATAGAAAAAAAGTATTACGCATAAATTCTTGAAAACTTGGCAGTTTAATTTACGTAATGTAAATGTAAAATATTTCTGCATTGTACTTTTGAAGAAAGATTTAAACATTCTGTAAATATTAAAACAAATATTATAAAAAAATTCAAAATACTACATGCAATCAAGGTTTTCGAAATAATATATTTTCACTTCCATGAGGGCATAGTTATTTGTATTATTCGGGAATTTACAAAACTCAAATCCTAAGTTGTTTTTTCTATTTATTTACTACTCTCTATTAAATTTAACTACACATTACACTTTGAATTAATACGCTATAATTTTACTGCGGAAACATGGGTTTGATAACTTAAATTACTCTATTGTTTCTTATTGTCTAAATAAATAAAAGCAGTGAATAAATCTTTTAACAATGACAATATAGAACTCTCTGAAATACCGCTAAATTGATACTTTAATATTATTGTAATTTTGTTTCTAATATGTTCCACTTTTTGTAGTGTTTTCAGTCAAAGGAAAGCTACTTATATTTTTAAATACTATTTCATAACAATTTATTAAAATGAGAAGATTGACAAGATAAATGTAAGCAAAAATTGTTTGAAATTTACACTCTGAATGAATTTGGAACTACATTTCAATGTGTACGTCATTTATTATTTAAGTTATAATATTTATTAATAATATGAATAGTATAGTTTGTAAGTATTTTATATATATATAAGTACAAATATCAACATATATTACAATAGAAAAGTTACATTAAGCTATTTCATTCACATTTTTACTAGTTTCTATTATTTTCATAAACACACTTTGATAGAATATCTCTATATTTACTTTGAATTACAGTATTCACTTTCTACCGATGAACAAAGAACCCAAAATAAATACGTCATTACTGCACAAACATTGCTTTAATTAATAACTTCTGTTGGTTTCAGGAAAACAGTTGTTTACTCGTACTTACATGTGTCCTGTAAATCATATCATATTTTCAATGATACTAAAACTGTATTATATAATATCTATATATATTCTTATTGAATTAATATTATTATACATTAAATATTTCAATATATGTACATAGCAAGTATTACTATTACCACTTGTATTTAATTACTGTTAAAAATGAATTTATATTAATGCAATTAAAAGTCAAATTTATATTCATGTGAAATTAAAGTTAAAAACAAAACAGGTGCTATTAATATGATATTTTAAAGGGTATTATTTTTATTTATTTATAATACGGGTTTCAAACACTTCCATATTTTTTGATATTAAATATTAATTTAAAAATAAAAATGAAAAATATTTTAAGTATATTAATACCCTTGTCCATAAATTCTTGTTAATATTTCATACCTAAATTGGGATCTAATGTATTGCATGTTATTCTTTTAGAAATCAGAAATTTATAAATTACGCGATAACACTCATATATCAGAGCAATTATAAGCAATATTTCTTAAATAAAGCACTATTCATATCTCTTTTATTTTTTTAATCAAAGTAAATATATTTGATTACAAATGTAAAGAAATATCTTAATTTAACTATGAAACAGCTGCCACTAGCAAATATATTTAAGAAACTAAACTCGTAAATGACTTTATCCTTGTATCAAGACATAGCGAAAGTGCTCCTTATTTGCATTATTCTATTTTCTAAATTTTGGATTGGAGAGCAGAATAAGTTTCTGTATTGTTGGAAGAATGACACTTTAGTAAATGCGCCATCTGCAAACTGTCCCTTTTGTTGGAAATATTATAAGATGACACGAAAACATGCACGCTAACAGAAATCTTTAATTCCCAGGCGAATGCTTTACAGATTATTCTGGAGCAAAGTATAAATATTAAATCTAACTTTTTTATTTGTTAGTAAATAAAGAAAATGGTTTAATACTACAGTGAATTTTTGTTGAGTATGGGTTATAAATCATTTACTGATAATTTTTAATTCAGCAATTGTAAAGTATTGTTTTAGGAAGTGAGAGAGAGAGAGAGAAATAGAGAGAGAGAGAGAGAGAAAGAGAGAGAGAGAGAGAGAGAGAATATTTCCTTTTGACTTGCTTTTAAGATAAATTTTAAAATATATTATACGCAACTATAAAATATTTTATTTCATTGTATTTTGCTTTTAATGAGAAAGATCATCTGAACAGAAATTTTAGCAAAAATGTACCAATAGATTATTGTTCTTCATAAAGTCATAATCAATTAAATAAAAAATAATTTTTGTTACAAAATGTATGATCACTATTTATTAATTAATGAAAATCATTGTTAGTACTTTTAATTTAGGTATATTAAACCAACAGAACTCTTTAAATATAAATTCAATTTCACTTATGTATTCAGTATTTTTAGCTATAGAAAAATTAAATTTAACACAAAAGCAATTACTTAAAGCATTTTATATCATATCATTCAGGTGAAAACTGAAAATTTTAATTAATTGACCACAAATGAATGATAAATTTGTAGCAGAAAATACTCAAAATGTTTTTTCAACACATATCTTATTTTCTTTTAAATTGGTTATTTATATCTAATTTGTCATATCAAAAGGAATGTACTTAACCCTTAAACTATCGTTTTAAGATATATGTATACCAAGAATAACATTCATTATCAATTTTTTCTTTAATATCTCATAAAGAAGATCACTTCATTGTGAAAATCGTAATAGTTCATCTTCCCTGGGTAATATCATTTAATAAAATTGTTAGTTGTCAAAGAAATAATATTTGCTTTACAAAATAGGAAGCAAGCTTCCTAAATGTACACCACAGCATAATAAGTCCGTCTTATACAACAGCAAAAACAGATGATCCGGAACTCAAGACACATAATAAAACTTCATTTAAATAATGTGGTTGGGCTTATTTCAAAATTTATCTCAAAATATCACATCTTCAAAATATTTAATTAAATCATTATCAATTGCGAATAACCTATAATCTGAAAAACATTTTAACGAAATAGCCCGATAAAGAATGCACATAGAATTAGTAATACAATTTTCGATAGTAAGAAATAGATAGCAGAAGTTGTAGAAGTTTCAAAAAGATAGCAATCACTTTTTAATTAACTGTCTAATAATTTATAAAATAAGAAAAGTTTTAAAATAATGAAATAAGTACTAAGTCATTTTTTGGTTTTTAAATGCTAAATTTTAGATAGAAATTACTAATTGAAAATGTTTACTTTTTTAGCATTAAATGTGTGTTTATGTTTGATAGTATCATTAATTTCTGTGTTTAGTAGCTTAATTAAGGCTGTGCTTTGACTCCTGCATTGTTTTCTCATAACATCGTTGATTTAGAAAGGAAAGTTGCTACGTACTGTAGGGTGAGTATTATTGCTGATGTCTTTGCATTGTGGCCCTTTGACTCGAACATTAGTGATATTAAGCTTGAACACAATCATGCTAAAAGCTCGTTCCTTCTCCAAAAATCACAAATTGATCTTCAAGCTTTTGAAATCATTGACAACCTATTTTACAACTAACAGACAAATTTTTAACTTAATAGCCAATCACAGATTTTCCTCAATTGTACTCGGTTATGTTAAAAATGCTGAATTCATTTGTTTCACTTCGAGCCAGATGATCACAATCAATAAACATATTGAACTGCAGTTGCTCAATGCCAAAGGAAGACATTAATTACATATCTGGAAATTAGTCATCAACTTATGTTATTACACTATAAACTACATATACATCCCATGTTCTCCTGTAGTCCTCAGTGCTCCTGTAATCACTACCGGACATAGCTATAGTTGTCCGATTGGCGTAATGCTTTATAATAGTAAAATGCCATTACTTTCGATGAAAATTGCCTAAAAAGTAGTTTAACAAACTATACAATTATTCTGAACAGCACAGAACTTCAGGCAAATTCAACGTTTGGACTGATTATAGAACATTAAACATTTTCCCTTTTATTCTGCTAAATCACTGGGCCTGCCTTCTTCTGAAATGGAACACCATTCCTTGGATTTCTATGGAGATAGTCGGGATATTAGCGGGAAACATTTCCACTATTACCTCTAAAGTGACGAAAAACAGTGAACTTCCAGACTTTATCAAAATTTTGGTTATAGAAACTGTTGATAGAATTCCTCAGACCTTAAATATTTATTCAAATGGTAGCAAGGGCAAAGGAGAAATTTCTGGTAGTCGAGTGTTTTCATTTACTCCCACTAATACTCTGAAATTCAAGGCCAAAAAAAGACTACTTTTTGTTCTGTATTTAGATCAGAAAATAAGAGTGTATTTAGATTAGGAACTAATAGTTACCAGAAAAGTTTTGCACTATACGCATCAGGAGGATCATTTTCTAGACATTTGGATCTTGATTTGCAGTCGTGCATTTATTCATTATTTCTCTAACTAGGAGGATGTCGGAGATGAGACTAGCCTGGATGCTTTAAATTTACTTGACATATACTTTCATACAGTCATACATTTACATTTTCAGTTGTGGTTCATGTTCATATTGGGATTGAAAGGAATGGAAAATCTAAATCCTTAACCATTAATATGAAGAATCCACATATGGAAGAATGTCACACCAAGGTCTTAATCAATGATTTGGAATGAGTGACATCCTACACTATTGCGAAGGATTGTAGGATTCTCACTTTTTGTGAGATTTTTTCCCTGGTTTAAAAAAAAATTAATTAGATTTAGAAAACCAATCCCAACCACTCTTGATATCTTGCAAAGTATCCGAGGAGATCTTTCTAATTTCAACCGATATCTCACCAAAGAGCATTTTATCACGTCTCACACAAGAGCCTTAATTTTTAAGCAGGGTAAAAAGATATAAACTGAAATAGCTTTTCATGCTCATATTAAAATATGTCTTAATTTTACCAAAGACGAGGTCCTGCGGGATCCATAGCTTCTTCAGACTATTTAGATATTTTCTTATTCATGGGGATTGCCTATTTCTGCAACTTAATCCCAAAATTAGCAACAACAAATTAAGATGATAAGATTACGGCAAAGTTTTTGGATTGACGATAGAAAAATAAACATTTACTTCGCAGTATGTACAGATCAAATATATCTTCTTCCTTCATTTCTACATATTTTATTATTTGTTGATGTCTATTAGCTTCAAAATTTTTCGAAATGTATTCTTACTCTGTGGCTAATGTTTTCAAATTTCCCATTATGACAACAATGTAAAATAGAACTAAAACGAGTACTGATTTAAATATTTGATAATTTAATAATTAAATAACATGACTTTAGTGTGTTTATTTCTTATAATTCTATGTTCCTTTAAGTATTATAATCATGATTAGGCAATTATATGAAATATACTTATATTTTTTTTCTTTTCTTGATAAAATTAAATTTTTCCAATTTATTTAATAAACACGAGAAAACTTAGAAATGTTTATTCTTAAAAGAAATTAAGAAATGAAAATTATGTGCACATTTCCTTTCTTAGAAATTTAGAAAAATTCATTTAAATTTACGAAATATTTAGGAATATAATATCATTATAATTCATACTAAGAAAATTGAAATTTTGTTAAATATAGATTCTTAAAAGAAATTTAAAATCATTTTTCAATATCTAATACAATATTAACAATTGAATTTTTATTATTAATATAAAAAATCAAAAAGAAATATTTTGCTATTTAATTTTAACTTTTTCAAATGCGTATAAATTTTTATATGACTACATTCTATTAATGATTATTATTCATTATTATGACTACATTCTATATATGGCTGAATAATTACCATATACTTCTAAAAATATTTCGTTTAAATGTGTATTTCTAAGCTTTTTGCAAAAAAATCATGATAACGTTGAATATGATCAAAACTTAAATTTAGAATAATTTTTTTTTTATTTTTATATGTACGGAATTAATTATTAAAATGAGTTCAATCTTGTAATAAATTACAGAGAAAAATTATTTATACTGAAATGTCTTCGTATTTAAATATAATTAATATTTTAACCTAAAACATTCTATAACTTTCAAGATTACGTTTTATTTCAATAATCTCGCTGTATTAAATAAAATTATATACAAAAAATACCTACAAAGGAAAAATAGGATTTTAGATTACTCAAACATATAGATAATTATAGTCCAAACAACCTTAACAAGAATATGTGCTTCATTAATTATAATTTATTTATTTAAGAGTTGAGTACCTGTATTTTAAGAAAAATAAGTTTGAATTGTATGATTAAGGATTTTTATTATTTTAACATTATAAACGTCATATTATGAAATATTTAACTTCTTTCAGGCTGTATATTAATTTCCTTGAATCATTTCTAAATATTTTGCATCTAAAATACAAAAGAATTTCATTTATGTATTTAGAAAATTGTGTTATAAGCTTACAAATTTTGAAACAAATTTATAAATTCTATAAAATATATTAGAAACAACTAAGTGAAATATAATATGTGAAATACGAGGAAAATATTTTTTGATGAGAAGTGAAATTGAAATACATTTGAGTAAGCAAATATTTATTTAAGAAAGGAATTCAAAATGTCATTTTACTCTTTATATCAAAGCTTTTTACCCCATTTCCAATATATTTTTGAACTACTCACAGAATTCCACTTTGATAAATGCATAAAACTCCTTTATTGAGTATTTTCTGGATAAATATATTTTTGTGCTTCGCATATTTTTTATATTTATTTTATTCTAAAGAAACATTAAATATCTTATTTGTGGGAATAGTAAATCTTTTCGAGGAAAGGATAATTCTTTGTGAACTGTTGAACTGTAACCTCACAAATAATATTCAAAACACTTATTTATTGATATCATTCTATCGAAAAAATCCTTAACAATTAAATTGTCATTTAAATCGATACAATATTTTTCCATGGTAATATAAACAAATATATTTTTATTATCATTAATGATTTAATAATATTAATTTATTTTACTAAACGTTAACTATGTATTCATTTCTAAAAAAATGGTTTTTAATATTTGAACATAGTTTTCGTTGATTCGTATGTGCAAAATGTTTGAATATATGATTTAAGGAATTTAGGAATTAAAGAATATTCAAAGATTAGGAAAAACACATTGTTTTATAAATTACCCATAAACATGAAATTTCATGATTTTGTTGACACAAATCTACTTTATAATGTTACATATTTTGCAAAAAATATGGTTTTCAGGTGAAAATGAGTTTGTCTTTGACACAACTGATCATTTATAATACATTTGTTGGTGAATTTGTGCACCTTCTTATTTTAGATATAAATTAAAGATAGTTATTTTTTTTATTGTTGATTGTGTGAATTGTAAGAAGTGTAAAAGGCCTTTCAAGTAATTAATTATTCATACGAGTAATAAAACATACAAAATAGAATTTTATTTTTTAATTCGAACTCTATCTATTAGATAAAGTATTAGCATTGTGAATAGTCATTGGAATGCACTTGAAATATAAAGTGGGCTGAAAAATTGCTTTCTTAGTATTTAAAAGAATTATCTAAATTTTTTATTTGTTAGTAACAGGAAATGATAATTATCAAATAATTCAAATCTGTATAAAATTATTTTTATTGCTGACTCTTTTAATATTCATAAATAATAAACACAGTAAAGTATTGTATATTATGTTTTATTTTAATAAATATACCAATTTATAATTGACTTTTGATAGAATTCGAAGATGAGTTTCCTCTGTATCATCATACAGTTAATATGCTTTTGCAGTGCGTCAGTAAAAAAAGTTAAAAACGATCTCTTTTTTTGTCAATTAATCCTTAAATTAATTTACCCAACATTTAATGATTTCATTTAAAAAAACATTTGTTTGTAATCTTCTTAACTTTAGGCTTTAATTCTCTAATACATTTTATTCATAAGGAATATCGAGTCTTAGATACAATTATGAAAATGAATTTTTATTGAAGAATATTAAGAAAAATGTCACACATTTTATTAAAAGAATTAAAATTCAACTATTCCTAAGGACAAAACTTAAATACTAAAATCTTATTAATGATATATCTTTTCATCAAGACATGTAATGTAAATATTTAGTAGTAAAATTTACCATTGATAATTTTTTAATCTTATTCATACTTACTTAAACAATTAACGTAATTATGAAATATTAGAAACAGGTGTTTTTAATAAGTTTTGTTAAATAAACTTTTAAAAATAATATTCTTTTCTAAAAGGTGAAATGCAATAGACTATAATATACACAATACGTCTAACTATATTAAATGCATTAATAATCAAATAGGAAGTTTTAAAAAAATATCAATTTAAGAGTTTATCTTAAAACTGTAATGTTTTGTGGATATCTTTTAAATTTTAAGAGAAAATAAACATACCAATGCATTTCTTCATTTAGTTTTATTTCCTTACGAAATTTAATAAAATATAATTTATTGTAATGTAATTTATTTTCTTAAAGATGTTGTAATACGTACACGTATGATTTGGTTTTAGTGACATACGTACCATGTTTGAATTAGTGAATAAACACAACAATTACCATATATGATGATAATTAATTGTATATATCAAGTAAATAAATCAAAACATTTCTGATTAGTTAATATCCATGAGACTGGGTATTCTAATAAATACAAATTTAGCTTATTTAATATTTCAAATGTTGAATCTGTGTAATGTAGACTATAAAGAAATTTATATATTATATTTTTGATCATTTTAAACAATTTACTGTGTTTTTTAAATTAAATTTGAAATTTTATGAAGCAAACAATAATAGCAAGAAAAACACAAAGATATGCATAAAACGGGTATCCGGTATTTGCTATAACAATTTTATTTGTAGTCCTAAAAGCTATAAAACGATACATTTTATATTACCGTGAATTCAAAGGACTTGCTGTAAAAAAGTTAAATTTGCAAAAGTAGATGCATAAAACTGGGAAGTCTTTAACCTGGATGCTAATGCCATGTAAATATAACTGAATTGAATTGAATTTTGTTGAATATTCTACTTAGAGTCGAAATCTAATAAGTCAGCAATGAAGAAAGCTACATATTTATTTTCAGTTAAATACATTTTGCTGCAAATAAAATTTAAAAATTGCTGCTAACGAAAATTCAAAAAAATAAAAATCTCTTATTGTTTTATCGAGTATTTATTAGCCTACTATTTATATAGATATTTCATTTGAAGAAGAAATCTGAATTCAATAATTTATAATATTATATTTTGTATATATTCGGAATTTTGTGCAAAAAGAAAGGAATAAGTTTTTAATTCATATTGATTCTCAAAATTATATTGACTATCCAACTTATGTTTATTCTTTTCAAGTTAAAATGAGTTGTTTATTAATCATAAAGTTTTATAGTTACAGATTTCTGTTTACTATGAAAATAACAAGGTATTTAAAATTCAAAAGATTCTACCATTTTAATTACTATAGATTAATAATATAAAAATTTAAAGTTGATGATATATTACTTTACATTGCTTTGATTACTTATGACTTATTTCAATCAACCCCATTATTAAATTACACATAAAAATAATAAAATTTACAAAAATGATTCTATCGAAGTTTTATTCTGAATATTGAATAAAATATTTGGAAATATAAATATTTATGTATTATACATTTGAGGAATTCTTACTGCCGTTTTAAAATATAAAATTGAATTGACTTAAAAATTTATTTTTTGTTTAAGTTTAATAATAGAAAGAAAACAATTAATTTTTTTTAAAAAACAAACTGCAGGTTTTGCAATTAAATTTATATTTAATACAAAACGTAAAATGATTTTAAAACAATGTATTATTTATTAATCATAAAGTTTTATAGTTACAGATTTCTGTTTACTATGAAAAATAACAAGGTATTTAAAATTCAAAAGATTCTACCATTTTAATTACTATAGATTAATAATATAAAAATTTAAAGATGATGATATATTACTTTACATTGTTTTGATTACTTATGACATATTTCAATCAACCCCATTATTAAATTACACATAAAAATAATAAAATTTACAAAAATGATTCTATCGAAGTTTTATTCTGAATATTGAATAAAATATTTGGAAATATAAATATTTATGTATTATACATTTGAGGAATTCTTACTGCCGTTTTAAAATATAAAATTGAATTGACTTAAAAATTTATTTTTTGTTTAAGTTTAATAATAGAAAGAAAACAATTAATTTTTTTTAAAAAACAAACTGCAGGTTTTGCAATTAAATTTATATTTAATACAAAACGTAAAATGATTTTAAAACAATGTATTATTTATTAATCATAAAGTTTTATAGTTACAGATTTCTGTTTACTATGAAAAATAACAAGGTATTTAAAATTCAAAATATTCTACCATTTTAATTACTATAGATTAATAATATAAAAATTTAAAGATGATGATATATTACTTTACATTGTTTTGATTACTTATGACTTATTTCAATCAACCCCGTTATTAAATTACACATAAAAATAATAAAATTTACAAAAATGATTCTATCGAAGTTTTATTCTGAATATTGAATAAAATATTTGGAAATATAAATATTTATGTATTATACATTTGAGGAATTCTTACTGCCGTTTTAAAATATAAAATTGAATTGACTTAAAAATTTATTTTTTGTTTAAGTTTAATAAAAGAAAGAAAACAATTAATTTTTTTTTAAAAAACAAACTGCAGGTTTTGCAATTAACTTTATATTTAATACAAAACGTAAAATGATTTTAAAACAATGTATTATATAATTTTGTCAAATAAATGTAAAAATTAAATCTTTCATTTTTATAATATTCTCAAATTTGACTAGATAATTTTCACATTAAAACATTTTCTTAACTCTACGCTCATTTTCAATAAATGAAATGAACAAAAATATCCAGATGAGCAAATTAAACTGTCAAAATAGTTAGTATACCAATCACATTAAATATTATCTTTCCTATATAATAATTTCGGTAAATTTCATTCGCGTAAAACAAATCTTATATAGATATTGTTAAAAAAAATAATATGTGCAACTATAGGTTCAAAGCATAGGAGCAGCAATGTTCTCCGAAATATAAAAATATGAATATAAATATGAAGAATAAAATTTTATGTATAAAACATGAACTTTTATATAAATATATCTCATACTCACATAAATAAAAAAATAATGAAAATGTTTTTATTTAGTAGATATTTTTCTCTGATGAAATTTAGTTTTTATTTTCTTAAAAAAATGCTTCATACTTAAGAACTTCCCGGGTTACTTACATTTTAAAAGTGTTTAAAATTATTAGTTCCTATAAGCAATAATTGAAAATAATAAAATAAAATATTGGTGAAGAGTAATTTCTATACTACAAGAACTTAAATTTATGAGAATTGCTAACTGGGAACAGGCAATGCATTTTCTGAGTGTATATTACTTGAAATATTTATTTTGATTTTCAATAATTCCAGCAAATTAAATTGAGGGTTTAAGCAAACTAATTAAATAATTAATAAATGACTCAATTTATGTTAGTTAATTACTTTACCCTTAAGTATATAACCAGCAATATGATATTTCAAATTATCCTATTATTATGAATTAGACGAAAGCAATACTAATCAAGCAGAATGGCTTATATGGGTGGACATAATCCGCAAGGACAGATTTGTGCTTGCGTTAATCCATCGTGCCTTCCACAATAATGAATGAATTTAGAGATTGACAGGAAAACATTTTCAAGAACATATTGTTCCCGCAAACAGCCAGGATCATTCCGCAAATTGTTACAGGCTGTTTACTTGAAGAGGTTTAACGTCGTATACACTACCTGTATCGAAAATACTACATGCCAAAATTCTGTAAAATTTCAGTTGCAATAAGTGCGTGTAAATTCCAGCTTTCATTTCCAAAGAATAACGCTTACCAGTTATTTTGAGGACATTGTTGGTATCCCCTTGGTTTATCGGGATGGTCAGTTGCTCAATGGTCTATTTATCTGAACGCATCTTCCCAGCCGCCGTTAAACGCTATCAGATACGGCTTGTGGTGCTCATAGCCACGTCATTGACTTTGAATAGTTTTATTTTGACAGAGAGGCTCGATTGAATTTTATGACAGAAACACGCGGACTGTTCATAAATTCATCCGTTTCGGAAATTATTCCACACTTCGCCAGAAAATAAATGATCATGCTCTTTTGGATATAGGATAAATCGCTTCATTTCTGCATTACATCAACAACTGCAATATTTTCCAAGGCCATCATACAATATTTACATACACTCAACTGTAATGTGTTTACTTCTGTCATCTGTGATTGTTTATTTAACATCGACGTTGAAAGTACGTAGTTATCCGTACAAATGCAATATTCAATAATTTAGCATTTGTACGGAGTTTTCACTGAAATTTCTAAAATAAAAATAAAAGCGTATTATTGATAATGAATTACTTTGTAAAGCAATAAAAATATATTATATTTTTAGATGGACGTTTTAACTGTTATCAGTCAAACAAAATTATATGCTTAGAATCAAAATAACTAAATGGATATTTATGAAATGTGAAAATTTTAATGCTAGAAATATTTTCTACCGAAAGGAATGTATGGTTGTTCAGAATTTTTAATCAGTTTTTTGCTGTTTGAAAATAAAGTAAAATGTGTTGATTTTACGTATGAAATGCCATTTAATATATATTTATATATATATTTTATATTAAATAAACTTTTTCAGTTGTCAACATTGAAAAAAGCTTTCATATATATAAAAAATTAAAAATATGAATTCGATAATTTAAAAATATGTATATCACCTTGTTGAAATAGAAGAATTATTTCATGTATTATATTGTCTTTCAAAGAGGGAAAATTTTAAATAAGTTTGAAAAATGCAGCAACAAATATTTAAAATAAATATGTTTCATAACAAGATGGAAAAATTAATATTTTAATATATCTAATATGATATCTTAGTCAAATTTATATTTAATGTGTGTTTATGAATTTGGTATTTAAATTAAATATAGGTTTTGGTATGTTAAACTTATTTATTGAAAAAAAATTGTCATACGTTAGAAATCATAATCATATATAATTTCAATTTTTGTCTGTAAGATAATTTAAGTATTTATCTCAATACAAAATTTAACTTTACTGAATTCAAGAAAATCTACAATATTTTTTAAGATATTTAGTACAATGAATTCATCTTTGGTAACACTTCCTGTATGAAAGCTAAATTGTATCGTATTTTATTTGATTTAAAGTTATAAATATCACAGTACGAAGACAGGTCTGTGCAGTGGAATAAATAGCATAACTCTTTTGAATTCATTTTTTAAAAAGCATGATGCATAAATATTGCATAAAACTTTAAATTTAATGCAAGACTTAAATTCCTTCTTTAAAGTTTTATTTTCAATTAATCCCTAATATATGAAGAATTATTTAAATTCTGAATGACTAAAATATTAAGTCTAGTATCTAAACAAATCTCGCGGTTACCGTGTGTTGAATTCCATAAGATGAGCAAAATAGGATTTAAGGACCATGTGTATGATCATATTAATCGGATGCTAAAATTTATTCCTTTTTTTAAAGTGTGTCAGAAATATATTTCCAGTTACCTTAAAGTTGCTACAAACCTTAAGGCAACTGGAACAAATATATTACATGCCTTAAAGTTACTACCTTGCTGCAAACTAACTTATCGGTGTGTGGTGTTGGAAACAGAGAAAATTTAAAAATACAATGAAGATCCTGCTAGGTGGCTTTGGTGTTTGCCAGGCAGAATGAATAAAGAATACCTTATTGAGGGTAACAGTGGCTATCTGGCTAATGCTAGATACTAATTTCCTTAAACATGTTGTCATTGTATTGATACTATGTTTCTTTAAATTAAATTGTTTTATTTAAATATTTAAGAGCATGTGTTGCTTTTTTTCTTTCATTGACAGAAGAGGATATTTAGAGATGTATTCCATAAATATTATACATCTAAAAACAAATAAGGAGTAACATTTGACATCTAAAGAAAAATATTGGGAATTCCAGGTATAGTTATGAAAGCAAAATGTTATTATTCTATTCTGTGTCATTTTTGTATGAAAAAGATAAATGTAATTGTTATTTATATATTTTTAAAATGCATTATGTTTCTATAGTTACATTTAAAATTTTAATAAATGTAAACATATACATTATCAGAGTATTTAATGACTATAGTTTTGAAATAAAATGTATTTCCAGAAGAGTTCCAGAAGTACCATTGTTGTGTGGGAGGAATTCGCCAGATTAAGTGTAGTCCAGATTTCTCTTTAGTGTAAAAGTTCTGATATGTAAGTGATGAACCAATAGGCGTATTTTCCTCACTGCCCTCTTTGGCGAATCGATCTGCGGTCTCATTGCTACTAATATTTTAATGGAATGGAACCGTTTGGATATGCACATCATAGTCATGAGAGATTATTTTCAGTTTTAGAAGAATATATATACTTGTTCCAGAGGACCAGCCACTGAGATGAGTTGCACTGCAGCTGTCCGACAAAATTCATAGTTACCCAAAATCTTTGTATCTGGAACTGATAGCAGCAAGTCCCATCTTAATCGTTATCAACTCACTTCTGTAGCCTGAACAAATGTCAGGGTTACATTACTTTAGCGTAATTTCAGATTGAAGGGTTATAATATATAAACTCTGCTCCCAGTATGGTCTTTGGTAGGACTACTATAGGTATACATTTCTTACTACTACATTCGTACTACTACTTCGCAGAGTATGCAATTAATAATTACTAGTGGTAACAGTCAAAGATGATCTTCGATGTGAGTTTGCTTGTTTGCTGTGGAATTCAGATCAAAGTAGAAGATGAATCTTGGCATTCCCTCTGAGGGATCAAAACAAGATCGTAAAGATTGAGGTTCAACCGTGTAAGATATTAGGTTTTGAGATTCTGCCAGGACAAAAGGGGTGAATTTTTTTCAGTCTTTGGTTATTGTGTAAATGTTATGAGGTACGATGGTTCAGGCCGTAGCTATAGATTTTGTTGAAATATTTAACTAAGTTAGCTCTTCTTCTAATATGCAACAATAGTAAGTCTGTTTCGTATAAATCTATATCGGATGGGCAGCTATTTCTGAGACCTAAGATGATTTGAGTGGCACAAAGATGTACTCTCTCTAATTTAAGGAGTTTGTTTCAGATATGTAAGAATAAATCTGATAACTATATTCAAAAATCAGTATTATAAAAGTGAAATATATGTAATTCTGCATGTGTTTCCATCAGCACCCAAATCTCTGCCAGCCAAATATTTGAGGATGTTAAGGATCTTACTAGCCTTCGAAACGTTACAGTTTAATTCAGGGTCAAGAATAAATCCGAGATACTTAGGATGTCTGACATTAGTGGGAATAGAAAAACAACATTGGTTTGCAGTGATATAGGAGTTTATTAGGGAGGAAAAAAGTCGCTGTCAAATTAGATGTACTGAAAGTTAATTTGTGTTCTGTTACAAACTCACATATTGCAGTCAAAGCATATTTAAGCTCTGTTTCGATATTGTTCACATTAGAGCCCGACTTCCAGAGTACAATGTCATCAGTGAAGATTGCAATGCCAACAAGTATTGGTTTCTTGAAAAAATATCATAAAATATAAATATTGTAGATTAAAAAGGAGTGATCATTGGTTCCAATAGGTTTATGAAATTGACATTGTACTTACAATGTTCTTAAAAATATGTGCTTAAATTAATGTTGCAGAAAATTTGGTGCATTATATATTGTTGTGAACAAGCTTTATTATACCGGTATTAAGGAACAACTATTTGAGTGATGACGAATTACTCTCATCCATGAATTCCAACAGAAGAACTACAGTTGCTTGAAATTACCCCTGTAATTTTCACACATCAATTATGTATGAGAGCATAAAATATGAGAACCAATTGTAGGTAGGGGTCCACCAAAAATGTTCTGGTTTTCATAATGAAGAACAAAAATTTTGTTTTGGATTTACCTATCAACGTAGGCAGATAGCATCTTACACTGAGTATAACTTAAAGATATTGGAGACTCAGTTCAAACACAGAACTGAATAGAGCAATACAAGTGTACACCACATGTAGAGACTTATTAAGCGTCGCCGGTATACCCACTCATCCGGGAAGCTTATTTAGACCTGAAAAGAGATGATATGAGACTTGCTCTGTGCTTGCAATCTACATTTTAATATAAATACGAATGCCAATAACAAAACGTTATTCATTTCTTTCCGGAATTTTGAACATAAAAGTGTGGATTTTCTTGCTTAAATTTAAATTAATGAAGCAAAATGTTATTCGGCGAGAATTCTCCCAGAGTTCCGCACTTGTCACAGATAGAACATCTTGATGAGGATATTCAGACTTAGCTCAAATTTAAATAAGCTGCATGGTTACTTCAAAAACAGATTTGAAGTTATTCTTATAATGAAAATACCTCCATGGATCAAAACCCCATTTGATGAAACGGAAGAGGTGAATGTGGTACTACAGGAGGAGATACTTCATTTCATCACCAACCAGGAACTGATGGTGAAATTTAAAAAAGGCTATCGAACGTTTTGGCTGCAAGCAGAAATCCCCCAAAAATATCCTGAGCTGTGAGATATTGTGAAAAAAGTTTTGATATCGTTTCCCTCCACATATCTTGTAGAAAAAGTTTTAGTGTCGTTACCAACCTGTTAACAAAAAAAGAACAGATTGGATAACACAAAACGGGCAGATTTGAGATTACTTTTTACAAAACTGAAGTCAAATATTGATAATTTGCTGTCAATTCATCGAGTTCATCCGTCTCATTAAAAGTATGACTATTTTGATAGTTAGTTGATTTACATTTCAGAGTTCATTGTTGATTTTTTGACAATTGTTGATTGTTTGTTATAATGTTTATAATTTTATATAACCACAAGTACTATGTTAATAATTAAGACACAAGAAAATGTGATACTTTTATTTTTTTTAACACCCTGAATTTATGGTGATATTTTTTAAGATTTTTGGGAAAACAATAGAAATGTAGCAGCAGGGGTCTACCAGTTAAACTTTGAAAGTAGTCCACGAGATAAAGAAGTTTGGGAACCCATTGTTTAAACTGTTTTATTGACCTCCCAAGTTAGAAAAACGAGTGCCAACTTACCTTATTTTGAGAATAATTAACTAAATCCATTAATATGAAATTGAGTTTTGTTATCCGTAATCCTATGCATTTCTACACCGATAAATAATACTCTTTGTTTCAAAAATCATAAAACATGACTATATTAGGAAACATTTGCTTCCTGAAATGTTGAATTTAAAGGTGGATCTCCAGCAGTAATTATTCTTGATTACTACTTCTAGTTACAACCATAAAGGAAAAAATCAGAGACATGATAGGAAGGTCATTCTTTTTTCTGAAATATAAAAAGTTTTAGAGAAATATCTTTAAAAGGTTTTATTTATTGTATCACAGAATAATTAACTTTTCGTGGAGTTTAGTTCAGTATTATTAATAATTTAAGTCAATTTTAAATGACATACTAAAACGTTTGAAGTAATTTTTATTATATAATTTAAGCAAAACATAAATTTTACTGGAAGAATTAATATCATTTTATATTAATAAAAATTTCCATATTCTTGAAAATTCACAGTCAAATTTTTTTCAATACTTCTAAAAAAACAATTTCCTTAAAATATTTAAATACCATTTTGAATGCCAATAATTTCAAACTTGTTACTCTATCATCTCTTCTAGCAAATATAAATAAATTAAAAGCGAAAAATAAGCTTATTTTTATATAATAAATTATAAATATAATAAAAATATTAAAATGATCTTGAGTATTTTTTCTATAAGTTAATGTACTCAGTACACATTCATTTATGTAATATCAAAATTTTTGAAAATAATTTGATCGGTATAATGTCAATATGTGTAAGTTTTGGGAGATGAGTACATAATTATTTTCTGAATAAAATTCACTTAATAATATTACTCAGTAATCAATTCATTGTTTTGATATAAATATAGTTTTTCTGTCGTTCAAAAAGTTTTACTTTTTATGATATATGAGCCATATCAGTTATTTAGTATGTTCTAAACATATATAATTAGTGTTAAGTTTTATTGAGTTTTTCTATACATTAATATTTGTTTCACATTGAAGTGAATAATCCCATTAAACAGGATAAGTTATCTTTTTTTATCTGTATTAAGCAATTTGTTTTTCTTTGAGATACTTCTGTATTTCATTTTAAAATCTTGGTAAAAATGTACCAAAAACTGTTCATAACAAAAATATTACTAAGATATTATTATCATACAAAAATATTATTTCTATTATTAAGAAAACTTTTCGAAAACATGCTTCATCATAGGAATATATTTGTTGTCACACTCATATTTTCCTGTTGTTTCCGCTTAAATTTGTAGTATTAAGATTTACTTTAGATTCCAGTCACACTAGAGTTATAATGTACACATGTTTTATATGAATTTCTGTGCCTTCTGCCTATTGACAATAATGAAACTATGTGATATATGTATAATTCTTTACATATGTCACGCTAGTATTCTAGAAGTGAAATTATTTATTATTATCATTTATCAGTTAGTTTAAAAATTTATTAAGTTAACTAGCAACATATTTTTCATTCGAAAAGAAAGAGTGAATTTTTCAATACTTGACAAGATACTTTTTTATCGTAAAATATTATATAATATAAGTATATGTAATACCCTATACAAAATTTGCTTTACACAGAAGTGATTTTTCTTTTACAAATGTTACTGGAAAAATTCGTTAATAAAAATTCAAGTGGACCACGTGAAAATAAAAACATAAATTTACAATACTTATGAGTCTTTTTTCTTTTTATTAACCTTGAAAATTATTTTTGTTAAGAACTAATTACCAAATTTTTACACATACAATTTATGATACACAATAATAAAAAAAAAACTTACATATATTTTAATATATTTTTTGGTTTGGTGAAGTCTTTACAGGAAATTATACAATATATTAAAAATCAGTTAAAAAGTGATGCTGTGTATTACAGAAAACAGTTGCATGCAAATCATTTTCGAACAGTTATACTACTATAAGAGATTAAGGGAAAAAGCATTGCTTACTGAAGCTATTGTGTTGTTTCCTTATAAGGATTACCAAAAGTATTTAATTATTAGACACTTGTGTAGACTTACATTGCTCATTAATCCATATTATTCAGATGTCCCAACAAAGATGAATCTAAGCTACATCTCCAATAATTGTCCATATTAATTCAATTTACCTACATATAATTTATCATGTTTTCTGCATTGTTTCAATCTCTTACTTGAGGGAAAATATATTTTTTCCTAGAGAAAATATAATGAATCGCTGACTGTGTTGTTCTCAGAAAACGGTTAATTACTATTTTTCTGAATTTATGCATTAAAATAAATATTTTGTTTTACATTTTTCTGTATTTTGTATTTTATTTAATGTGTTATGTACTATAGAAGTTTTTATTGTTTTATAGAAGCTTCTAAAATTTAAATATTTTGAATGGTTAATACATTTACCTAATAATATAAAATGCATAAAACATCATATGGAAGAATAACCAATTTAGACAAATCGAATATTAATTCGATTTATAAGATAAGAGTGTCATAGTTAGATCAGCAACATTTCCATTCAACTTATTTCATTTATCTTTTTCACATTATAATTTTTTCCATCATATATAATGTAGTAGGAAAAAAACACAACTTTTCACATTTTAATTACTATCATCTTTAAATTTCAGTGCTTATAAAACTTACTTTAATTTTCCTGGGATATGATATTTTATTTTCTAATGCATCGTACATAAAATTTTTCTAATTAAATTTGTGTGCTGTTAAACTTAGCAATTGATGAAGTGATTTAATAAAATTAAATTTAAGAGTAGATTCGTTATAGCATTTCCTTTAGCATTTAAATTGCTAGTAAACAAGGAATAAATTACATCTTCTATAAAAATGTACTTAATTTACCATTGATTTTTTTTTGTACGTGTTAATGCATTTAAAGCATATTTTATTCAAAAAAAATAAATAAATAAACATAATAAAAATTTAAAAATATTTTTACTAATTTCAAGTTTTTAAAAATTCAACCAATTCAAACTTGTTCATATTTAAATATAAATTTTCGATGGTATAAACGTTTACTTAACACATATTAAATCGTCATCTGAAATGAATAGTCAAACTTCTACTCATTTTATCCAATGATTTCTGCAATTACCTTATATGTCATATATTCTAGAGACAGAAATAAGAACTTTATGTTCGTAATTTGAACTCTAAGTATAAATTAATGTGAGAAATTTATATCACTAAGCAGCTTATGATAAGCAGACTAGTCCTTCCTTAAAGTGATATAAAAATGTTGGATTAGAAAAAAAAATATGCGAAACGATGCATACAAATTACACGGTAAAAATACTAAATTTTAAAATGTTATATTTATATATTTTTTTAATTTGTTAAATGTTAATTTTCAATTTTAATTTTAAAAATCAACTAATAAAAATCATCATTAAAAGAAGTGAAAAATAAAATAAAAATTTTAGAATAACATTCTAAATAAAATTAAAAATATTAATATCGTTTTCATATAATTTAGCATATTCAAATAATGTTAATGAAGATAAAAATATTTTGCATACAATGTTTTTGGTTATTTGAGTTTGCAACTTCATGTTGAAAATTCAATATCAAAAGGTAAATGCATGAAGTGCGGCTTTTGAAAATAAATTATCCATTTGTTAATACATAATTTTGATTAATATTTTAATTCTTCAAATCTATAAATATGTACATGTAAAAAGTATATATTATAATTATTGTTTTTAGTAAACTAATTTTAATTTAAATATAACATATGTATTATACATTAAATAGAAACAGATATTTTCTTAATTTCATCTTCACCTAAATGAGATAACTAATACACAAAAATTGGCTAATGAATTGCATACAAATTTTTGCATTTCATTTTTGCAAATAAATCCTGATAAATTTAGTAAAATAAGTTTTTCATAATTTATTTAAAATAGATTATTTATACTTATATCATAATTTTCCTTAAGAAATGTAATACCTCAAACTAATTAGTGTGATATTTTTAAAATTTGACAAAATAATTAAAATATTTTTATTATCAGTTAGAATGCTTGTTGGTAAAAATTATATAATAAATGAATGTAAAATTTAATAAGTAAATTCTTAAGCATATTAAAATATACAACCATTGTGTAATAAATACAGTAATATAATGTTATAAAATTAATAATATAGAGTAATAAAATCAGTAATAGATATAAATTGTCAAAAAAAGATATATTTGTCCGTCAATGGCTTCTAGAAAGAGAAGATTTTGCGAGAAGTTTGTTTCTGTTTTCTTGGAATGCCATTGTTTAATGCATAGGTTATTTGAAAATTTTCTAAATTTTATAACTTTCCCAATTAATTACAGGAAATAATTTAGTTTTGCTTTTTTTGTTCTTTTGGATACATTTTGATTTCATTTCTAGTTAAATTTCAACATATTAACTTTTAAAAATTAATTGTTTTTTTTTTATATATATAGAAAATTTGAGAAAGTTATTCTATGTTACATTTTCAAATCACATTAATGTGACAGCATTGTCGAAAGTCAGAATAACCACTTACTTCAGAAAATATTGCTGCGAAACTTCTGGAAGAGAGTCATTTAGGTTCATGAGACGGTGTTCACTAAGATGTTGAGACATGCAGACATCAGTGTCTTGGTCATCTGCACCAGATTACGCGGTTGAGGATGAGGATTCATTCCTTGAACAATCTGAACGAGATGGTCCCACAGATTCTTGATTGGGTTTAATTCACTGTTTCTGGAAAGGAGTAACTTATCCTGATGCATGTGAAGCCATGCATATATTCTACCATCTTCTTGGGCATAGCATTTGTATGTGAATCACATACACTGCAGCTTGTCTGTACATTACCCCACACATTATCCTGCAGAAAAAAAAACTGAGGAAACACAATGTGAATATATTGATAAGAATAACTCCCAAGAACAGATGCGTATTTATATTGTTCCATTGGGATTCCCAGAATTATAAGTGAACCCACAGAATACCAAAAATCATATCCTAATTATTTTACTCATGCCTCCAACCTGTACTGTCCTGACAAAGGTTGCAATGTGCTTGATGTTAGATTTTTCACATCACATATCACTCTGAATAATTGAGAATAAATCTTAAGTCATCAGGAAGTGCTACTTTTCATCACTTGCTTGTGCAAATCAAGCAAATTTGGTGCATACAATGAGATACTAATATGAAGTAAATAAAATGAGGCACTAAAATGTGAGGTAAATAAAAAATGTACTTGTAGGATGTACAAAATAAGGTAAATTCCAATCTTCGTAATCGATCTCTAATAGTGAGTATAAGTGCATGAATCAAGCCTTTGCTTCGGGGGAACGATGTAACAGCGTTCACTGAACTGTAAATTGGAAGGCACTATTTGATAGTCTCTTAGTGTATCGGTGTGGTCAGTTACTCAACGGTAGCAAGTTAATTCACCAAAACCTATTTAGGAGCTGCCATTTACCGTTCTTATTTATGGTCTGTGGTGCATTATATTTACTTCTGATACTATGTGGTCCCTCGTTCTTCGTAGTTTATAGGGACCAGAACCTTACACAAAAGTTGGAAACCCGCGAAGTAGGATTTTCCCTTAGGAATATTCATTTATACGGATAAATGAATATTTTAAATATGTAAACAGTATTTATATTTTACCTATTTAAGAGAAAAATTACAACAGTATGCATAGTTACTTAAGTGCGACAGTGCTAATTAATAGCGTTAATTATAAAATCTTATATACAGTTATAAACATTAATCAACATTATTTTCTGAGAGAGGTGAAGATTCTTTTGTAGGTGGCGGAGGAGGGGCTATCACTTGATTTGTAGAAGATTTAGTATCTTTCTGAGAGACGTTTCTGCTGGAGGCGCTGATGGCAGAGTTGGGGGTTTTACCGTGGAGAGAAACAGGTGATGATGGGTAGTTGTCTTTGTTTTTGTTTTCCATCAAAATTTATCTTTGCAAGGACATAACCCCGTCAACGCGTTTGCTGAACTCTACAGCTTAAACCATGTTGTCCTCATTGTCTTCTGCTAATTATTGTATCGCTTTTGCCATGCTTCATAATTGTTGCAAATTCTCCAGGGTAAGGCCATGATTTTCAGTTTCTTCTTCATCTTCCTCTTTGTTTTCATCCTGACTTTGTCATCACTAGGAGGTATTCATATGTCAGTGGGTCCTAGTAGCTAATTCTAAGAGCGCTAATATCTTTTTTCATCATGTAAACAAACCCTTCATTCTTTATGATATGAGCCAGTCTCGCCGTATTTCATTGATCGATGTCACACCCAAAACCTATCATGCAATTTATGAGAGCCCGTGGTATGTACTCTAATTCAAGATGTCTATTTGTTTGACAACAAAGGGGTCTTTCTCTCTCGCACATCAACAGGAAACAACGCTCCTTTTCACAATGTGGTTGCCGACATGGTTGTATTTCTTCATTTTTATTTTTCAATGAATAATTTGGAAAACCTGCTAAGCATTTAGCCCCAAAACATGAAACGTGAAGTGGCCAAGGAACACTGTATATCTTATTTTGCTATGTTTTGGAAATGCTTACACTCCTGCTCTCAAACCCAATGATCAGTCCACCTGGATGTGGTATAAATCGCAATATTTTTAGAAGCTCTTACATACCGTTTATATGGAAGGAAGGTGTGACATGAAATAAATATATGGGCATAAAATATAATTGTAAGTTAATTTTAACATTTAATAGTTGAAGATATATCTTTGAGTAAGATAATTTAGATTAAACTTTCATTGATATTATTAAGTACAAGATACCTAAATCATTAAAATTTTTATCTGCAATGAAGAAAACAACACTTAAATAACTGTGATGTTTCGTAAGTACGAAAAATTTATACTTATTCAGAAATATTTTTTTTATTTTAGAATTCATACAAAAACACAAACATAATTGTCCATAAATTATAATTTTATTCTGATCACTCATGTTGTAAAATTTTATTTTATTTTAATAATATTAGATTTTTAAAAGCTTGCAAAAATGGCATTTTATTATATGAAGTTTGACTTATTACTTTTACTATACACAATGTGATTTTTTGGCTACTCTTCTATTAATTATGATAATGATAAATTCATCTTTCGCTTTCAATTACCTCGTACTTTTGACTTATTTTAAAACATCATACTTTATTTCAAAGGTAGGAACAAATAAATTTAATTAGAATACTCAAATATCTTTCTTGAAGTCTATCATTCAACAATAACTATATGACGTATTGAAATCCATATTGATAAAACGCATATGAATTTCTTTACTCCTTTCGAAATATTATTTTTCCCAAAATAAATTTATCATATTGACAATCAATTTAAGTATTCAAATATTCAATTTAGCAGAAATATTTAATAAAGTCGACAAAAATTTTCGCTTGCTATAATTACCCGTGAAAATATTTTACAGTTTCATTTTCTTATTAAAAAAATTAGCAATAATTTCAGTTAAATATGTTTGACATTCTTAACAAATTTATATCACACATTCAGAATTTATTGAAAAAAAACATATAATGTTTTCAAATTCACATGAAAGCTTGATCACACAAGCAAATAAATCTAGAACATTAAGCACGTAAAGTCTACTATAAGAAAATACTCTCAGTTGGACAAAGCCGAATAGATTTTATAAAAGAGATTTAGATATTTTACGCTTTTCTATTTCCTTTAAAAGAGACATTTAACAAAGAAAAATTCTACCCGATGAATAAAATGTTTCAAGTATTCGTTGGACAGTTTTATCTTTATTGAATTTGAAGCTCAATTGTTTCTTAAATTGTCTAACCACATTGTCAAAAATCTTATATTTATTGCGTTTAATCTTGATTGATCTAATATTTAAGTTTAAAAATGTATCAATCACTCAGTTACGTTTTCTTATCAAGAAAGAGAAAAGTCCATGGATTTTGGGATAGTTTGTAAAATAAACTATAAAATATCACTTTCAAAGAATTAAGACTTCCTTGGAAAAATTATACTTAATGAATTTATTCTAAATTATTTACCTTTTCTTGTTTTAGACAGTTAAAAAATTTCAAATGTTCACATTTAGGACAAAAAAGGCGTAAATGTAGAATCAATTTTGAAAATCTTTAATTTATTTACATATTTATTTCATTATAAATATTTCCTGATTAATAATTTAATTTAATAAATACTCAGAATTTAACGATAAAGCGACCATGTAAATAAATATCTATAATTATGATATACTTGAATTTAAAATCATATTTTTCTATAGTTTATTAGTTATAAATGATTAAATAAAAGTTTGAAGTTGATATACATGAAAAGTTAATTAATCATGAAAATTATTATTGAAAATTTATCAAATTTATTGCGCCTCAAATTTTTTTCCTTTAAACATTTTGTTCAAATGTATTCCTCAAATTAAATAATCCTCTTGTTTTTAATATTATAGATTTCAGTTGATAAATAAATTAAAGTATTTACATATTTTCTTTATTTTATATATGAAAATTCCTTATATAAGAACCCAAAGATACAGTAATTTAAATTAGAAAATTCAATTACATTTATTAAATGTAGCCCTATTAAATTTTTTTCTTGGTATAAGACATCATAAACTTTGATAAACGAGAAATAAAACTTTAAAAATCAGTTCATTAAGTTTTGTTATAAAAACAGAAAAAATGAAGGAACTTCTGAACTACAAGATATAGAAATGTAACATAATTTATTTGAAATTTAAACAATATATATATTTTTTTCATATTTTCAGTCCCATTGAGTTTCCTAATATTCTTTTTCAATTAATAATTTGCATAATATTATTTAGATATTTCATGAACGTGTTTTTAAAATATACACATGTTTTATGCTTAGTATTTTAAATTGAAGAATAGGAATTTCATTCACGTGAATAATAAAAAATATAATTTTTACATTGTTTTTTTTTAATTTATAACATAATTTCATTTTTAATTTTTAAATAATAAATACGTCTTTACTGTTGTAGGCATGTAGTTGAATTTTATAGTCGCATTGCATTATTTTTGTTAGTACATTTACATATAATTAATTTAATGTAATTTACAAATTTTTATATTAAAATTACATATTTTTTTCGCAAATAGGATTTTGACGACATTAAATATTAAATGATTTCTTAGAAGGGCCAAATATCTTAAGAGTTATATTTTTTAAGATCACGCAAGGCAAGGTTTCTTTCAAAATTTTCAAAATATTGTCATTAAAATAGTGCTTTAAGAATCTCATGAATATAAAAATTTTTAGCATGGGAATATTTAATTTTTTTTAAAACATTTATAAAAATATAATGCAGCCTAATTACTATTAATACCATTATTGATAATTATACAGAAATTCTCTGAAACGTTCAATTATTTATCTCATATTTCAATGAGAAATGTTATAAGCACTCAGAAAAAAATTGTGTTTTTTTTTCATTTTAGAAAGGTATATAAAAATTTGATAGCCTAGCCATTATTTTTTATAATGTTTACTGTTGTTTGTTCTGCGTTTAAAATGTGAATTTTATTGCTGATTATTGAAAAAAATGATCTAGTTTTACAAATTCAAATTTTACACATTAAAAAAAGATTTACATTCATTGTGTTTTATAAATATGCAGCTTGATAATAACAAATGAGTTGGAAAAATTGTACATTGTATTTTATTAGATAAGTTTTTAAGTAAAAATTTAACTTAAATTTTAGGTTACAATTTTTTTCTGTATACAAAATTAATTCGGATATGTGTTAATTTAAATATATTAAAATGTTTAATTGTAAATCTAGTAAAAGCATATGCGTTTATCAACTGATAAATACATAAATTATGGATTCTTTCAAATTTTAAGAGAACGCATGTAATAAGAAAATTGAGTTTACATTTGGTAACATGAAATAAACAGGAGCATTATTGTTTACTACTCCTTAGTGAAAACAATTGTTTTTAAGTTTATTTTATACTTCTTTATTTATCATAGTTTAAAAGAGTAGTTTTAATTTCTAAAGATGATTCCCTTTGCCTTTCGGTGAATAATTAATCTTAGAGTTAAATGCGATGTCTTAACCACTTTGCAAGAGAAAGAGAAATTTACCATTAAATCGTAAATGGCTGCCCGGAGCATTGAGTTAATGTTGTTAATTTCGAAAATTATCCATGTTAATTTTGTCTCAGAATCATTTGTTATCTAATTAAGAGTTCATTGATATAATTACCTCATTTATAACCACAAATTTAAATGCGAAGCTAAGTGTTAGAAGGACTTGATAGAAGTATCAAATTTCCTATTTTAATTATGCTTCTATCTCTCATTAATATAGGGGTAATTTCATTAAATTTCTATTAGGAAAATATTATCTTTTGCGAAATTTTGATAGAACAAACCAAAGAAAAATGTTTCGTTATATTTTTACAAATCATATAGATTTTTATATTACGATTTGCTTAAGTATATATTAGCGAAAATCAACGTTGTAATAATTATAGTTATTAAAATCAAATGTAATTATTGCTACTCAAGAGAATTGGTTGTTCACTTTGAATAAAATTGAATGTTTAACTGTAAAATGTCAGATTTTAAAAAATAGTATAAGTTACAGTATGCTAGCATGTAGAAGGTGTGGATAGTTAAAGGACACTTAAGGACAAACTATTGCTCCGAAAAAGGACAAATAAATGCTACAAAAATTATTACATTATAAAATTATTACATACGAAAATTATTTCATTACAACATAATGGTTGGTAAATTGAAGGACGGTAATTCATTTAATGGAATAAAAAAATAATATAAATCACCATTACATTTTTTAAAATAAAATACATACTTATATCATTCACAAAATAGCTTCTAATTTTTATGGAAACATGTTTAAAAGGGCTAATACCATGCTAATCTACTACTAATACCATGAGACAATATGTTTTATATTCAAGGAGATAATGCTCAGAAAAATAAGGTTCTCAGGATATAATTAATTTCTTAGATTATCATGAATTACAATATCTTTCAAATGTATTCAAACTTTAAAAAATCGCATGGCTTGTGATCAACATATTGGGTGGAAATTACTTACTAGAGAACATTGTTAATGACTCCTTCTTCTAGAAATTCAAGTTTTCAAAAGAAGTTTTTTTTTCTTTTTTTAAAATATAAAACTCTTGATTTAATTAGGATCTCCATTTTCCATAAAAAATTTAATGAAAGCCAATAATAACTTATTTGTAGATTAAGAACAAATTATTTTGAAATGATGATTTGTACATCTACCTGGTGTACTATTTGTTTAAAATTTGATTTCGAGAAAGAATAATGCCGGCTATCTGATTATTAAACAATAGCCACAAAATTTTGTTTCAGAGAGTGCAGTGAAAATAAGACTATAACAAAGAACACAATTATTCTGAATATCAAATTTAGCAATTGTGAGTATTCACTGCAATGTTCTGCACGGTAGCCACTGAAAATACTCAGGATACGTGTGTAGAATATTACTAAATCCTTTTGAATGAACATCAAAGTGAACCAGAAAAAGAAATATGAGGTCGTCAGTTTTGAAATTAATGGAAGTAAAATGGATAAATATAACTAGGATCTTCTGAATAAATAATAGGAGAATATATTCAAACCTTTTTTGAACAATGAACAATATTTCTATCTAATCAATACTTTGCGTTTTTAACTGGAAGATTAACGGTATGTACTTCTGCTGCAGAAACTAATTTTCTTCCCCTTCATGAAAAATTCCCTTCATGAAAAAATATAAAAAAACTAGTTTCTTCAAATTTAACTCAAGCATTTTCTTCACTCAAGAAAAAATTTTATATATCTTCTGCACTCCAAATTTCGAGAGCTGATTTACTAAAACAATTTAATTAACAAAGATTTGCTAGTAATAGCTTAGCTTGATTTTTTAAGTGTTATGCCATTTTGTGATTACTTATGGATATCAAATTCCTGACAGAGATGTTGCGTTGCGCAAATAAAATTGATGTTTTTTAAATTTTGACATTTAATAATACTTCGATTATAAATTTGCGCCGGCATTGAAAGCCCTTTTAAAACTTAAATGTGTTTTCTTTAACTGTTAAAATGTTAAATGTGTGATAATTGTGTGTGTTATATTTGTTAATGCTTATGAGAAAGTGCATTTGGTTGAATTGGGTTGGTAGTTTTTCATGTCAAAATTTTACGTATAAGAGTTTTAATAACTGATAGAGTTTATGCTTTATTTAAGAGATTGTACAATTTATTTAGAAAGCACAAGTGTATTAGAAAGGCTTATGGTCAATTTATAAATATACTAATTGGCTTCAATTCATACAGAAATAATTAATTAAAATTTAGCGTTTCAATTGGTGTTTAAATTTTATTTTAAAGATTATATAATTTATGGAATTGGAATTACTGTGTTTCATGGATATAAATAAAAATATAATGAAATTTAAACACAAAAAGTAAATATGATTGAGTAACCACAGTTTGTAAATAAAAAAAAAAATTAAACAATTTGTATTCGCGCGTAAAAAAATACTTAAGCATTATAATTTTTACATAAAATTTCGCAACTTAAAAAATAATGTACTTTAGAAACGTAATTTTATTGCTGAGAACATTGTTTTAAATTTAGAAGTTATTGCAGTGTAGAAATTTCCAACATTTAGAGAAAAGAATGTAAAGAAATGAAACTTCCTCACTCTACGGAAAATTTGTTACGAAAGAGTGTTATTTCCAAAGTGCATTAATTTTACAATTATTATTAAAAAATAATGGTCGCATCTTTAGAAGTGAAATATTAGGTTAAAATAAGAACTAATTAAGTAATTTCTACCAATCCATGTCATTAGTAATAAATACAAATTTCTGGTTCCCCTTTTCTGCAGATCAACAATATATCACAAGCAACTATTTAATTTTAAATCATGTTCAAGTGACACATTCAATACCTAAGTTAATACGTTCCTTTAATCTATCTCATGAAATCAATGAGGGGGATTCATTCAGACGAAAAAAATTAAATATACATAAGATATTTATATAAAGAAACATTTATCACCTAAAATGCTTGTCAATCCTGTATTTTCTGGAAAAAGAAAATTGCCTTTTAAAACCATACCTTGATTGTTTGGCAGTTGAGTATCACGGTAGCAGAAGAGGATTCCTCTTCACACCGGAGTAGTAGTAGCCCTCCCCTGGGGAACACAATAGAAGGGGGCGTGTCACCTGTCAATCAAAGGGGGTGTGTTCGGTGAAACGGCAGGAGGATGTGTGACGTGACAAGATGGCGATGTGATTGTACCGCGTGGTTTTTGTTTAGAGTTGAGTTGAGTAGTAGGGTTTCTTCTGTTTTTAAAAATTATTTAGACTTTGTTCGGTAAAACGGCAAGAGGAGTGTGACGTCACAAGATGGCGATGTGGTTGTACCGCGTGGTTTAGGATTCGAGTTGAGTTGAGTTGTAGGGTTTCTTCTGTTTTTAAAAATTATTTAGACTTTGTTCGGTAAAACGGCAAGAGGAGTGTGACGTCACAAGATGGCGATGTGGTTGTACCGCGTGGTTTAGGATTCGAGTTGAGTTGAGTTGTAGGGTTTCTTCTGTTTTTAAAAATTTTTTAGATTTTGTGTTAATGAATTTAAGTTGAGTCATAGACATGTTTTTAAAAATGATTTCTTTCGAGAGAATCAAGAAACTACTGAGTGGCAACGGCATTTTTTCTTGAAAAAATGTGGTGCCATCTACTGAGTGAATCAAAAATTCTTTTTGGAAATATTATTTGTGATTTATTACAAATAATAATAATATATTATTATTATTTGTGCCGAATCGCAAATTATAAATTTACTGTAATTAAAAATATTATTAGGCATTTAATTAATCTATACATCAGCAATAAAGGAAACACAACATTTTTATAAAAATACATATATATAAGAATTTTAAAATTTTCTTTCTGAGGATTCGAACTCACAACGCATAAAACTGGAATAATGAGATAGTAGTTAGGTGTTTAAACCACTATCCCATTACTCCATACTCAGGCTACGATATATAGCATTGAATAGATAAAATAATGACAGATGCTTGGAGTACATGTCTTTAAGATTTCCGACGATGGGTATAAGAATTGTGTGGTGAGGGATGGCAACAGTAAGAAGATTGATAAATCGTGATGGATCGAGTAGGGGACAGTAACAATACTGGGGGGTTGGGCAAGCGAGGGTGTGAAGAAACAGGGTGTAGCGTGTTTTGGGCCAGGTTGGTCACTGACTATGGTGTTGAGAAGTACTGCAACTGAAACGAGTTTTATGATTGGGTATTGATTTTTAGTAGGCATGGAATGGCAATTGGTAAGGTACTATGTATAAAAGGCGTAATTTTTTCTAGACATCTTTACTTGTCTTAGAAGTTGGAGATATTTTATTCTGTCCGTTTATCTACCGTATTTGCCTGACTTTGTCCCATTGACATTGGATATGGATTCTGTGAACCCTATATCAAATCAAGTAAGTCAATGATTTATTTTTCTTGTTTTAGCTTATATATTTTATTTTATATTCTATAGTGTGAATTTTATAAGAACATGTTTAATGTGGTAACGTTTTCTTTTTCCCAATTTACAAAATTGTTTTTCACTTAAGAGTATTAATTTATGTTTAAAATTGGACCCACGTGTATTTTTTTTGGGATTATCATTTCAATATGCCATTTACTTACTTTATTATGTATCGATTTTTTTAGAAACACATTAAATGTTAAAAATAATGTCTTTTATTTAAAATAAATGAATATTTTTTATGAAGTGTATGCATATATATTTTAAAATACGACCCACGTGAGTTGAAGAGAATGCATATGATTCAAATCTTTTATTATTATTTTTACTTATTGTATGATTATTATTCTTTTTTTAATAGGATTCGAATCGTGATGTAATTGATATAAATTCTTTCAGTGACTTTTCTAATGATGATGACATTGAAGTAAGACTCTATTTTTGATTAAATTTTTTTTCTTCAAATTTATTATGTAATGATCTAAAAAGCTGAATTTCATTCTTTTTTTAAGGTTCTTAGTGAAACGTCTCAAATTTTTTTGGAGAATCCGATCTCAAATGATGAAATTGCTTCTTTAAATGAAGTTGAAGAAAATGTATGCCTTATTTATTTAAATATATACAGAATTCTAAACATAAATTTATTTGTTTGTAAATTATTATTTCTTGAAATTAATTATTTTACAGGCCAATACTTCTATATTTCCGGAAGATTACTGGACTCCAGCTAATACTGAGATATCAGATGTAAATATTAATTAAGTTAATGTTATATATTTTATTATTTATCACATGTGTCTAGAACAAAGACATTTTTTCTTTTCAGATTCTTAGCGAATCGTCTCAAATTTTTTTGGAAAATCCTCTTTCAAATAGTATTCAAATTCAGACTGGAAATGGAGTAAGCAATGATAATATTTCCTGTTAAAAATAGTTCAATTTCTATTTTTGCCGATGAGATAACTTTTATTTCTTTTTAGAGGACTAATGGAATGAACTCGTCCACTGATTATTGGAGCACACTAGAATCTGGTGTAAATAATAATAGTGATTATAACGACGTAAGTTTTGCTTAATTAACGCATTGTTTTAAAAAGTAAAAATATATGCTGAGATATATGTCTATTAAAAGAGTTTTCATTTTTAGCTTGACTCAGCTGTTGTTCTAGTCGAAAGATGTCATAAGAGAAACAAAAAATATCAGTGTGAAGAAATAACTTTGCAAGCACTTATAGATCCTGATAGGCTGCCCCTGGAAGCTAGAAATTCCACTTTAGGTAATGCTGTCTCACTGGTTCAAAATCTTATACATACTATTATTCAACGAACAACTGCGGACTTAGTACAAACGGATCTCATACGTTTTCTCATTATTTCGGATCATCTTGATCGACCCATTTCAACAGAATTGATGCCTGTATCGGATGTAAATGTTGAAAAAATAATGTCAAGGGTGATGAAAGTCTTGCAATCAAAAGATGAGATTCGTTTGGATGCAGGTTTCACTATTGATACCGTAATCATTCGTCGACCAAGAGGAGGTGGAGGGAAAAGGCACTGTAAAGTTTTAAACGTTGCGATCGATCGATTGAAAAAAAAATCTATTTTTTCAATAACTGCTGATGAGGATGGTGTTTGTTGTGCTAAAGCAATTTTACTTGCCATAGCGCTTAAAGAAAACCATCCAGATATCAGAGCCTTAAAACAAAAAAGAAATAACATCCTTACCAGAAGGGCAATGAAACTGCATGCTGATACAGGATTCCCCAGGGCCTTGCGGTTATGAAGAAATTTCCATATTTGAACGATATCTAAATGTACAAGTAATTGTTATTTCTACGCAAAGAAATGAATATGGTAATTATTTGTTTTCGTAATTTCTAATAATATTTAAAATAATACGTATTTAAGGTTATGTTCAGTTAGTATTTTAATGAGTATGTACAATTTATTTTTGCAGGTAAGTTATAAAGGACCAAAACGTGATCGTCGTATATATATTTGGCTTCATGACGAACATTATGATGTAATTACATCTCCAAGTGGATTTTATGGATCGAAAAATTTTGTGAAGAATGCTTGAGGCCATTCGACCATTAGAAATGCATAATTGCAGCGGTGTATGTGACATTTGTCGGCAGTCGGGATGTGAAGATGGCATTCCTCAAAGATGCAATGATTGTCTTCGAAACACGCGATCGTTCGCATGCTTTGAAGAACACAAGAAAAAAGGAATTTGTGATAAAGTGTGCATCATTTTTTGTGATATGCATATTTTCTATGTGTTTCATTTCTTAAAAAAAGCTTTTTTAAACTTTTCTCTTTTTTTTTTAGATTTTCCAGTGCCCTAAATGCTGCAAAGTCATTTTGAAAAGAAAGTGTCGCATAGAGGACCATCGTTGTGGTGACATCTGGTGCCCAGGCTGCAAAAAATTTTCCAACTCAAACCATAAATGTTTCCTGAAAAGAATTACTGCGAAATCTCCAAATGATTGCTTATTGTTTTTTGATTTTGAAACGGATCAATCATCTGGAGAACATGTTGTAAATTTCGTTGTTGCTCAGTACTTAAACGGAACTGAGCAAGTTTTTAGTGGTTATAACAGCCTGAATGAGTTTTGTACCTTTTTGTTTTCTGCAAAACATAAAGGGTACATTGCGATAGCCCATAACATGAAAGGGTTTGATGGGCAATTTTTACTACGGTGGCTATTGGAGCAAGGTCTCTGCCCAAATGTTATCCCATGCGGGTCCAAAATAATGAGCATTGAAGTACCCGCATTACAACTAAGAATCATTGATTCTTTTAATTTTTTGCCAATGCCATTGTCAAAGCTGCCTAAAACCTTTGGCTTAGACGAGTTAGCCAAAGGTTATTTTCCACATCTTTTCAACACGAGTGAGAATCAGAATTATATTGGTAAATTACCAGAGGCCAAATTTTTTTCTCCAGATTCAATGTCTCCTTCAGAACGAAGGAAATTTTTTGATTGGTACATCAGTAGGAAAAATGAAATTTTTATATTCCGGGAAGAAATGTTGAAGTATTGTAGGTAAGTAATTATTTTTAAGGGTATTTTTTATTTCATTTATTATGTTCTATGAATTAAAATATGCTTCATGTATTTCTATAGATCAGATGTTGATATTTTGAGAAGATGTTGTGGAGAATTCCGAGAACAGTTCTTTGAAGTATCTGGTGTTGACCCCTTCACCTACATAACAATTGCATCTGCATGTATGGCAGTTTATCGGTCGCTGCACATACTACCTGATACCATAGCAATGGTTCCTGTCGGTGGTTACATAAATGGCATAACCTACAGTAGAGACAGTATTCGCTGGTTGGAATATGTTTCTTCCACCGAAAATGTAACTATATTACATGCATTAAACGGAAATGGGGAGCAAAAAATTGGTGGCTATTCTGTGGATGGATATTGCCCAACAACGAATACAATTTACCAGTACCAGGTATATTGAAAAAAATTTTGAATATTTTGTAATAGTTATAAAAGTTATTTAAAAGTTATAAAAGATATTTAAAATGTTTTATTTTTCATTTTTCATTTTAGGGATGTTTTTATCACGGTTGCGCCCTTTGTTATTCCGATGATACTATTAATCCAATTACTGGTACCACCATGCTAAAACTGAGAGAAAAAACGGTAGAAATTATCTGCAATTTAAGACGAAAAGGATATCGTGTTGTAGAAATGTGGGAACACAATTTCAAAAAATTAATCGATGAAAATAAACAAATGTTTCCTGTCAATGAAATTGTTGACAGATTAAACCCTCGAGATGCTTTCTTCGGGGGGCGCACTAATGCGATAAAGTTATTCTTTGAGGGTCAAGCAAAATATATAGATTTTACTAGCTTGTACCCTTGGGTAAATAAGTACTGCAACTACCCCATCGGTCATCCTGAAATAATTGTCGAAAATTTTCAGGATATTAATAATTACTTTGGCATCGTTAAATGCAAAGTAATTCCACCACGTCGCCTTTACTTACCAGTTTTGCCATACAGGTGTCAGGGAAAGTTGATGTTTCCTTTGTGTAGCAAATGTGCAGAATCATGTCAACAGTCAACTTGCCAACACAATGATGAAGAACGAGCTCTTGTTGGAACGTGGGTGACTGAAGAAGTAAAAAAAGCCATAGAAAAAGGTTATACAATTGCAAAGGTAATTTCAGTAATATTTATACATGTATCTCATAACATTTTTTAATGTTATTTCGATATTTTAATTAATTCCGTTTATTTTATTTAGATGTATGAGGTATATCATTTTTCATCATCATCTACAGAACTTTTCAAGTCGTATATAAACTTGTTTTTAAAAATAAAACAAGAAGCTTCAGGGTGGCCTCAAAATTGTGTATCCAATCAGGATAGAAAAGACTATATACAATCTTATTTAGAAAAAGAAAATATTGGGCTGGATGAATTATCTATTTCGGTAAATCCTGGAAGACGAAGTGTGGCGAAATTAGCTTTAAACAGTTTCTGGGGGAGGTATGTTGTTTTTCTTTCTTCAGAAATGAAATACTTTAAAAGAAAAAAATCTTATTTTGTTTTCGCTTTTAGATGGGGAATGAATCTTAACAAAACTCAACTAACATTTGTTTCATCCATACCACATTTTAATAAAATGCTTACAGATGACACGAAGAAGGTAATATTACATTTTAAATATTTGACATTGTTCATGAAAAAAAAATTATTTAAATGTGAATAATTATGCTTTATTCAATATACGCAGATCAAAGATATATTCTTACCAACTCCGGAAATTGCCGCCTTTCAGTGGTGTAAAGATGCCAATTTTGTGGAACAGGATACCACCACAAATATATTCATAGCAGCTTTTACGACATGTTATGCTCGCCTGAAACTTTATGGTGAGTTAGAAAAACTTGGAGAAGCTGTGTTATATTTTGACACAGATTCCATTATTTATAAATCCAATGGATCCAACGACCCAAAACTAGGCAACTTTTTAGGGGAGTTTACTGATGAACTGAATGGGAAAATAATAACATCATTTGTTTCTGGTAAGAAAAAAAATTATTTAAATGAAGTTTCGATTTGTATGTCTTTTGCATTTTTTAAAGTTGTAAAATTTTGCTTATGTATTTTTTATTTATTTATTTTTTATTTTTAAGGAGGCCCTAAGAATTATGCTTATAAACTGAATGATGGTTCTACTGTATGCAAAATAAGAGGATTTACCTTAAATTATCGAAATTCACTTGTTCTAAATTATGATACAGTAGAAGAACTAATTAAAAATTTCGATTTTGAAAGTACCGTTCCAATTACAAATCCCACAAAAATTACAAGAGATGCGAAAAGAAGAAGAGTTCTGAATAAAGAAGAAAAAAAATGTTATAGAATTGTTTATGACAAGCGGGTAATTCTTGATGATATGTCGACTCTACCATACGGTTACTAATTATTTAAAAAATGTTTATTTTTATTTAATTATTTTAACACTAATTTTTGCTTTGAAAATTTTTTCTGTTGTGTGTTTACTTGAAATAAAAATATTTTGTTTCTTAAATTTGTGTGTGTGTGTGTAATGTTATTTGCTTTTAAAATGATTAAGTTAAACTCATTCAATTTTATAATTAAATTTTATTTATCTTGGAAATAATAGACTTTAATGTATATTAAATATTAAATAAAATTATTAAGAAATGTTTTTTTCAGTAAACTAACATAAAAATTCATACTCAATTGAATATTGATTCATAAATTTAATCACATTAGTTTCTTTTAAGGTACTAAAAATTTTTTATACTTATTAACTTTATTTGATCAGTAAAGTATATTTCATAAAATATTAATTTTAAATTAAATGTATTCAATTTTAAGCATTTGAAAAAATTTCTTTGAATTACAATTAAAATTACAATATATATATATATATATATGTAAAATTAAAATAATATATACAAGTATATATACATGTAAATTATCTGTTTCTCGTCATTCACGATGGAGACTTTGAAGATGAAGCATCCTTTTTACTATGTTAGTTGCAGGACCAACGGGTAGTGGTAAAACATATTTTGTGAAAGGTTTATTACAAAATAAAATGATTCTCCCTTTCCAAAAACTATATTATGGTGCTATGGAGCGTACCAAAAACTCTATGAAAAGATGACTAATGTTAAATTTCATGAGGGAATACCTTCTAATATAAATCAAATTTCAGATGCTGTTATTATTATTGATGATTTAATGAGTGAATTAGGAAATGATTCCAAACTCACAAAACTATTCACAAAAGGTTCTCATCATCGAAACATTAGTGTTGTATTTATCATGCAAAATATTTTTCATAAAGGTAAGGAAATAAGAGAAATTTCTTTAAATTCGCATTACATAGTATTATTTAAAAATCCTCGTGACCGCTTGCAAGTAATGCATTTAGGAAGACAACTTTATCCGTCAAAGTGAAATATTTTCAGGAAAGTTATGAAGATGCTACTTCTAAGCCTCACAGTTATTTACTAGTTGACCTTAAGAGTGATACAGACGATTCAATGCGTATACGTACTGGTATGTTTCCTGGAGATACATATTGGGTTTATCAACCACGTTAATTATTTTTCTTTTTGTCGCAGCGTAAGAGGAATAGAGTATATTGTCTTGACGAAACTGTTAAAATCTGGATAGGTTTGGCAGTCCTGAAGCGGAATATTTCAGTCCAGGTGGCTATAAATACCCCATTCACTCAAAGGAGTTTTCTTATTGTGCGCTTTCTAAAGTGATAGCATTTAATAATTTTTACATTTACACGTATATATGTGTATATATAATAAGAATTAACATAGTAAGTCCTCATTCGACTTTAAGATGTCAGTATGCACTGATCAAACATTAAAACTCCTTAAATCTCTTTCTAAAAGTAAGAACCCGAGACCAATTCTTAAAAAGTGCTCGAATAGTGTCATCAAAACTTTGTGTGAGTGTGCAATCAATGTTTTACGTGGAAATATACCTCTGACCAAGAATAAAATAGCTCGTTTGTCTTTTCACAAGAAGAGTTTGCGAAAGCTTTCAGACAGGAAAACTCCACTTTATAAGAAGAGACAGTTGTTAATTCAGCGTGGTAACGGTTTTCTTTCTGTCTTATTACCTGCAGCCATTTCAGTTATTAGTAGTCTCATTCATGGAATACAGTAAGAAATTTATGCTGGTACCCGAGGACCAGTTTCATGTTTTAGATCAAATATCAGAACTTGATGAAAAAATGAAAAACATTCTCCAGCAACAGAATTTATCAGACAGTGAGAAAGCAACTTTATATTTGCAAACCTTACAGAAATACACCAATTTGACTGCTGAAAAATCTTTACCCCCAGAAACAAAGACTGCTTCAGAAGAAAATTCTCCCACTGAATCAAATGATTTAGATGAAGAAAAATTAGTTGGAAAAGAAATAGTGCCTAATATAAAGACTGAGAATGTTAGTTTAGAAGAAAAAACAATTTCTATAGCGCCACTTCGGTATAAAGGAATTGTGAAGGAAATGTTTCGTTTTCTTGAAGAACAGAACTCATTAAAATGGACTCCTGAGGGAACAATCATCTACAAAGACAATATAATTCCTAATAGTAATATAGTAACTCTTATCAACGATTTTTTGAGGAATAAGAAGAATGCACCTGTGGGCAGAAATATATTATTAAATGTGTTAAAAGAAGAAAATATTCCTAAGCATTTGGATGTAAACAAAAAATTGTATAAAAACTATCGTAAAATTGTAACACCTGTTATGTATGCACGTAGAAATCGTTGGATTAAACTATGAAAATATATGGTAATTTTGTTTGTCATTTTCTTGTTTGTTTCTTACAGGTTTCATTATATTAAATAATTATGTAGAGAAAAATGGTTTTAACAGATACTATTTACCAATTGGTTAATGAAAAAATAAAGAAATGTATTGAAAATAAACATATGTATAAAAGATTTTTTTTTTCGTAAGTTTGAGTAAAAAAAAAAAAGAAAGAAATTTAAAATAATACAATTTCAAAATGAAAAATAACAAAAAAAGAAAAAAAAGAGATAAAATTTAAAAGCAAAGAATGAAACACGTTTTAAAATTCATATTCAGTAAGTGCAGATAATTTTAATTTAAAACAATAATTAATTTTAAGAACTGAGAGCTTAAAGAAATTAAAATGTTTTAAAATTTTATTTTTGAATTTTAACTATAATTATTTTGGTTTAAAATAAAAAAATAATGACAGTAATTCAACACAATAAAATAAATTCAAACTCTGTTTATTTCTTAAAAGGCATTTTTACACCATATTTTTTCTTCACAAACTGAAACATACGAAAATCATTGTTTTTATTTTCACATAACATTTGAACTATGAAATACATTGAATTTCCTTGACAACGTTTGAATATAAAATAAATACAATAGGCTCCACATACATTTGAAGTAATGCTTTGGAAGGTCACTGAATTCCAAGATACGTATGAATACTGAGATACATAATCACGGAAATATGTTCCATAAAAATAAGGTGATTGTCCATATGAATCAAAAAACTCCAAATTCTTATTTTCATCCACGTAGAAAGCTAGCCAATGTGATCCAGGCTCTGATGAATCATCTTTATTTACAATGACAGCCGATCGTTCAAAAAGATAAGGAATCGCATCTGATGAGAATACACCTTGAAATGCTGATGCTGTCATTTTATCACGAGATAAAACTGATGTTATCTGACTACCATCCATTATTTAAATATTGAAGTCGAATAAAATATTTCTGGATTTGTTGATTTCAATCAAATTTTCGAATTCAGCAAATATGATAACACATACAGTATGCTCTACAGATTGTTTAAATTTTATTTCCAAACGTAAATTACTATGTTTAATAAGATTTAGATGCTCTCCATCGCACAAATCGGGTGATAAGTCAAACGCAAAGAGTGTGTTCCCCTTAGCATATTCTTCCCTTGATATATATATCCCTTGATCTTGCCCCATTTTTCCTGCACCTGAAAACAGACTCTGATAGGCCCGAATAAAATTATTCTGTGTAAAATCAACTTCTATTGGATTATGAGGCATAGGTTGACCATCCACGTAAACTCCTATGTAATTCAGATTAAAATGCTGAAAATCATAGGGGGATTTCTTTAAAGTCCCGTGAAACGCTTCATTATCAATACATCCTATGATAATTTTTTTCGGCATTTGTCCTGTAAACACATTATCTTGAACAAAAGACATGTTTCCTTTTGGTATAGAGTATACCTTATTCAATACTCTGTTAATGGGGTATTTTGCCAATTTTGATTCTAAAGCTTTGCTGTGTCCTAATATGACTCGGACTCACGCGAACTTTCCGTATAAATAAAGAAACGTAATCCAAAACAATTTTAAATCCATCAGTACCCATTAAGCAAAATTCAGGTTTACTTCGAATGAGTTTAATTTTTAAATCCACTAGATTTAGTAAAAGTCTTTCTTGATGAAATATGTCACTGTGAATGCCGCCAATCATGTCCACAGATGCACTGTCTTTAAAGTAAGCAGATCTTTTATTGAATCCATCTTCCGAGTCTTTATAAAACAATTCCGCTGTAAGTTGAGAAGTTTTGCTGTCAAATCCATGATTTAATAATGTTTCGATATAAGATCGATAAGGATAAGTATTGCTAGAATCCGAAACAATTCGATCATTCAATGCAACATCTACTTGAGAAAACAGAGAGTGTAGAAACAAATTTACAGGTCCGATGTTATCATCCTTTCCTATGGGTGTGTTATCTTTTTTTAATATTTTAGCTTTGACATAAAGTTGAGTTTGACTGAGATCTATGTATTCTTCTCCTGAACCGCTGATATAGAATCTCGACAGGACCTCCATCAAAAACATAAGATAACGGATGAAATTCTACCCATTGTCCACTTTGTATAGTTGTTTGAGTACCAGGTAAGTGAAAAAGTTCTAATTCAGACTTAACACATTCGGGAGAATTCTTTAAAAGAAACGCCATCATGGATCAAAAATATCACGTCTTTGCACTTTCCTTACCTTTGATGAAGTGATTTGTTTTTGCTTCTTACGTTTTCTTTTATAGCTTCCTCCTCCTATCATCGATTGTACTTTATCAAGTGCTTTCTGAGCTAATTTTTCCCACTTTGCTTTGTTCTTTTTTTATCGGCGTCTTTGACATTTTGACCTGATAATAGATCAGATGCAACTCGGGTACTGGTAAGCAGTGCTTCTTTTCGAATCGCTTTTCCACTTTTTACTAAAAAAGGAAAAGCTGTTCTAAATAATCGGCGAAATATACCCCTAGACCATAACCTTTTTGGAAAGATGTTCCTTGATAATGTGGTAAACCAGAACCTGCCTGACCCGCATAATGGTCTTCAAATTTTTTTAAACAACAAACATAGGGTATGCTCATCTTGACGTCCAATGATGAAATGTCACATAACCTGATGCGTGGCTGTATTTATAGAATTTGTCTGATTCTAAAATGCAATACAATTATTACTTTCCCACGTTCAAATGGTACAAGATCTCCTGAATTCAATCTAAGTTCCACATTGATAGTCTGAAATGATTGACGCAACAAAGGTAAGTAATGAGGTCTATCAAAATACTGACTAATTATTTCTCCATCTTTTCCTTCTACTTTAACAATTCTTAAAAGTGGTGCCTGGATGTCACCAACGATCTGTGGCGTTACAATATCAGTATAAACGTAAAAAAATGGGAATGAAACATGGGGGTCTGCTACAAATGGACTGTGTACAGTTCCCATAATAGTTCTGTTATCAAATCCTAGTAGTTGTCTCAACCCATCGTTAAAAGTGATCGAGAATCCGTCTTTTACTGTGATTTTAACTTTTTTTGTTGACTTGTTAAATCCTAAATATACTTTATCTTGAAACAAAATATCATTCATTGCTTTTAAAATATCAGTAATGTTTTCATAACTTCCGGGTGGTATAGTTTTCTTTACATTCCGAGTAACGTTTCCCTCTCGTATGCCAAATATGAACGAATTTCTCTTCTCATTTACATTAAACCATGAATGAGGATATATAATTTCTGCTAAGCCTACCTCCCATTCTCCATTCAAATTTATTGGTGTTGGTAATTGTGTTATAAAATTAGAAACTTTATTATCAGGAAAGTAACGCAGGAGCTATCAGAGGTAGTGTTACGTAGAATGACATGATTCAAACTGGAAAAGGGCTTGATGAGATAGTCTATTTATACCATTTTCACATCGTTTACCCAAGCGTTAAATTTTTCAGGATATCCTAAAAATTTCACGAAATATTCTGTGACACCAGCATTTTTTCTCTTTTTGATTACCTTTTCTACTGGGTAATAACCAGAATCTGTTACCTTTTGCATTTCTTCAGCATAAAATGTGCCTTTAATATCATCTTTATTTAAATCTTTAATCTTATACACATTGGGATTTCGGGAAATAATTTCATCTACTACAAAAAGTTCACGTGTCCAGTTATTTTCATATCCTTTTTCAAAGTGAAGTTTAGATTTGATGATGCGTACAACATCTCCCTTTTTGAAGGAATATGTCTGATTCTTAGTTGAGGGTATATTACCATATAAATTATTCCATACTTGTGATTGATTATCAACGTTTACAGATGAAGGCTCCATTTTGATACTGCGATGTCTGGTATGGTTGTAACTGTGTATTAATTTATCGATCACGTCAATATATTTACGAGTATTGAATTCGGTAAAATATTTCCACATTTTCGTTTTCAAACTTCTATTAAATCTCTCAACCACACTAGCTTTTGTTTGATTATGTGTAGTAAAGAAATGAATATTTAGTTTTTTGAAATAATTTTGTACTAATTTATTTGTAAATTCAGAGCCAGCATCACATTGAATAGAATCTGGACGCCGAAGCTTAAATATTTTTTTAAAAGCTTTAAGAATGCTTGCACTTTTCTTTTGCTTAAGTGGAATTGCCCATGCAAATTTAGAAAAAACATCAATGCATGTCAATAAAAATTTGTATCCTCTATTAAACTTTGCTAATGACTGTAAATCAACAAGATCCGCTTGAAATTGTTCATCTATACCACCAACAATCACTCGATTTCGTTTAAATTTATGTTTAACAGGTTTGTGTAAAGTATAAGAATCTTTAGTTTGTAACCATTTTTTAATATCTGACTTTTTCACTTTTCTTTTTAAAGAATGATAAATTGCATCTAGTCCACCGAAACTACCAGGGTGATCAGGATTTTTATATGTTAAAGATAATAGATTTTCCATTAGTAAATGAAAAGAAAAATAACATTTCAAGTACATCAAAATAATTACATTTGAGTTAGTATTAAATTCAGCATTGTAAAAGTCGACTTGTCTATGCAATATTCAGAATAAGAATGACAAAATTATATGGAGTCAAAAGTATTTATTACTTAATTTATTTACATATTTAGATTACAAAATTCATTTTTAGCAAACAATATTAATTTATCTAATTTTACACTGTTTAAAAAATGTTCATTCATAAAATCAATCAATAGTAATTGATGAGGAGGTACTTTTTATCTTTCAACTCTTTCTCAAAATCGAGGATAATACTTACCATGTTTAAATTCATACAAGCCTTGTTAAAATCCTCAATATATATGGCATCTTCCAATTCTGGTTCTTCGTCTCGGGGCAAAGGCAAAGATAGGTTTTTCTTCTGAATAATGTGTCTGTGCAATACGTCTCGTAGAATGGAATTCATGTCTCTCTCAGCAGATTTGTATTCTTCTTGTTTGGGCCTCTCTTTTGAATAGTACATTGGCTCACAAGTTTAAAAACTTGCTTAAAGTTCACAGCCTGGTAATTCAGAGTGATGAAACTGGTAAAAACAGATTCTTTAACTTCTTTCATTTTTTCCCATTGAGCAGACTTTAAGTCTACCGTAGACCTGTAAATTCGCCCACTTCTACATGTATAATTGTGAGTGATAGTGAAATCATTCTCTGCATTCATTATACAACTTAAATCGGATTCTTTCAAAGGATACAGTCCTTCCAATTGTAAGTTTAAAGATACTATTTCAAATACGCTATTTGGCACATCTGAAGAGCACAAAACACGAAATTGTTCAGGATGCAATGTAATACCGTCCGTTGAAGGATAGTATGTCTGGCCATATTTTCTGTATTTCCTGATGTGAATAGTCACTTTTTTTCTAAATACACTCAAGGTAACAAACACATTGTCTCCCAAAGGATATATATGTTCAGGAATAGTGTCCTCATGGAAAGAACCAGTACTCTTCTGACTCTGAAAAAAATATAAAAATTAAGCGAACATAATATTTAAAATGTAAATAAAATACTACAATTTATATTATTAGATTATTATAAGATTCAAAAAAAATTCTACTTACATTGAATTCGTCAAACTTTCTCTTCAAATTCATGTCTCCGGTAGAAAGCTGTGCCATCTTTTCAAAAATATTAGCTTTTTAAATATTCAGTAATATAGTCTAAAAATATTTAGAATACAAAGAAATAAAGTACAAAGATTTGATTTAGAGCAATGTTTAATATCTCATAAAAGTGGCCTCTTATTTCAATGTTAGCGATCTGTGAACCAATTCAGTAAATCAAGAATTCTTCCAACAATGTGAAATGAAAGAAAGTAAATATGTTTTTAGTGATTTCTGTTGCCAATTTTGGTATCATAAAGTGCACGGACCAATCATAAAACTCGTTTCAGTTGCAGTACTTCTCAACTCCGTGGCCAGTGACTAACCTGCCCCAAAACACGCTTCATCCTGTTTCTTCACACCCTCGCTTGCCCAACCCCCCAGTATTGTTACTGTCCCCTCCTCGATTCATCACGACTTATCAATCTTCTTACTGTTGCCATCCCTCACCACACAACTCTTATACCCATCGTGGGAAATCTTAAAGACATGTACTCCATTCCTCTGTCATTATTTTATCTATTCAATGCTATGTATCGTAGCCTGAGCATGGAATAATGGGATAGTGGTTTAAACACCTAACTACTATCTCATTATTCCAGTTTTAGCGTTGTGAGTTCGAATTCTCAGAAAGAAAATTTTAAAATTCTTATATATATGTATTTTTTATAAAAATGTTGTGTTTCCTTTATTGCTGATGTATAGATTAATTAAATGCCTAATAATATTTTTAATTACAGTAAATTTATAATTTGCGATTCGGCACAAATAATAATAATATATTATTATTATTTGTAATAAATCACAAATAATATTTCCAAAAAGAATTTTTGATTCACTCAGTAGATGGCACCACATTTTTTCAAGAAAAAATGCCGTTGCCACTCGGTAGTTTCTTGATACTCTCGAAAGAAATCATTTTTAAAAACATGTCTATGACTCAACTTAAATTCATTAACACAAAATCTAAAATTTTTAAAAACAGAAGAAACCCTACAACTCAACTCAACTCGAATCCTAAACCACGCGGTACAACCACATCGCCATCTTGTGACGTCACACTCCTCTTGCCGTTTTACTGAACAAAGTCTAAATAATTTTTAAAAACAGAAGAAACCCTACAACTCAACTCAACTCGAATCCTAAACCACGCGGTACAACCACATCGCCATCTTGTGACGTCACACTCCTCTTGCCGTTTTACCGAACAAAGTCTAAATAATTTTTAAAAACAGAAGGAAACCTACTACTCAACTCAACTCTAAACAAAAACCACGCGGTACAATCACATCGCCATCTTGTCACGTCACACATCCTCCTGCCGTTTCACCGAACACACCCCCTTTGATTGACAGGTGACACGCCCCCTTCTATTGTGTTCCCCAGGGGAGGGCTACTACTACTCACCGGTTATTTGGATTTGCAATAATTTCACTTAGTTTTCTACAATAATGTTCCTTGTAGCTATTTAAGATTCGGAACTTTTCAAATGTGTTTCACAATGAACTTAATGAAGATGAGGAATTAAGTCCAATGAATATTGATTTTAAAGTTTAATCAAATAAGTAAATTTCTTAATATATGTTTTTTTAAATATTAAAACAAATAAATTTTATTTTAATAAAGCACTAGCATTGACAGAATAATATGAGTTAGGTCATACAAAGGATATATATATATATATATATATATTTCTTATAAATCTCTATAATAAAATGGCTAAGATTTGATCTCCTTTATCAAATGAAATTTGATAAAAGAGATATATGATAATAATGGATTTTTACAAGTATTCTTCACGTTTATTTTCAAATGACCAAATAATGTCTTCATCAGGAAAACAATAAAGATTATAACTCTTCCACTCTTCTAACTAATAATTTTAATATAATTATATCTTTGAAATGAGCTTGCGTAAAGTATCCTAGAATATTATAACCGAAATAAAAGTGTAAATTTCATTAACGATTGAACTTGAAGTAACCATTTATCTTTCGCAGGAACAAATTATAATTGTTACCTACTTTTTTTATAATTATTAAAGGTTTGATTATTAAAGATCTTCTCTTCCACTATTTTGTAGATCAACGTAGAACTATTCCAAAAAATTAAGAGTAAATTATAAAGGAAAGAAAGAAAAAAAAACTCATTTTCGTAAGTTTTCGTAATAATTTTCAAATTCTTATTAAATTTAGGCTTTAAAAGTGATGCTTAATGTGTGTCAAATAATTACCTCTACAGATTAAAATAGTGATTATATTTTCATAAATTCCTAAATTTTTATGAATAATTAAAACATTTCGGGTCTAAAATTATGTTTTACTTCTAAAAGTAACTTTTTTGTTAGGGAAAACATGGTTTGTAACTTTAAGTATAGTAGAATTTTTTTTTCATTACGTGTTTTGTTATTTTATCTGCAAATCACGGTCGTTTGTAAAAAAAAATTCAATTTCAGAGATGGGGAATGTCCTTAAAAGTTTAAAATTCAAACAAATGAATCTGGCATTGTTTATTTTTAGCTTGATTTTTATTAATACAATTTTTACTAATAATTTTCAAATACAACGTGTGAAATTAGAAGATTTTTTTTTCTTTTGCTAATAATATTATCACACTTTTTAACAATTTAAGATACGCATTTAATCTGTCGTCAAGTTCAGGATAATCTTATTTATGAACAAATATGTCATATTAGTTTATTCATATTAAATATAATGTCAAAATAGCATTTATAATTTCATAACCATAATATTCCTTGCTATTCTTTCAATAAATATTACTCATTCAATGTATACATGGTTAAAGAATGCAGATTTCATACTGGATGCTAAATAAATGAGAAAAAAGTGCTGAAGTAATCATGATATTTAACTTTTTTTTACATTTTCGTAGATTGCATGCAATTTATTATTGTAACAATGAGTTACATCATCATATTATTATTTTAAACTTGTAGATAATGAAATGGATTTTTTACGAAACTGTATAAATTTGAATCATTGGCAAATGTCATTAAAATTTCACTATATTGAGAACTCTAATAAATGTTTATGACTTTCCATGTATTATTTCACTTACAGCAAAAAATTTTGTATACATAGTTGGACGAAGTTTTCAGGAATTATAAATATAGTTTTTCTAAAGAGGTTATAAAGAGGTTTTTCTAAAGAGGTTTCGTCTATCAAAACATCCTTTTCAATGCTGAAAAAGAAACAAAATCTGAATATTTAAAACCCATAATTATATTTCTATGCATAGTCTGAGAAACAGATGTTGTAGTTTATGGCAATAATTTTGGCTCTTTTTAATTGCACCATTAGATGATCGAGGAAATTTCTCTTCGAAGAAGAATATTTCTGTTTCTCCCCGAACGCTTGATCTCTTTTTCCATAAAATACAGAGTTTTACAAATAAAGGCTCACATTAATGGTTACCGATTTGTAGCTTAGTGGTGGATTTTGTTTCTCTGTTCAATTAAAATTTTGGTTTTTATTAATTCAAAGAAAACTATCAATTCCTATTTTTCGCTTCCAGAAACATATCATTATTTATGTGACTTCCTATTTCATAGTACATTGTAATCTAATTTTTATTTATTCAATTGTTTTATAACGTTTAACCTAAGAAATTGTATTTAAAAAAAAACAAATTGGATTACAAAATCAATTTTAACTAGATTTATGTATGTGGTTATTTCAAATTGAATCAAATAATAAGTTTAAAACTATATATTCATTCACTCTTTTGCATGATTAAAAAGGGAGATATGTTAACATAAATATTTCTGCTTACATTTTCAAATCTTATATTACTTTAGAAGAAAATCTGACATTGAAAGAAGTCTTAAATTTTTCTTATAACATAAGGAAAAATTAAAACCAACACAATAGGAATGCAAGTTCTTATTGAGTGTCATTTAAAGCATCTTAAAATAAAATTCAAGATAAGAAGTCAGATTCATGACGCATATAAAATGTAAATATCACCAATATTTCAAATTAGTTCCTACAGATTCACTTGTAATTAGTATCCAAAGGGCAGATTGGTTATTTTTTATTAGTAAACTGATTGAATAATACCTCGTTAGTTGTGAACCGCTAAAGTTAGTATCTTTCTTATTAGACCATCTAAGTAATAAATAAATAATTTATATAATTTGCAAATTACCTATAATGCACCAGTAATGGTAAATATACAATCACTGCTAGAAAACAACAAGTTTCAGTATGCTTAAATTAATAAAATGTAATTCTTGTTTCGATATATGAAGTATGAAGCTAATTTAGTTATCATTAAATATTTCAATAATCAGCTCTTAAACTTCAACTATATGGACGTCTTAGTCAAGTTAAGCAAACAAAATCTTTTTTTCAAACAGCATATGTATATGCATTTTACATCACTAAAATTCAGAGAGTACTTGATACTAAAATTTAAGAGAAATCAAATTTTAAGGTCTTAATATTTTACTTAAGATTATTTTTAAGAACTGCATTGAATCTCAGCATTCTATAAATTTTTCTATATAAATTAATTTAAAATACCATTTCCCATGTGTAATCAGTTATATTGAGTATGCCGATCTTCCAGTAAAATATGAATTTCCTCTCTTAAATGACAAATATAACTTTTTCTGTACCATGCCATTTACAAGTTCAAAGATTTTAAATTTGACATTTAATTTTTATAAGATATTGCACTTCTAGTATATTATTTTACCTACATGTTTCTGCATACCAGATTTATATTTGTATTTTGTCCTGACATCATTTCAATGCTCAAATTCATTATGCATAGAAAAATTCTGAGAAAAGTATGTAACTCTTGTTAAGTTTATCCTAAATGTATGGCATTAAGAATATTTTATGCTTATTACTTCACAAAAGAATTGGATTAATGTAGAGAGAGTTATTAGAATTTCAATATTTTACTTACCAAAAATTTACTGAATATCAATTTCACTATGAAATTTGTATTCTTTTGACTTTTGATAGATACATTATGCTTATTTATTTTAGCTAAATTCTAAATATAATATTTCAAAAAATATTCAGCTATTTTTTACTGTATAAAATTTCTTTTATTTTTAAAATTTAAAACTTTTCATGAATAACATTTGGTTTGATTACTCGAATATAAGTTTCTCAAAATGACGCTAGAATGTCTGAAAATCCAATGAAATAGTATTTTAGTTTATAGTATAAAAGGGGTATAAATTTCACATCATTACATTTATAATTTTTATCTCATCTGTCTTTATATATAAAATATAATTGTACTAATTTTCAATTTTTTACTTTTGTTTTTGTAAATTTAAATAATATGCATTTATATATATTTACTCGCATAATAATTTTTTTGCATTGGGTGTAAAATTTAGTGAACCTGTAAAACAAATCTTAGGATGTATTTTGTATTTGACAGCATATAATCCACATAGTTGCATAGCCACTTTATGAAAATTACATGATAACTAGAAAGTAATTTAAAGGCATTTTCTACATTAATAAATGCTGCATAAATTTGTATAAACTTATTAACACTAAGCAAATTATTTTTAAAGTATTTCCTTAATAAATGCTATGAATACTATTGTTAATCTATGTTCTAAAGTTAAAATTTTATTTTTATTTTAATGCTCATCCTGTGTAATTTTTTTGGGTCTGAATATATTTTTTCTTCCTTTCTTAGCCTATTAATGTACATTATTATATTAACATCGAAAATGCAAGTTTGAAAAATCTACATAATTATTAATTTTTACTCGTCTGTCAATTAGAATTTTTTCAAATATATAACGTAAATCCAGTTTTGAGTATTTTTCTCATAGTCAACGAGAAAAATTCTTAAGTATTCATTCACTATTACTTTGGTATTAAACTGTAATTTCTTCTCGCAAAAAATACGCACAATGATTGCATTGATTGAAAAGCAGTACCGTCTAGATTAACATTCCTATGAATGCAATACAAAGTGATAAAATCTTAGAAGTAATAAATATTTTCTTTGTTACGTTGACTGGTTTTACACAAACCACATTGATTTCAGAAAGAAAAAAATTCCATTGGCAATAATGTTCAGTTTGACTTTCTGCAGAAATATTTATCACTCCTTTCCGCAGATTCTTGGAATACTTTTTTAGCAAATGGACGTGCATTGGATGGCATTATTTGAAATATATTTGTTATGGTTCTTCCGTTAATTAACCTCTTTGAAATTTCTTTCTATTTAAGAAATAATTTATCCTGAATCATTGAGTTTAAGAAGAATCAGTGTATGAAATAAATCACAAAAATGTATAAAAATATCATGGTTTAATGTTAAATGTGAAACAATGTAATTTATTTACAAAAACTTTACAGGAGTTGTATCGAAGATATCTAAGTCAACATCATGCTGCAACAATGATACATATTTCTCAAAAAGTAAAATAAAATTTGATAAATGTTGTAATTTTAATTTATCTTATAACTACAGATATTCTTAAGTTTTCTTGATTTAAATACAATATTATTTTCATCATCAAAATATATAAACCAGTTGCAAATCACTATAATGTAAATTTCTAGATTAAATATAGCAAACTTCAAGTAATATACAATTTCCTGTATCAGGTAGTATTTTTAAGCTAATACAACATTGGCAGTTTTTAAGACGGTATATACCAACTCTTAGAAATAAAAATGGAAGGGACAAATTAAATGTAAAACTCAGAAGAAGTAAATTAATATATATATATACACACACACACATACATATACATACATACATACATATATATATATATATATATATATATATATATATATATATATATATATATATATATATATATATATATATATATATATATATATATATATATATATATATATATATATATATATATATATATATAATTTTTAATCAATAATATACTTTTAACAATTTTCACGAATATTAATTATTATTTTGTATTTGTTTATAATTAAGGAAAAAATTCATTTAGGAAAATTATGAACAAAATTTGAATGTATTTATACACGTCGTCCATATCACGGTATTTCTTTCACAATTGGACTTATGTTTTTCATTAATTCTGCATTATTTTCTTCTATCTATTTTGTAAAATTTAATATTGTAATATTTATTTTTTCTTGTTCCAAACATATACTGCAGAAAATTTCTAGGAAAATTCTCTGTGGTATATGTTTGGAACTAGCAATTTTGAAAAATATTTCAGTTTTTATTTGTCGAAATCTACTGTAGCGAAATATTTTCAAAATTATATTTCCTATGTAAATTTTGTAAGGATATATATGAAAAAATATTGAAGCTTATTTCTAGGATTCACTCAAGTATAAATTATTTGGATATTATAATAAAGTTGTAGAGAGAAAATCAAACTAAAGGAATTTATAGATGCAATTTTTGTATACCTCCGAAATATTTCAATCTGAAGAGGATTATATTTTTAAATAATGTATTCATATAGTCTATATACGATAAGGTATGCATACATATATTTTTAGTTATAATTTATTACGAAAGACTAGTGTACACATTTTCAATGACTTTTTGATACCGAATTTACTGTCATACATTGTGTTTGGATTACTGTTTATTTTTATGTGTAGATAAGTTTCATATTCTCGTTAATTTATAGTTTTATTAAAAATATTGTTAGTTTTATTTATGAAAAACATTCTGATTTATTGCATAAAATAACTTAGTGATGCTTATTTTTACCAGAATATAGATCTATAGTAATTAAATTTACAACTTCATGTAAGAAAGCCAATGAAAATAAATACTTATTATACACTATCAATATAGCATAAAGATAAAATGAATAAATTGCAAACAGTTTCGGATTTGACAATAATGCGAAATTAACAGAAAATTTCCCTACCCCTTGAATCTAGGTCAATTATTAAGACGTTAATCATGAAGTCAAATTAGGATTGGTGACTTAAACTTCAATTCATTCTATATGTTTGTTCATGCATATTATACACCATTATAGTCACTGATTGGAATGATGGGTCAGATTTTAAGGAACCCATGACTAGACGCTATCAGGTCAAAGCAGTGATGAAATATTATCTGCAAGGAGAAGGTAAGAATTAGATCTGCAACACATATACCCTTGCAACGTCTTGTTGAAATATGGCACTTTGCTGAAGTTGAAAGTAAGTCATATCCAATACATTTTATAAATGCTATCTTTCACAATAATGATTATTTATAATCATTATTATGACATATAATAATTATTATAAATAATATGGCATATATAAGTAATAACGATAATTTATATTACCACCCCAGATTAAACATTTTCTTGTTATAAACTTAATGCCTCCTCATACTGTCGTAATTAATGCATAGAACCTATTATGATATCAAAACATGCAGCGTAACAAACACGCCAATTGAAGATCTAGTTTTATATCTCATCATAAAAATGAAGTTCATGTGACTGACACGTGCCTGCAAGTTCATTTTACGCCACTATTGTGACCACCTATATTACTCAGCACAACATACTCGCTATCTGTCTCTATACTTTTTAATAAAGGGAAACTAAAATAATATTTTCTGTACTAGGAGTCCATTATTTAATAAATTCCATCCCACCTTGTTCGTAAATACAAGCTGTAAAAGTTAATACTTTCCTAACATATAGTAATATAGAAGTTATAATTCTTAACATGACTATATATATATATATATATATATATATATATATATATATATATATATATATATATATATATATATATATATATATATATATATATATATATATATATATATATATATATATATATATATTCTCCTGACGCTATGGAACTCATAGGGGTAGTTAAACCATTTATTAGGAGTATTACATGTATATTTTTTTTTTTTTTGAGTTTTAGCTATCTTTCGATTTCATATACACAAGTATTTGGTTTGAATTTCGCTTACTTTAAAGGCCATTTTTACAGAATTGCCCTCTACACTCTCAATTATCGACAATCATGGCGCATTTATTCCGAAACTTGTTAGTAATTAATTCATCTTCTTACCAGATATATAACACAATATTCTCTGAAAACTTGCCAAGAACTTACCAACTTATTTTTTTAATTAGAACCAATTTTCTTAAAGTAACCGTAAAATTTAAATTTATTTCGTTGCACAACTTTTATTTTATGTAGTGTTTCATATAATATTTTTTATTCCTAGTATTCCAAATGCGTTGAATTGCTAACTATCACACATTGGAAAAGATTCTTTCTTTCATTGAATTTTTACGATTTTATAAACATTCTTTTTATTTTAATTGCCATAAGTATATTCCCAGTAAACTAAATCACAATGGTAGAATACGTTTTGCTGATTTTACTTCTCCACGCAATTTATTTTGACAACATTTTACGACGACACATTTATCTTGATATTAGTAATTATATAAATATTTAACTAGTTATTATAGTTCAAACATAATCATAACTCTTTTCAATCTTAATTTTGAAAAAAACAATTAACGATATATTAAAATATTTTGTTAAAGAATTGTATCTCGACTGCATTTCCGTTAAAAATTAAAGGGTATCCTTCGTTATACATATACACCTTTTCCACAAAATGTATATACTTTTAGAGATCTGATAAAAAATGCTGCTATTTAGAGGTAATTATATCTTGTAAATATAATCAAATTCTATAATTTTCGGCCGTAGATGAATGCTTAGCTATATTTTAGTATAAGTGTTCGTCCATGATGATTTTTCTAAAAATCTTGCTCAGCTATTTATAAAAATATTAAATTTTCACACTTTCACTGCAGTAACCATTTTAATATTAATTTACTATTTCTCAACTGCAATTCTTGTCTATTTAAATTGTATATATGATCATTATACTGTTCCATGTATAAGTTAAAAATCAGTCTATTAAGATCTTATCAAACTTCCTGTTTTTGCTTTTTTTCAGTTTCTTTTATTAATTAAAAAATAATAATAATTTTTACCTACAGGGTAAAGCAGATTAATAAATAAACTGACATTATTTTTATTTATTATCTTCTCGATTAAATAAAACACCTTCTAATTATTGCCCATCAGCATCAATATTTTTTAAAAGAAGCAACAACATACTTTTGTTTGCATATAATTATACTATACGGCGGCATACTGCAAGCTTTTGTGGCTGGGAAACTAGTAATGGGAAAATAACAGCAGCGAACGTGAGAAGAAAATTGCTTTTCAGAAAAATAATGTTGATTATTATTTTAACGAAATTCATTCAGTAATATTAACATTTCTATCTTACAATATTTAATTAATTTACACATAGGTAGGAATATAAACGCAAATTTAATGAAGTTTGGAACCTTAGAAAACTACTTTTAGTTATGAAGATCGCCACAGCTTTATGCCGCTCTTTACTGTACTTCTGATCAACGATGCACTGGAAAATCCAGAAACATGTTCTTTACAATGTATAAATATAATCTTAAAAGTCTAATAAAGTAGTGCTTAACGCTGTGGTTTTAAGAATGTTAATAGAATGTAGAAAAAAAGGGGAATTTTTTGGCGAATATGTTTTCAACACATCTGGATATGCCCATATGACATTTTAAAATAGAGTGACACTTCTGGGTCACTGCTTCATTCACTGTTTCGTCCTTAAAAATATTTGTAAAAAACTAGGCTCATTGAAATGCATATAATTTTTAATACATCTAAATTTTAAATAAGCTTTAATAGAAATCGAAATGCTTCGATAAAAATATTGAGATAAAATATAATCCATTTAGTTTTGCCACACTTGATATAAATTGTATTAAATTCCTGTTTTTTTAATTCAACATGAAAATATTTGTCACACACTAAAAGTTTAATTTTATTTAATTAAGAATATCAATATAATATCAATATCAATATATATATATATATACATATATATATATATATATATATATATATATATATATATATATATATATATATATATATATATATATATATATATATATATATATATATATATATATACATATATATATATATATATATATATATATATATATATATGTATATATATATATATATATATATAGATATATATATATATATATATATATATATATATATATATGTGTGTGTGTGTGTGTGTGTGTGTGTTTGTGTGTAAACAAACATAGAATAAAGAAATAAAAATTGTAAACATCAAATAAACAATCTTTTACCTTTAAATTATTTAAAATATCGGCAATATTCCTTTTATTACGCAAACTTTATCTCACAGTGTATATTCTAATATAAAACAATTTAGCTACCATTTCATCCCAAATAAAATATAAGGAGTCTTTATTTGTTTTTAGTCTGATTTAAATCAATAAGTGTTCAATAATTTTTTTTTTTAAAGTTTATGTCAACTATTTTCCAGAACATAGAATCATTCATGTATGTTTTGTTTTTTTGTCTGGAGCCGAATTGCTCTCACACTGAGGAATTACATTCGTCTCCGTGATTCGACACTTGACAAATGATTCCTTGGAAGTGAGAGAGTACAACGAGGGAAGCTCAGAGCAATTTTGGAGTCTCAATAGAAAATAAAAAGCCACTATTGAAAAAAAAATCCAATTCTGAGGACAGAATTGTAACTTTTGAAGGTTATTGAATTTTGTTCATTTTTATATTAGGTTTATGTTTAAACTCTTATGCAGGAGAGATTGCAAATTTGGAACAAGGAGTAAAGATATACGCATTTTTAAATAATAGTTTTGTATTTTTATAAAAATAAACGATCATTTGTATCGAATTTTATATAAGTTAAATATGAAGTTCTAAATGAGACTAAAATCTTTCTTTAAAACACTAAATAGAAATTTACACCCTTTCAATAAAGTTCACATTATTTTCTGAAAATGCAGTGATAAAAATTAAAAGCATTTCAATATGGAGCAAAGTATTAGTAAACATTGAAGATAAAAGTGATGAAAAAGGTGTTAATTGGTAATTTAGCATTTTAAAAAAGTAATAATTACAGTGGTTGTTGGCCTAGTTAAATCAAAATAAACAGAGTACAATGCATAAACTTTAACTTTCAAATTTTAATTTCTATTATTCGTTTCATTAATTTATTCATGAATTTAAAAATGAAGAGTTATTATTGTATTCATATTAATATTAATTCATACTACTTCATTCCAGATTTGCAAAATCTTACATTTCGTTATGTTTTATTAGGAATATAATGTTTTATTTGTTGAAAACACACACACATATTTTGAAATTACAGATTTAATATGTTAAAACAAACTTAATATGTTAGGAATACAACGCAGAAGTGCGCAGTTCAGTCGAATTAATCCCAAATTTAAAATACCTAGATTTACAAACTTAATCATATGTTTGCAAAATTTCTGCTTCATCCGAGGTTATGTTTCCAAGTTCGATACAAGCTTTTATTGTTGGACAAGAGATAAATATTGTGTTCCTAAATTGTATGTGTACATTTAAAAGAAGAAAAAATGTTAAAATTTTATTAAAAGAGCTGTTCTACTTGTGATGTTGTAAATACTTCCCATAAAACACGTAATAATAAGACAAAACCTTTAAAAAATCTTTCTTTTTAACCAAAGAGATAATAAAATTAAAAATATAAATAAGAATCATAGGTTAGTAGATTGATATTTTTCTAATGTCAGTGTTTTCTATATACAACTGTTTTATAGACGTAAGTATTTAATATGTGATTTACTTACTCAAATAGCCGACTGATGTCTGAGTGGTTAGCGTTCCTGATTCCTAAACTATAGGTTCCGCGTTTGAGTCCCGGTTCTGCCATGGACGTTACCTTCTATCCGTGTTTCTCTTTATTTCCTTTATTTGAAATGATTCATGAATGTGTCTCACCCTATAAACGTGTTTGTGGTGGTATGGCGTGCGTAATGTTACTCGCCTCCGTGACTTGGTTCACAGGTGGCCACTGGGTTACTACAAATGAATAGCAGTTTCCACCTATTTGGGGTGAAGAGTTGGTTCTCAAGTGCTCACCGTTGTATTAAACAAATCTATTATAAGTAATGTCATTTATTTCTAATTCCATAATACATGGTACAATGACTACGTTTTGTAGAAAAACACATTGGAAATTTATATTCTATAGGAGTTTTTGGAAAAAAAAAATTCTCTCTCCATGCTTATACCAGACCTGAAATTCCAGGAATTCTGTGTGATTAAAATATTTGCTTAAATTTCTGATGCATCAATTGTTAGCATTTGATAATATAATTTATTTAAACTAGTTATTGTTTCTCCATTTCATAAAATCATCGAAAAATTTTTATTCTTGCTAGCAGAAAAATACTATTTTTATTAAAAGTTTCTACAAATAGGAATGATTAAATATAATTTTCAAATATAAGTGAAATAATTAATCAGAATCTTTGAAAATTATTGAATAACTGATGTATGAAGAAACTTTAAAAATTAACTAGTTGAGAGGAAGTGTGCTTTAAGCTCAAATGTAGTACACATATTTTTTTGCATAGAAATTCGTCAAATGTAAACATGGAATATTATTCTTAGATATTATATTATTGTTCTGAAATGTAGGATTCTTCAATTGTGATTTCATAAGAATATGCTAAAACTGTAGAATAAAAATACGAAAGGTGAGCAGAAATATTTCTGCATACCAATGATTAATTCCTAGAATCCTCCAACCAGGTTTACTTTCAAATACATTTTTGGAATCAATGTTGAGCAAAACTTTAGTTTTTACGCTTGAAATCATTTTAAACTTTTAAAATTTAATAATGTTGAAATATATTATTAAATTATTTTGTTGAATTTCATATTCGTTAACCATTTAAATGATATACGTGTTTAGTAAGTAGTAACAAAGCATTGTAAAACAAAGCCTATAGTTTATTAATTTATTCTAAATGTACTTTTATTTTAAAAAAAAAACTGTTATATTATAGCTCTTTATATGGAATTACAATGCACGCAATGTATAATGTTTTCTAATTAACAAAGGTACAAGATCATATTTAATAATGGTACATGAAAAACACATACAATAACTTTTTACATGGTATAGGGAAATATATATTCAATATCTATACTTAAAAATTAATTTTAAAATTTCCTTATTTTAAGTATACTTTTATTGAATATATTTTATTGAATATAATTTCACAATAATAAACTTATTTTGATATTCATAAAAATATCAAAATTAGTTTATTATTGTGAAATTATATTCAATAAATGTATAATTTTCTCAATATTTTAATGAATAAAATATTTAATAAAATAATATCACACTATAAAATATCATACTTGATAAACAATAAAGAATCTACCGATTTAAGGAAATTATATTAACAACAATGGAAATTGGTAAAAAAAATCAGTTGATGCTATTTTTTTTTCTAATTCATTTTTTTGCGTATATTGAATTTAGTATTGTATACAAAAAATAATGGTTACTTTAATTAATCATATGCTAGTTCAAATCATTGATATCATTACAGAAATAGTTGTGTGTGTGTAGCATTTGTTTTTTATATTTCTTTCTTTCAAGTTTAATAGATTTAATCATTAATATAAATAAGTAGTTTAGTTGGGTTAAAAGGATGTATATGTAGTTTATAATAATTTACTTATTTCTTATTTATTTCCTCACACTTGTGTATACTGTAAAACATGTCTTGTTTAACATGTTTTACAGTATATTTATTCTAGGGATGGTTGTTATATATATATATATATATATATATATATATATATATATATATATATATATATATATATATATATATATATAATCAGTGCTATAGAATTATACTTGAAGTTATATGTGTGTATCTGTTAGAAGAAATTATCAAATCATTAGGCATACAGTAGAAGTCACATATTCTGATGGCTAATAATTCCAAAACTTCATTGCTTGTCAAGTGCTCGCGAGCTGTCAGAGCAGATGTTTACCAAGCAGACGAATTATGTGATTGTCGTAGTGTAAAACGACATAACCAGACCCTGGGAAAAGGGATATGTATATTTTTATTGCACTTTAAATTTAAGAGTTTCCTCTTTTCCTTTCAAACTAAGTTGTAATAGTATAAAGGAAAGGATGCAATAAAAATTGGCACAAGGAGCTAAGTGCAATAAAGGAATAAATTCTTCCTTTCGGAAGGGATGGATGATCGTGAGAAAATGGCAAGGGAAGTTTATGTTTTATGATATGTTTTGTTTGTGAATCTGACCAGTCGGGATTAAGGGGGAGAGATTTCTGACCTATCCCATAGGAGTTTAGGAAGTTATATGGAACTTTGGAAAACCAATGGTGTAAAGAGGAGGAGCTAAGCTGAGAATTTAAAAACTGCATCTAAGAATGGGAGGCAGACACTGAGACAGAAAAAGTCCTCACACACAGGAGTCCCTGAGATGCACAAGGCAGAGATGCCCGACAAAGAACGATGAGCAGTAAACGGAGAATGATTGCACTGGCCTGGAGAAGTCCTGCCTCGACTGTCCTGAATGGGAATGCAGATGCCAGACAAATAGATGAAGAAGAGGTGACAAAGTCTGAAAAGAGGTATACTGAATAGCAAGTCAAGTAAGATGCAGAGATTTCAGCGAATGGAAATGCAAAGCGGAGATGCTGAGTAGAGGACGGGAAGTGGATGAAAAAGAAGAATCATCGACACCGGAGAGCGGCGAAGTCTCAGACACCACAATACTACTTCTAAAAGGGGTGAGTCTGATCTCTCGTTCCATTTCCCTCTGGTCATTATGGTTATTGGGTAAATATCATAAAAATAATAATAATGTTAGAATCTTCTCAAATATTTAATCAAGAATGTTTTAATTATAAATGTAAATACCTTTGTAATGAATTTGCTAAAATAAATTATTAAGTTTTATTGTATTTTGTTTTGAATTGATCTCTGTCATTCAATTATTTAAATAACGAATCTGGGTTTTCCTCGGAGTTTTATAAAATTGCCGAGGTCACCACAACATATTTCATTCATTAAAAATTGCGCAAAAATTTTAGAACCATTAGAAGAGTTATTGCGTAAAGGAAAAAAGTTTAAACTTTCAAAATCTTGTGAAACGTCTTTCATAAAAATAAAAGAAATATTCTTATCAAGCCCCTTTATGATCCAGCCGAAGAAAGACAAAATGTTCTTTTTGAATACAGATGCGTCAAAAACAGCTATTAGTGCGATCTTATGTCAAGAAAGAGAGGGTGTATTAAGGCCTATTCGATATTTTTCTCGCCGGTTAAGTAATGCGGAAAGAAAATATGAGAGCTCTAAAATGGAACTTTTAGCTATTATAGAGGGAATAAAACAATTTAAAGATTATTTATACGGGCGAAAGTTTGTAATATTGTCCGACCATCAACCGCTGGAAGTTTTCTTTAAACTAGAGAACCCAGCACCTATCATCGCACGTTGGCTACTGTTTTTATCAGAATATGAATATGAGTTCAGGCACATACCAGGGAATCAAAATTTGTTGGCAGATTATTATTCGAGGGTAACAAATGAGGATATAAATGAAAGTACGAAAATTGGTCAAGTCGAAATAGCAAAAAATTCTCCTATAACAAAACCACAAGAGAACTTGAGTCAAATGTCGAGAATTGAGGGGGGAAATCAAGCTGCGGTTTCTCCAGCGGAGCCGCTGCGAAACAGGAAGTGGCGGAGGAATCTTGTAAGCCCGGCTTTCAACGGCCAGGAGCGAAGGTGGCGCCACGGAGGCGAAAATGTTGACAAACATAGTAAACGAGGAGCAGATGATTGATTTACAGGCGCTAAGCTTACAATCTATTAAGGAAAGCGCACAGAACGACGAGGAAATCGGGCGAATTCTTAAAGGTTTACAAAAAGGTAAACTTCCTTTTAAACATGAAATTACGCGTTTTTACATGGATGAATCAAAGGGTTATTAATGCATTGGGGGAAAATAAAAGGAGTAGAGGAATTGCGACCCCAAATAGTTTTACCGAAAAATTTACAAAAGTACGCAATTCAAGCCGCCCATATGACGCATTTTGGAGCGGACAAAACTTATCAAATGGTAATTAGTAAATATTGGTGGCGCGGTATATATGCTGATATTAGGAATTATATAAATTCATGTCAGACATGTGCAAGAGTTAAGCCAAATCGACAGAAGAAAAGTGAATTTGGAAATGTTCCTATTCCCAATGAACCGGGAGAATTTCTTAGCGTAGATATTTGTGGGCGTTTTGCGTCAGGACATTATGTAGTTAGTTGCATAGATAACTTTTCTAGACGAATTGAACTATTTCCGGTAACAAACATTAAAACTGAGACAGTTGTTCGTAAATTACTAAAATATATGTCCTCTTATGGTAAAGTTAAATGTATTCTATCAGATAGAGGTGGCCAATTTACGTCAGAAATGCATAAAGAGCTAAATAGACAGTTAAAAATTCGCAATTTGTATACAACCCCATATCATCCAGCCGCTAACGGCAAGATAGAAAGAATCCATGGTTCACTTAAGAATACGTTAAATTCATTGAACAGTGAAATTGATTTTGAATTGGCTGTGAATTTACACGCAGCATTTTATAACAATTGTATACACCCAGCAACTGGTTTTACTCCGAACCAACTATTTTTTGGAAGAAATCTGAAATTACTGACAGACGATTGGGGAACGACCCCTCAGACTCCCAAATTTCATGGTTATGATGCTTTTTATGAAAGGACTATTAATACTATAAAAACATTTTGCAAAGAGGCGAAGGAAAATCTAATTAAGGCTCAAGACTCACAAAATATCATACAAAGGAAAAAAGCAAACGTTTCAAAAATTAAAGTCGGAGACATTGTATTTCTTAATCAGTCTACTAGATTTAGAAAACAATTTCTAGGACCGTTTATAGTGAAACACATTCATTCCAAGAATGTGGTGACTATTGAGTCTCGATTTGGTCCTAGTGTTTTTACAAAAAAAGTAAATATATGTAGGTTAAAAGTGATGTCCGTAAGACGGAGGCATCTACAATAGATAGTTATTGCTCACCGGCTGAACTGAGAGTGAGGGAAACATTGTTCCCCGGAGACTGAACAATACGTTTGGGGTGAAGGCGTGTTTTGTTAAAGGGCAGTATAAACAAATCTTAAGTGGATACACACAATTGAAAACATGAATCATAAAACAAGCATGCCATGAATAAAAAAGATAATAAAATAAAATAAATAAATTGAGAATTTACTCACAAAACCTTGAAAATACTTAGGATGATGATAATTGTGTTCCGGGCGGCATCATGTCGGCTACGCGTGTGACCCTTCTTCCCTGATACTCACAGGTCTTAGAAACCGGTTAACGGCGCAAGTAAAAAAGAAAAACAGGGGGGTTTGAAGGAGTATGTCTAGAGGAGAAATTGGCTCACTCGAAATTTTTCAACCACGTAGGTCACTATAGTGACGAGCTTGTTTACAGATTTTGAGTGATTGATAGTGTCCGAATAGACCCTATTCACTCTTGGACAAGTATGTTTTAAAAACGAAGTAGAATAAATAATTTGGAAGTAGATTATTTTTTTGCAAAAATGTAAAAATAACAAACATAAAAAAAAAAAAAACAGAGTAAATACATCTGTTGGAAGAAAAATTCATAAGTATTATTTCTTATGATGTCATTATACATATGGATATACATTTTTGTTCCATGTAAATTGAATACCTTTTTTATAGTAGATTATTTTCATTTTTATACATTGATGTGTGTGTTTTAGTTAAAATATTTGACCAGAGGATTTGCGAGTGCAGACTCACTAACATTTATTTATATATGCATATATAAGTATTTTTGCATGGAATTTCTGACGTCAAACGATTATATCAGTCTTTTGAACTGATTTAAAATAGATATGTGAACTTTGCTGTTAAATGGACAAATACAAAATGTTGACTCTTGAATATGGTAATACAAATCATTATAATTGTGTTATATAAAAACACATATGGTAAATATTGATTGTGCGAATTTACATAAACTGTTATTAATTTCTTTTTATGTGATTAGCTTATGATATGTACAGACAATTGATTATATCATTTCAGATTTTCTTTGTATAGTTAAAAATAGTCAACACATAATGCATTAATAAGAAATGCATCCCATATGCCATGATACATGTGTACAAGTCAGTGGTTTATCTGAAGTTAACAAGTATGTTTGTTTTAAGAATCCAAGGTTCATTTTCACTTGTTTTTATTATGTTTCTTTGTTTTCAACATTTATGGAATTTAAAATATATATGAATATATTTTTTCTGTAAGTGGGGAGGATTATGTCGGAGTGTAAAACGACATAACCAGACCCTGGGAAAAGGGATATGTATATTTTTATTGCACTTTAAATTTAAGAGTTTCCTCTTTTCCTTTCAAACTAAGTTGTAATAGTATAAAGGAAAGGATGCAATAAAAATTGGCACAAGGAGCTAAGTGCAATAAAGGAATAAATTCTTCCTTTCGGAAGGGATGGATGATCGTGAGAAAATGGCAAGGGGAAGTTTATGTTTTATGATATGTTTTGTTTGTGAATCTGACCAGTCGGGATTAAGGGGGAGAGATTTCTGACCTATCCCATAGGAGTTTAGGAAGTTATATGGAACTTTGGAAAACCAATGGTGTAAAGAGGAGGAGCTAAGCTGAGAATTTAAAAACTGCATCTAAGAATGGAAGGCAGACACTGAGACAGAAAAAGTCCTCACACACAGGAGTCCCTGAGATGCACAAGGCAGAGAAGCCCCTGAGATGCCCGACAAAGAACGATGAGCAGTAAACGGAGTATGATTGCACTGGCCTGGAGAAGTCCTGCCTCGACTGTCCTGAATGGGAATGCAGATGCCAGACAAATAGATGAAGAAGAGGTGACAAAGTCTGAAAAGAGGTATACTGAATAGCAAGTCAAGTAAGATGCAGAGATTTCAGCGAATGGAAATGCAAAGCGGAGATGCTGAGTAGAGGACGGGAAGTGGATGAAAAAGAAGAATCATCGACACCGGAGAGCGGCGAAGTCTCAGACACCACAATACTACTTCTAAAAGGGGTGAGTCTGATCTCTCGTTCCATTTCCCTCTGGTCATTATGGTTATTGGGTAAATATCATAAAAATAATAATAATGTTAGAATCTTCTCAAATATTTAATCAAGAATGTTTTAATTATAAATGTAAATACCTTTGTAATGAATTTGCTAAAATAAATTATTAAGTTTTATTGTATTTTGTTTTGAATTGATCTCTGTCATTCAATTATTTAAATAACGAATCTGGGTTTTCCTCGGAGTTTTATAAAATTGCCGAGGTCACCACAACAGTGATGAATAGCACCTGCTGCGATGTCAAACGTTGACATACCCTTGATGACACACACACAAAGCATCAAAAGGTAATCTTCTTGGTAACACGAGATGAGTGATGAAGTGTTTTAATTACAGCTGAATCAAGAGATTCCAAGCACTTTTGTTTTGAATTGCATGGTATATTCAATTATTAACTACCCTATTACTTGAAACACACTTTAGTTTTCCAAGTGGTCAAGCTTCCTACACTTTGTTTAATAGTGGATGAATGCTCTACTACAGTTTCCGTTTTTGGTCTTCCCATCCTACATCTACTAGTGTAAGTACAACGAAGACTGTCTATAAACTCTGTGAAGATTCTGATTCAGACATAATCACATATATCCTTTAAATCATAAGATTAAGCAACCACAATATTAAAGTAAAATGATGTTTCATCTTTTATATCTGAAATTATAAACCACGTTTTCCTGGTACTCTTATCCTTCTTATTATCACAGTATCCTAATTGCGAAAAGGGGGTTTAATGACAAATTTGAGGCTCGTCGATCTAACTCTAGATCTATAGTACTTTATTTATTACTTTTAATACAACAAATAAAGAATATTCTTAAAATAATAAAATAACAATTTAAAAAAAATAATTTTATCATGAAAATTGTTTTCAGTTTAAATATAAAAGTTATATATATTCCTAAAATTTACGTAAATAAAATTTTTTATATTAACTTAAAAAACACTTAATATTTATTTTAAGTTTAAAAAATCTAGCTAAAAATTAGCATTTAATCTACTCACGTAATCTCTGAATGAATACACGTTTTTTTAGACAAATAATAATTAATATTTTAAGAACATATCAATTTTTCAACCTAAATATCTGGTTAGGCAAATGTTTTTCAAAACCTGAGATGTTTGCTAACATCAAATAAATTTGGGAAACTACTATTTTAGAATAACATTTTACTTTCTTTAAAATAAAATAAATTGCTTCACATTCTTCTTCGTATTTAAATTTGAAATTTAGTTTTCATTAAATATTAAGATGATAATATTTAGTAAATGTTAAAAATGTATGTTAAGCTTACAGTCTAAGGAATCAGAGAAACAATTATTTCTTGAATTTTATTTCCCAAAAGAGTATATTATAAAGACAAATTAATTCTTAGCTATTTAACGTTTCTAATTACTGTATGTGCTTATGGAATAATATTAAACTATAATTTTGTCAATTTAATGATATGAAATTATTCTTAAATATTTTATTGAAAAATATTAATTCCAAAGTTTACGTTTTCATTTGTTTTCCATTTACCTACATATAAGACACTAAAATAAAAAATAAACATATTTAAAATTTTATTATGTAGTTGTATGTGATTTTAATATTTATATCTTCCTCATTTCCTTTCATAAGCACAATCAATCCTTTCGGATTTTACATAATATTATGTATATAGAAACTTTTTTTAAACAAAAATTATATTATTTAAATAAACAAAAGATAAAAATAGATAGTAAAAATCAGGTTTTTCTCAATTGATAAAAGAAATTTGTACAAGAAATATCATAAATAACGTAAGTTCTAATTAATATTTTAAATGAAATTTAACCTGCTATTTCAGTTAAAATCATTGCAACTTTGTAAAATTTCGAATCAAAATAAAATATTTTTCTCTGTATAAAAATTTTCAATTAACATAGAAATATCATATAATATTTTATGTAGTTACTTTTTGATATTATTTGAGAGGTAATGTTAAAATAATATTTCTTAAATCCAATAAAAACGTATGCGAAAAAGAAACGAAATACTTAGATTAAACATTATATTTAATTTAAGTTTACACGTAGGGTTGTCTGTAAATTAAAAAAAAAAATATTTACTTCAATGGTTAATAAAGTTTTAAAAATTAAAAGACTTAAGAGTGATTAACTCAAAATATAAGCGATTGAGAAACCCTCATTTTTTTATTTAAAAATTGAAGCCTAATTCTTGTGTTTTATATACAACTTTATGTTACAAATTTTCTAACTTTTGAAAGACAAGTCTTGATGCAGGTTGAGTTATTCAGTAAGAAATCAAATGAAATTGCTAAATACTTTTTTTCGTTTAAGAATGATAAAATTGTCATTCTTTTCTTTAAAATCAGTGTAAAACATCAAATGAATTAAAAACTTTATGAAAATATTTTTTTGTATTAAATATTTTGTAGTTAATTATTTTCTGTTTTATTTTAAAGTATAATCATAAACACTACTTTTTCAATGACTTTTTATATTACCTAATTAATGTAAATTAAAAAGCTTAAACAGATAAATAATTTTAGAATAAATTAATTATATATATATATATATATATATATATATATATATATATATATATATATATATATATATATATATATATATATATATATATATATATATATATATATATATATATATATATATATATATATATATATATATATATATATATATATATATATATATATATATATATATATATATATATATACACATAAATTTAAACCAGGTATGTATTCATATTAATGTATGAATTGTATTTCCACAATATGAAGAATAAATATATTCATTTTAATTGTTTATATTAACCACTTCGATTAAAGTTGACTTGGAAGTAGTAATGATTTTGCTCTTTTAAATTCAATAATTTTTTGCCATAGTTATGATAAAAATAGGTTGGATGGATGAATTTTGTTTAAATTTTATTGAGAATTGTGTTACCACATATCTTAAATATAATGAATTTATTTGAAAAAAAATGACAACATAAATGCTGCACATTGAAAAAGTTGAAACGTAAAATTTATGAAACAGTAATACATTGAAATTATTTAATATTTATTTCCAAATTAGCAAAGGTGTATTGAAATAGAAAATAACAAAACAAACATTGGTTGATTTTGCGTAGAATAGCATCCTGATTTTGGGTTGGATAATTCAGAAACAAAAAGCAAAGAAGCTATTAAAATAAAGGTTTGATTACATTTAAAACTATAATAAAATGATAATGGTCTTTTGGAGTAAATGCAAACACCGAAATAGATTTTTTCGGGTACTGCATAATGTATTCTAAGTATTTAAAAGAAATTCTTAGAAATTCATTACATTCAAAGTGCTATTTTATTAAGTCATGAAGTTATATGTACAAAAAGGAATTGGGTAAAATCATTCATTTATGTATTTCTTGGAATATTGATTTATATGGTATCTGAATTTAATAATTAAATGCAAATTTGATAGAAATCGTTTATTCGTAAATTTCATGTTATGATATTTTATCAATAAATTCGAATTGAATAGATTAAATAAGGAACAAATATAAAATTATAAAGCACGTGATAAAGTACAAAAGTGAAACTTTTTGTTCGAAATCTACTTCACATTTCTGAAAAAGAAATCAAGTTGATGATATATGCATAGTAAATTAATTTAGAATAATAATTATATAAACTTTTGTCTTTTGATATAAAATATTATGGCATTTTTAAACAATTCTTCCAAATCGATAAAACGAAAACTAAAATTACTCTCTATAAAATTCTAATTAAATCAATCCTTTATACAGAAAAATAAGAATTGACACCATTTTTGTACATAAAATCTACCCCTGCAAAATTCCTATTATAATTTAAATGTCCGATGTAATAGTTGATGGTAATGGATTTCAATTTAGATTCATTGTTCTTTAACATTAATTTTAAATTCAAATTTATTTATTTAAAAGAAACCCTGTTTTCCACGTACTGAAAGTTGCAATTTATAATAAAAAGAAATGAATAGTCTCAAAATGTTATTCTTGTATTTTAAATAATATATAAATAAATGCAATCAATTGTAATTTATGACACGTGATATTCCATAAGTCAAGACACGTCCTCGAATTGTATAAATATTGTTTTGTGAAATGCTACGTTATGCAATGTCTTCTAGAATATATAATTTGACAGTATTAAATTTTCTACAAAATATCATTTAACAATATTTCTATGACTTTAAGTTTCGTAAATATGAATATTTAAAATTGTGTGTTCTAAGCGACCACAACAGATTTTGAATTTAGTTGAGGTTGAGTCAAGGATTCATTCATTACGATAACCATTTTTTAAATAATCTCTTCCCTAATGAAAGGAAGTTGTAGATACTCTCAAAAGCCTTTTTAAAAAAATTGCTAATTAAGAATAAATAATTTGATCAACTAACAAAAAACATTCTGTTAATTTATCAAAATATTTCAAATCAGTTTATCAATATTGCCCTAGATATAAATAAGATTTTCAACAGAATGTTTCACTTTTAAACTGCATTAATGCACACGCTTAAATTTAAAAATGTGCAACAATACAATATATATTTATTTTAAATATGATATCACTTAAATGTTTAGATAAATATTCCTGTATTTATCTGAAATAATTATAAGCGTTCAATGATAAGTTAAAAATACACTATGTAACGACGAGAAATATTGGCAAATATTTATAAAAATACATTTATTCATTGATGGCTTCATTGACTGTAAAAGGATGAAAAAAGAATATGTTATTTAACAGATATAAATCTTATAAAAATAAATATCATTGAGCAATATTTTTTATAAGTCACATATTTTAAAATTGAAAATTTTATCTATTACGGTTGCACAAAAATGTGTGTGAGTCAATGATTACTTTACTAAAATGAATATTTCCTAGATATAATACATCTTGTAAACTCTAGCTGCTTTTTCTAGCAAAAAATGGTTTTTACAAATTTATAGTATGTTATTTGACAAATTAAAAAAATTATCCCGGCTGATTTAATGATAAACAATGAAGCCTCTTTCAAAACTCTAATTTTCAATATAAACTGAAAATTAAGAATCTTATACATATTTGAATATATAGACGAAACAGATGATTATCAATGGCATGTAATTTTAAAATTATTGAAATCAACTTTGTACTTTTTTAAAAATAACTATTTGCATTATTATTGAATTGTTTACTATTGAAGTTTTAATATATTTCTGAAAAAGCAAAGAAAATGAGTATTTGGATCACAAACATAATGGTTACTTATAGAGATAAGCACATCTCAAATATTAATAACTATTTTAAATAAACCTCCACTTGAAATTTAGGAACTGTACTGATATCAATCACCATAAAGATGAAATCAAATTATCTTAGCATTGCTTGATTCCATCATTCAAAATTCCTTTTATAAATTATTAAAAAAGTTAATCGACACCCCCTAAAACAGAACAGTTCAGAGCTTAATTAAAATGTACATAAATTCTTGTCACCATTAGAATTTTTATAGACAATAACACATAATTCTTTTAACAAAAATTGGGAGTACTCTATAATTAGGCCTAGAAACATGAATGCAACGATACGAGAAAATATTTTAGAGTTAAATGTTTTGATGTACACCATTTTACCCATGTCTTGAAACGATTAAAATATTTCCTTTAATTTTCTAACTGACCGATGGCTCAATTGTTAATGTTTTTGACTCCTACGCAGTTGGTTCCAAGGTTCGAATCCTGTCTAGGGTATGGATGTTCTTTGTCTCTGTGTTTCTCTGTCCTTTCTTCTGACATGATGCATGAATGGGACCCACTTTATAAATGGGTCTGTTGTATTATGACATGGGTAATGCTAATCGTTTCTGTGACTTGGTACACAGGATCTCACCAGGTGCGGATAAATGAGTTATAATTTTCAGCCTTGTTGTGGTAAAACGTTAGTCAGTCACCCAATGCTCACCGTTATTAAAAAAATTTACTTTTGATACATTTGGTAGAATGTATTTCATTGAATGATTAAATGATATTGCAAAAAATGTAGAGTTACAAGAAATAAGATAAAGATTACCTCGAATAAAGTTGTCCATACTCATAAAATCTTAGCGGATTTAACAGAAATATAACATAATATAATACGAAAACCTATATTTTACTTCAATTGAGAAAAACTCACAATCTATTATGATCACTAAATCTTACTAGTGTCAACACATACGCATATATCAAAAAATTATTTTAAAATCTACATAATCTATATTCCTAAATACTACATGCTACGCAATACAATTAATTAAAATAATTGAATGAACTTGCAGTTATTCAGTTTTTTAAGGTACGATCTGTGTATCAGTTAAGTAACAATATGTACATCTTATCAGTCATTTTATCAATATGTTCTTGCTTTTACAGTTAAAATGAAAATCAGTTGATCGAAAGTTACGCTATGAACAATTGTTTTTTGTATCTTGAAAAATATAGAACAATATATCAAATAATTTCTTCATGAGAAATTTACTTATTTACTATAAATAATGAGTATTTTCTTATTTATTTATTAATATATGGTAGATATATATGACTTCCTTTTTGCATTCATTCTAAATAGTTATCTCTTATTCTAATAAAAATTTTTAATTAAAAATTGCTTGATAAGTTAATGCTGATGTGAATAACTGAGAAATGTAAACCTTATAAAAATTTTAGGAAAATAATATATGCATGTTGCTTATTTTTATTATAATATTTATAATAATTCAATTTTAAATTTCAATTCTCTCATACATATAACTTCCTCTAACTTTCAAAACTTTTTGAAAATGCAAACTTTTTTTCGCACTAACCATTCTGATAAAATTATAATTCTAATTTTACAAATTCCAAAATGTTTTATTTAAATGAATGAAGAAAAGAAATTGTATTTCTGTTTCAGGAAATTAGATTCTGTAAGTCAAGAAAATCAATTTACTTCTCATTTACTGACTTTTAACATTAAAGCGTCAGCTGTGACTAAAATATCATGAATATGTAGATTGATACTTATCGAGTCGTATTATAGATTAAATATTTGATTTAGATCCATTCTACATCAGAAATATATTTAGAAAGAAATTAGAAAAACCTCTCTCAAAAAAAGAGAATGGAAATACTGTTATATTTAAGTAGGGAAAATAAGAGCTTCAAATATATATAAAGTAAAATAGTGAGCTACATATTATGCTTTACTGACTTGTATATGATTGATTATATTTCATAAATATTGAATTATTCGATCATTTTATGAAAAATGGTGTAAAATATTTGTCTAAAAATATTTGATAGGATTGATGATTTATATATATATATATATACATATATATATATATGTGTGTGTGTGTGTGTGTGTGTGTGTATGTGTGTGTGTATGTGTGTGTGTGTATGTGTGTGTGTGTGTGTATGTGTGTGTGTGTATGTGTGTATGTGTGTGTGTGTGTGTGTATGTATTAAAACAATATTTTTGACCGACATATTTTTTTGCCATAAGGAACTACTTTTACTTCGATGATCAATTATATTACAATAATTTAGTAAAATTGAAGAAAAGAGAAATTGACAAGAATGCTTCAAAAATAAATTCAGCGCATAAAATTATTAGAAAGAATGAATGTGAATAAAAAGGAGTGTAAGGATAAACAATTACAGTGCAATATGTGCCATGTTAGGTGATAATTTTTTTTTCTTACTAATAAATCACTTTAAATGTGGCTGAGCGGACAAGAATGAGTTTTGGATGAATTCTACTTACACCAATAAAAGTTATCTGCATGCTTTTTGTTAAAGTGTGGAACTGAAATAATCCATTTGCAGATAATGAAGTGTTATGTCTAATGTCCTTTGCACTTACGATTCAATTATTTGCTATATTTTTAACAAATTAGAAACACTTCTTATTTAGAAATTGGTTGGTTTGTCGCTCAACGGTCATTTTTAGCTCACGAGGGCTAATTAGATCGGGACCTACGGCTTAAAGTGGATTCCGAACCACTACAAACATTCGTGTCCAAGGTGGGATTCGAACCCACGAACTGTTAAACCAAAGGCAAGAGCGCTAACCATTCGGCTGCCAGCTCGGCTTTAGAAATTGGAATTAATTATTTCAATGTAATTGACCATATTTTATATGTGTGCTTTGTTTACTGATTCCGTTATATTTTCCATTTATCATGCTGAACATATACTTCACATTATTTATCTAAAACAAATTATAAAAGAAACGTTAATTTTTATTTTTGTCGCACTTATTATGTTTTTTATTACCTTTTATTAATTTTCATAAAAAAAAGTATTGCTCTTAAGTTTTTTTTTGTTTTTTTTCACGTTAATCTGGGAATAACAGTGTTACTAGATTATCTAAGCTATTTTCCAATAAAGTAATATACATAACTAACCTTCACTTAATTTCCTAAATGAGTTATTTACGAATGTAATTTAATTATTTAATAATGCCTAAAACGTTACTATCTAACTAATTATCTGGATACATTAACTTTGAATTCTACGGCTATTTATTCATGTATTTATTGAATACCTTAAAAAGGTTTTGTAAAGAAATAAATCTAGTGTCATATAATGTATTATGAAAATAAACTCATGTTTTTTCTATAACTATACACTTATCCTTGTACATTTAACACATTTAATTAGATATGCTTCTAATAAAAGAAGAAAAAAACAAAAATTGTTTAATATTGTTTTCCAAACGACACATTATTCATTAATAATAAGTGCTTCTTTTCATACTAACTTTAAAATATTCATTTTGTATTTAAATGTCAAAACTACTTTTAATAAGTTAAAGAAACAATAATATATTTTCATGAGCATTTATAATTTTCATATTTTCTATATCATATTTTATTTTCCCTTTGTTTTAATGAATCAAATAATTAATTATAATAATAATTAGTTAAATACAAATATGTTTTGAATCAATTAGATAAAAATTTAAGAATTTATAATTCCTTAAGGTGTCACATAAAAATAATTAAATGTGTTGTTTTGACTTAATGAAATAACAAGGAAATGGTTATTCATCAATTATATCAAATTAGATCAACCAATTTCTCGTGATTAATTATAAAGTTGCAACTAATCATTGAAAAGTGTATTATTTGTTTTAACTATGAAGTTTATGAAGTTAAGCAGTTATATGTATATATATATATATATATATATATATATATATATATATATATATATATATATATATATATATATATATATATATATATATATATATATATATATATATATATATATATATATATATATATATATATATATATATATATATATATATATCTTTAGTTTCAGTAATCAGATATCCCAATTATGTATAATAAACTATTCGAATGAATAATAATTAATTCATTTGCTTTTATTTGTTTTATAAAAGACGTTAAGAAATTTTATAAGCTTTTAAATATCACTTCTTATTTAGATATAATGTAAATGGATATAAAATGTAATACCTATATAATCCCTTAAATACTTCACAATTTATAAATTACCATTATTCCTAGACTTTATAACATATCACGCTCTAATTTCTCAATTAATTTTACTAGACAATTCGGCGGATCATCTGCGATTCAACTAATAACTCTTCGTGAAACAATGCCCAGAAGGAACTAAGTAGGATGTTTCAATTCCAATTCAACATATTACCTGAAAATGGTGGATTCTATTAAGGACTCACACAAACTAATTTAATATAAAATATTAAATAACCAATATTTTTAATTATAAAGAAATTATATCAATGGTTACGTATTTTACACTACAGAGAGACATATATGTTTGGATACCCATGCATTACTTATATATATATATATATATATATATATATATATATATATATATATATTCTAAAAACTTCAATACATAAGCATCGAAAGTTCCAGTATGCTTGGTGGTTCATTACTGGTCACCAATAATTACATGCAAGGGAAATGCAAGGGATTGTTTTTTATTCTTATAATTAGAACACATACAAACATATAATAAATATGATATATATATATATATTTATATAATATATATATCTATATATATCATATTATATATATATAATATATATATATATATATATATGTTATATATATATGTGTGTGTATGTGTGTGTGTGTGTGTTCTAATTATAAGAAGAAAAAACACACTTTTTCCCTAGCATGTAATTATTGGTGACCAGGTTATGAACCACCAAGCATGCTGGAACTTCCGATATATATGTATTAAAGTTTTTAGACTCATTGTATATTGTAAAATAACCTAAATAGAATGTCACCATACAAAATTTCTATTAAAATATTTAAAAAAAATGGAATGGTAAACTTAATATTTTGCATTAAATTACCTTAAAACTAAACTATAGGAAATATATAATTTTGTGGTGAAAACGAGAATTTTTATTTTTAATTTTCCAGCAATAAATATATACTTCCGGCAATAAGTATAGATTTTAACAAATAATAACAGAAATTGCTCTTTTTGCTATGCAAAGCAATAAAGATACAGATCTCTAATATCTCATCTTTTTTCCAAAGTTATTCAGAATTTAAATATAATATCTGTGTCTGAACACTTTATTTAAAACTGCCATATATGCTAGTATATTGAAGAAAAATATTCAATTATGCAAAAGAATTTCCTTTTGAAATAAAAATTGTAATTTTTAATTTAAGTTTCAATGAATATTTTGTCATTGACTTACTTCTTCAGTTTTGGTATTTTCAACTTTTTTCCCTGCAGTTACAAGTACAATATGACCAAATTTGAGTTTTGATTTTATGCAAATTACAATCATACATAAATGTGAAATTCAAATTTATCTTTCAACAAGCACACGTATGATGTTACAAATTTAAATTTAGAAAGAATATTAAAAACAAATAGCTTAAAAAATAAAATGTTGTTTAATTTTAATTAAAATATGTTATTATATTCAAAACTTTACATTTTGTCTAGGTAAATGTGCGAGCTAACAGTACAATTAACTGTGTATAATTTAAATAATTGTGTTACAATATATATAATTTTAATGAAACTTGAAAAATTAAGATTAATGAACCTGTTAATTTCTATATGATCACTTTTGTTTGAATACTACTCATATTAGAAGAATGATAACACGATTTTTGGCAGATAATCATATGAATTTACATTTATAAATCACAATAAATCTTTTCAAACTTCTATTACAATCAGTCAATTTTGACCGTATGTAGCTAATATTTTACATATCTTATATATAATTACATCTATACATGACAAATGATAGATACAAAATTATCTTACTATTATATATATATCTTTGTTGAAACATTTCAGTATGGAAGATTTGAAATGTTTCCGTGAAAATTAAAATCTTCCTTATTTTTTTTATTACTTTTAATATAAAATCTGGAAATAATACGTTATCGTTAATGAAGATTGTATTAGAAACTGACAAGAGAAAGAGGACTTAATTAATTAGCATTTAATTTTAAAATATTTAAATAGTTAATGGGAATCAAAAGGAAATTGAGGGAAGTTTAATAGGAATTAATAGTTTAATTGGTTAAATTAAATCATAAAATTCTAAGAATTTGGAAATGCTTGTGAGAGTTTTCCTCGATAGTTGAAATTTTAATCTTTTATCTGTTGAGTGATTCTTTTCTATCTTTAGGCAACTGTTTTTGATATAATATCTAGAATTCGGTCATTTTAATTGGCATATAATATTCAACCTTCTTTAAGTAGGCTGTAAATAATTATGTAATTAAAATTTCCCAAATTTATTTAATAAATTTAAGAGCATGTGTTTTATAAGACATTTTTTTCATAAAATTTATTTTTCAAATGAGACTGAATAATATGATGTCTTAATAATAATGTTCTAAATTTATGTATTTTACATACATATTTATTCACATCTAAAATATACTTTTATAACTTATTTTTAAATCATATTTTTCGGGAAATATAAATCTCATTTTTTTATATTATTTACAGTGAATATAATTCAATACAATAAATACTTATTTTATAGCTGGATTTAAGTTTCCGTATTGCATATTTTATATATATTATGCATAATACATTTCCCGCAATTAATTTGTTAAGTTGCATTGTGTAACTTAAGACAATTTAGTTTATTGCCTGATTAAATGATATCAGCTTTACGCTTAATTCTTCTCTAATATTCTTCAAAGAATTACTTATTCATTAAGGAAGAAATCTTTAATAAACAGCTGATGCTTTATACATATTTACAATGCGTGTCTTCTGAAATCTTGGTTAGTTTATTTTGCAAAACATAGGGAATTTAGAAATGGGTAGAAATGAGTTATGTAAATGGTTTCTTACGGCTTTAATTATATATAAGTTTGTTTCAACACATACTAACTTTTATACAATGTATTCAATCAAAGTTCCGTTTCCAAAATCATCAAATCATGTTTTAACGATTTAAGTTCGTTTAATCAAAACAAATTCTTACTTTTAGAAACAAATAAAATGCTTATTTTTCCTGAAATATCCAATGCATCAAATTTATTAATTTTGTTTTTATACTTACTTTAAAATGAATTAAGCAACAATACTTGAATCTCGGACAATTTTGTGAAAACTATATCTATATCAATTACATAAACCGTTATGTTCACAACAAAGTTCAATGAATATGATCCTATTAAACTTCTTTTTATTAATGTACACATAAATCTCACACATTGTTGTGCGATTGAAATTTTTCACTTACGGTGATCATATTTTCTTATCAACGAAGTCATAACGACTCCTAGACTGTTTAGGATTTTTTAGAGAGGACGTATACTCATGTCTTCTTCAAGTCTCAATTTCCTTAGGGTCAGTGATCTGATGGACATTATCTGACTTCATCAGACATGTAGAGGATAAGCCTCAACAATACAAAAACAACAATATTTTCGTATGATTAACCTTCCATTGTTATAATATTCAAGTCACATAATTTATTAGTTTTTGTCTGTATATATAATATAATAACCAGATAATGATAATTCTGATGTATAATAATTCAGTTGTTATTAGTCCCGATAGTAAGAAAGTCAAAAATTATAATTTTTAGGTAAGGCATTTTGAATCTATGTTGTCCTTATAAATTATTCAAAAAGTTTCTGAAAATGTCTTGGTAAAAGTTTAAGTTTGATATAGCATACATTGAAAAATATCATTTATCGTAATTTGAAAGAGTAAAACTGCATCTTATTCTTTTTTAATAGCATCTGAATAATTGGTTAGATTAAATGATGTTATTTTTAAATTTAACTTCATTTAATACATTTTATATTTTTCCACGACGCATTTACATTTGTGATACTTACGCAGTGAGCGTGTTCATAGCCTTAACACATTTCACAGGTTGTCAATTTTGATTACAATATATCGCAATGACGTAATTAAATTTTTGCTTTTCTGGTAAAAAAGAGAAAAATTAAATATTGAAATTAAATTATCTTTGAAACATACTTGGTGCTTAGTAAAAGCAAGTAGTTAAAGTCAGATCTGAGAACAACTATAAAGAACAAAATTAATACACCAACTACATGATTATATAACGCAAATCTTCCATTTGCGGAACAATTAAATATATATTTTTGTTGAAGAACTTAAATGTTACAAAAATTATAATAATTAATAGTCAATAAAATTAAATTATTTCTTTGTCCTTTAAAAATACAATAACTTTTTGATATTTTATTTGATTTAATCAGAAAATTTAGATTATTTTTTAAAATTATTAAAAGCTATACATCTTATGATACAAGAAGATATTCAAATAAACAGTTGAGATTACAAACTACATCATTGTGAAATAGAAATCAATGTAAATTGATATACTTCTCATTAATATTAAATTTATACATACAAAATCCTGATAAAGCTCAGTTATATGTTTTATTCATTTCGATAAAATAAATAAACAAATTATACAATTAAAAGTACATAAAAGCTATAGATAAGTAAAACTGACATAAAAACTGAATTAAAGCATTTTTCATAATATATTTTGTATATCATTTTCTAGTTTTATGCAGACGTTATACTTAGAAGAATACCTTGTACTAATTAGATATCCGTAAGTCATGGGGAAACTTGTTTTACAAATATTTAGGTATAGAATATATTACATTTTATGTCGTATTAGCTTAATTAACATTTTTCTCCAGGGACAAAAAAATGTTTTATAACATCTTTACCGTATTTCTTCTTTGTTATGATTTTAACTATTCTCTTAATTTAAAGAGTATAACTTAATATTTACAATTAGCAAAATATATATCAGCAATGGACTTTGTCTTATTTGAAAATTTGATTTTAGAGTGCTATTTTAAAATTTTAAGTGCTTAGAAAATGCATATAAACGTAAACAAAATAATTTATAAAAATTTAGAAAAAGAGAAAAGTAGGAGAAACTGTAACTGTAAAAATAAAAAATACTTGATTGTTTAGAAACAAGAAATGCATTTTTTACGACAATTTTATGTGTAAAAAACAATATAGGGCTCAAAATAAATCTAAGATTTTTTAATCTAATGATGAAACTACTTTACACAACATTCCTGTCTAATTTATCATCAATCATTATCATTGTGATTGATGATAAAACATCATTAACCCAGATTGATTATATAAAGAACATCATGAACAATGAAGTTATTTAACAAAAATTTGTCTACCGCTTTTCATGGTCAAGCTTTGTCAGTGTTAACACATAAATTAGGTTTTCATAACAAAAAATTGCACAAATTACATAATTACGAATAAGCTGTCATTTTGTTGCAGTGCTTAGTTTGAAAATATGAATGAAAATTATAGTTATTATGTTATTGTGTTCAAAATTAAAATAAACAAATTTGTTTTGCCATAAGTAATTATTTGAAGTATGAAGTTATTAACGTATAGCACACAAAATTAATAAAAACATGAAGAACTGTCTGACATGTAAATAACTATGACTAAGTTGATATTGAGTATTAAAGCTATGCACTTCCATTAGATATGGCCAAAACATAGCATAAATAATCTTACATAATATCTTAACAATTAGAAATATACTTCATAATACTTCCTTCCTATGCACTTCGTATTGTATATGCATTTATATACATTATTTACTTCGTTTGAAAAATAAATTTTTCTTGCAACATTAATTTTAACTTAAGTTATTGGAAAATATATTAAATTGATTAAGCTTATACAGGAATGAATTGGAAAAAAAGTTATTTTAATAAAATCTAAAATAAACGAAAGTTGGAATTCTTCCAAGTAAAAAAGTAAACAAAAATTGTAAAACTACCTGCTTAATGTCGAGTAATCTTTACAGAAATCACCATTTTAATAAAGTATAGCTTTCAAGTTTCGTTAATGTCACAAAAAATAAGTGATTTTTCAACTTAATTTCGACTTGTCACTATTTAGTAGAGAAAAAATATTTTCTAAAGTCGTTCTAGAATATAATTATAGTTGTGCAAAAATTAAGCCCGAATATAATGAAAAATTTAACAACTTTGAAAATTCGCTAACATTTTCTATGGTATCCCATTACATTTTTTAGCTAAGTACAAATAATTTAGAATCATGTTTACTGCATATCTGGATGATAAATTTCTTCAACTATAACCATAAACATTATTTATTTTGTCGAAAGTATTAGCCATGATTTACTATCAATTAAGAGCTAACGTCAATTTTCAAACGACATGATTAAAATCGGATGAAATATGTAGAACTGAAATTTTAAACATGAGGAAATAAATTATGCTGTTTTAAGTGTTGAAAATTAATCATTTACGAAATTTTAACATAGGTTTTTATACTATAAATTAAGATCCTTGCTAGAATAATTAGCGCTTCACTTTGCTGAGTAATAAAGTCCGTAGATGTATTTATGTGTCAGTTTAATTAATAATTTTCTGTTGCATATATTTCTGAAAATGATGAATTTTGAAAACTGACGTTTGATTTTTTGATATTGTCTATTTTCTAAAATAAGTAGAATTTAGTCTTACATATATGCATCATCAATATTCTATTTTTATGAATGATAAATAAAAATGATAAAAGTATTTAATTTTAAATTTAAGTGCACTTATTAGAAAATTGAATATTAAAAAGTTAAAATATTATAAAAGTTGAATATTTTAAAGTTATATCTACATGGATCGTATTTATAAAAAGTTATTTAATATTATTTAAATTAATAATTTCATTAATGTAAAACATGGTATTTGTTAAAACTGCTTTCAAAACAAATATATTCTACACACATTTAATCAAAGAATGTATTAAAACATGTTTTTTTATTTTGATGCTAATAACACATTGATGTTATTTTGCTTTAATTTTCATCAACATTTTATCACATTTCCTATAAACTTTTTAACTGTTTACTGTTCCCGGATCTCAAGTAAGAAGTTAATCATAATTTATAATCAGTATAATTTTATCAAACGTATTTATCAGTCACTTTTGTAATTTGGAATGTTTAAGAATGATGTAAAACATTTTTTGCCTGAATGCTTTCAGACTTCACGTAACTCAAACTTTCAAGAGAGTTTTTTTAAGAGAATTCACAGATAATTACTACAGATAATTTTCTGAGAGAATCTAATGGAGATTGAACATTGTTCTCTTCTTTGAAGCCTGTCGCCTGATATTGCTTTTATTTTTGGACAATATATGTAGTTAATGTTCTGTACATTTTCAGTTTCACAATTTGAAAATTGTGTGAAATTAAGATTTCACTCCTGGAATTCCTGCGAAATATTTACATGATTCTAAATTGACTGATAAATTAAATAATAAATTATTAAAATAGAAAATTTTTATTAAATTATTTTAATCAAGTAACTTACTGAATTTTAACAAATCCTTCGAACGCCAATTAAATCTAAACACTATAAGTTGACATCAAACTTCTACAATTGTGCTCTTTAGATATTCATCTATTTTGGAAATGAGTTTTTCACCTTATCCCCCCTTTATAATGCTTTTTTTCGAAAGAACAAATGAAAATGTAATAATAATTTTTTTGTAAATGATTGATTTCAAAAAAAAAAAAAAAATACTTGTTGAAATATTTTATTTATAAATGTATAAAGATTTCAATATACACTCATTTCTAAAGGTTAATCACGGAGATGAAAATGCTAATTTCCAGAAACCAATCAGAATTGAAGAGGATGCAAATTGCAGCAGAGGTAGGTAGAAGTATGCAAATATGTTAGATAACTGCCAATCCACATTCATGTCAAGAAATATGCAAAAAGTGCAGCTTTAAGAAGGGTTGCAGAAGTTGACTGTAAATGATTATAGAAGGTATTTAAAACTTTCGTAAATTTATTTTCAAGACATACGTGTTTCTATGATTTCCAGAAGACGAATGGAAGATTCTGAATGCTGGCGTGCTGTGAATCGCATTGAAGCAGATCAGTCAATCTCAGATGTTGCTCTTTTCTTCGGCCATCATCATTCTGTAATTTCATGTTTATGAAAACAATTCCAAACCACACAGATAGTTGTCCGAAGCTCCTTAGCCGATCGCCCAAGGGTTACCAACCCCGCAAAAAATCAATATATTGTGATTTTTGCCAAGCGGAATCTCGGAACGACCTCCACACGTGTATAATCTACGGTTACAGCGTTCATTGGTATGGTGTTATCTGTAGCTACTGCACGCTGAAGATTACATACGAGTGGACTGTACGCCCCGGTGCCTCAATTTTGTGTTTGTCTATACGTCCAATCAAGAGGAGCGTGATTAAAGTGGTGCCGGGAACATGTCAATTAGACTGTTTCGGAATGGGGCAATGTCATGTTTACTGATGAGTCAAGATTTGCTCTGGAGCTAGATAATAAGCATCTAAGGATATGGAGAGAACAAAAACATGCAATCAAACCTAAAACATCCCCGCACCGACCTGCACCGATAGGATACCGCACCAACCTGCACATCTTTAAACGGAGTTCTATGACGGCTGTCCGGTTTCGAGATGAAGTCCAAGAAGCCTTTGTGATATTTTACACTGCAGCAGTTTGTCCTACTTTTGTTTTAAATGACGATAACGCACGTCCCCATGGAGCTGACATCATCGATGACAACCTGGAGAATGAAGGGATTGCGCATATGGGGTGGCCAGCATATTCGCTCCGAATTTAATCCCATTGAAAATCTTTGGGGCACTCTCAGCTGTGCGTATCTTCACATTTCCGACCACCAGCCACTCCTATTTAGCTGGAAACTCCTCTATATATATTTCTTCCTTTTCAATTGATAGTCTTTCGGGAATATTTTGAAATGAATCCCTCACCCACTTGCAACTTGATATCAGTTTGTCGTCAGCAAGAAAGTACTTTTTTAAAATTCTTTGCTAGCATTGCTAAATGAATTTCATAGGTTACAAAAACAACTTTTACATGTTGTTCTGCAGCCTTGTAACTTTTAATACAATCATTCAAATTTGCAAATATTGTTAAGTTTTCTTGCTTTAAATTTCTGCTCCACAATTACAACTTCCTACAAAAATCATTAACTTTATTACTCATATCCAATATATGTGTATCTGCTCCTTGCAGTTGAAATTCAAGTTATTTAATTTCTCGAATATGTCGACCAAGTAGCTCAATTTCATTACAAATAAACTATCGCAAAAATTCTCGACTTTCGGTCTGATTTCTTCTTCTAGGAAAACGGCGATTTCTTCTCTTAATTCATAAACACGTTGCAAAAAGTTCTCTAGTGATAAACATATCGCCTCGCAGTAAAATAGTAACACTGAATGTACTACACCCATCTCTTTACAAAGTGTGGAAAATTATTCTTGATTACAGGGCTCTCATTTTTATATAATTTACAAAGGATTTTAATAACCATAGTTAACACAATAGTCAAACCATGACTCATTTCTTAAGAAGCCAAAGCTTCTCTGGGAATCATGCAATGTGTCCAGAGGCACTATGGCGATTTTTGTTTTACAAGTGCTTGAATAATTTTGAATCTTCCGGACATAGAACAAGCATCATCGGTGCATATTCCGAAGCAATTTTTCCATTCTATGTTTGCCTTATTCATAAAATCATTTAAGATAGCAAATAATGCGAGTGTTTTTCCTTTGAGGTCTATTGGTTTGCAGAAAAGTAATTCTTCTACTACTGACAAATCATCACAAAACCAAACATAGGCACTGAAAGTAGCATCTTTATTACTATTTGTTGCCTCATCGAGTTGTATGGAAAACAATTGGATCAAGACTTTGCAGAAAAAATGCATCTTCACATTAATGCAGACAAAACCAAGTATATGCTGGAGGTGAAATCACCTGTGAGTCATGAGACCTTTCATATGAAAATTTTAAAGTTGTCCTAGTTAACAATTTTACTAGGTTCAAACGTGATTCTCATAATGACATGAAATCTGAAGTAAAGAGAAGAACTCTTGCTGTTAATAGTTGTTTATATGGACTGGGAACTTCCTTAAAATCGAAACTGATTAAAAGATCTACAAAAATCACGCTATACAAAATTATCATAAGACCTGTTCTCAATTATGATGCGAAACCTGGACTCTAACAAAGACTCAGTAAACTCAAATTTTGATATTATAACGAAACGTCCTGAGAAAAATATTGGTGCTGTAAATGAGAATGGAGTTTGAATGCACAGATACAATTTCGGGCTCTACAGACATTTTAAGGAAGCTGACATCGTCAATTATATTAAAACATATCGCATAAGATTTGCGTACCATATTTATCAAATGGACCTCTCTTCTTTGACTTAAAAATTTTTAATTATGGGCCTAATGCAAACAGATCTAAGGGTCAGCCCAAACTTAGATGGTCTGATTGTGTAGAGGAGGACTTTAAAGTGCTGAAAGTGTCAAATTGGAGTACTGTTGCCTACCGGAGAACACAATGGAGGATTGTTCGGAGGAAAGCTTTAGCCTACTCCGGGTTGTCGTGCTGAAGAAGAAGAAAACTATACATATTCGTAATTAGCAACATTGTGCGGAGTGTACATGACTGCTAATTGTGTGGAGTTGCCAGTCAATAAAACCATGCATTTTTGCATCATTATGTGATCCAATGTTGCATGTATACGAATACATAGCGATGCCTGTAAGCCTCGTTCTATACATTAAAATTAAAGGATATTGAATAGTATTCACTCGCTATCAAGCTTCTCGTATTATTGATCTATGGTAAGGTGATGGGTCACACCTGAGTTGGTATCTTCATCTTCCCATCCACTCCACAATAGTTTAAAAATTTTTGCCACATTTGCCATCACAAACTAACGTCTACATGACCCAAACCATATTTGATATGATAAATATTCAAATGATCGAATGGTGGTTTGAAAGTTCACAAGAAATCACAATATTAATTTAAATTTACTAAACAAATTTTAAAGTGTCTTTGTTTGCGTTTATTGAAGGACTGGCTAAGCTCCATACTCTTATCACTACAGCCAATGAAACATGGTATTTTGTTGAATCTGCATGGCATCAGTGCTTGTATTTGGCATTAAATCTTTGTATAATTGAATGCCTAAAAGTATAAAGTGTTATTACTGTTGCTAAATAAACCATTTCTAAATACTGATTATTAATGACAGAATTATCGGAAACACTTGTCATTTCTTATTTTATATATTTTCTTCATAATATATAATATATTTATACATTTTTTTTTACATTTTTTAAAATTTTCTTATGATTTTTCAATTTTAATGGTCAGTAACGTAATTTTATTTGTATTATGTACTTGAAATTTGATTTAATGAACTTTATATGTAGCTTAAAATTTGATTCAAAGTCGCAAATACAGTTTTTATTTAAGAAGTTTCATCACATTAAATAGGAAAAATTTCGCCACATACATGTGTTTCCTCCTATTAGTTAAATAATGTCTTGAAAAATTATTTGTATGAAAAATTCCTTTAAGCAATTATTTCAGTAATATCTTTTAATAATTTTAAATTTTTTATTAAAAATATTTTATTGCTAAAATATTTAAATAGTATTGATAATTCTGTGTCATAAAAATAAGAATTAATATAATAAACATAATTAGATTAAGAATTTAATAAATACTAACACACACACTGTTATCAAAAAAACTTATAAAAATCATAAAATTGTCAAACCATATATTTACATATTAATTTATAATACAATCAAAAATGAACTAGTTAAAAATTTATTTATAATCTTACTTCCTTTATACTATATTTTATAATTCGATTATAAAATTTATTATTTATTGAAATTAATTTTATTATTTTGTAAGCAATAAATTTATAGCCATTTATATATATGTATAATTTAGTATCATTATAATTTTTGGTTATATATTAAATTATATCAACAAATATTTATGTATTCATACACCAGATTAATGCAAATAATGGCAACACCTTCTCTAATGAAAAATATGGCAATATGCAATCAAAACACCGTGTAATGCAATCGATAGATTTTTTATAAAAGAAGATGTGTGTCTAATAAATGTTACTTTCTGAAATTTTTATATCCAAACTGTCCTTATAATTACATAAACTATTTGAAAACTATATAGAAACGCATAAACTACTTAAAAATTATAAATTATAATTACAATGCTCTTAGTTTTTTACCTAAAAATTCATATTTTAATGGGAAATCTCTTTCACTTTTTGTAAAACTTAATTTTTTCTTATATTTTTAAATGCTTAAAAGACTCTCTAAAGAATAAAAAACTAACAATAAAATTACAGACAAAATGTATCGAGAAAAAAAAAAAAACTAAGAAATCACTGAGTACTCTGGAATTGTATTGATACATATTATACACGAAGTTAATAAATATTTTTATTTAATAAAGTACTGATACATTGCGGACAATTCATTTTATAAACATGTGTCTTTTTCCAAATTTAGACATCAAATAAGATCTTTTCAAAAATGAATAATTCTACAGGCACTCTTTTTATGAAATAAATTTTCTAGTTTATAAAATGAATTGTCCGCAATGTATCAGTACTTTATTAAATAAAAATATTTATTAACTTCGTGTATAATATGTATCAATACAATTCCAGAGTACTCAGTGATTTCTTAGTTTTTTTTTTTTTTTTCTCGATACATTTTGTCTGTAATTTTATTGTTAGTTTTTTATTCTTTAGAGAGTCTTTTAAGCATTTAAAAATATAAGAAGAAATTAAGTTTTACAAAAAGTGAAAGAGATTTCCCATTAAAATATGAATTTTTAGGTAAAAAACTAAGAACATTGTAATTATAATTTATAATTTTTAAATAGTTTATGCGTTTCTATAGGAACAAATAAAATAATAAAAATACCTTTATTTGTAGTTTAACTGTACATTAATCTTTATTTTAAATATTACATTTATTTTTACTGCATTAATTCTTACAAATAAAGTTTAACTAGTATTTAGATCGAAATTTGATACATTAAACTCTTTTTTTTTTACGTTTTAGAAAGCACAGGTCGATATTTAAAATTAAATAAAATGCATCTAGGATTAATGCGGGGTTTTAATTAAAAGTATTCTAGATTACACAAACTATTACAATAATATTTAAAAGACAAACCATTGCATTTATACATTGAGTTTGGTTACCTTTATTAACATTTATCTACAATGAATAGACTGAGGGAATACATTTCGAACATTAACATTTGCAGACAGTTGTATATTGTAAATAGTTCAGTAGCCCTTCAAAATTACTCAAGATTTCTAACAGCAGAAATTAAAAAAAATCTTGTAAAATACAGCAGTATATAAAAATGAAATTTGCAATCAAACTTTGTATAACTAACAGATATATTATACAGAAAATGTTATTTCAAATAAAAAGTAAAGTATATATTGTTACAATGGCTACCGTGTATGATTGATATCATTAATACTTATATTAATAATTTGCTGATAATATATAATTTGAGATAAATTGTAAGTAATCTACTTAGTATTTAACGGTATTATAATAATATATGAAATTATTAATATATATTCATTAAGAAATTATGTTATAGAAATAGTATCCCACTGTTAGGCGGTTGTAACAATGATAAAGTTAATAATATCTGTATTTATAGTAAGGCTATTAAAAATACCAACAAAGAAAATAATTTTTTAAGCTTAATTATGAATTTTAAATATTACATAAATATTTTTGGAGATATACTCAAAATGTAAAACTTTTAACACAATTTTAATTTGTTGCATTACATGCAGATCTGACAAATAAAACGTCTGCACAGTTAAAAATAACAATTAAACTATATATAAATTCAAATTTAATAATACTACAGGACTATTACAAATGAATCTCTTTGAATTGCACTTGGAAACGTCTATGTATCCATATCAATTTAAATGCGAGAACATTAAGCACACATTCAAACAGATCATGTGCAACGTGCGGATGATTGACGTGGTTCCTGTAAGATCAACGTGTTCGAAAAGATGACTTTACAGCATACAGCGTTTCGTTTACTAGAATTTTGGATATTCATCGTGTTATATTTTCGTTTGGAATCAAGTTAAAGACTGTCTTTCTACCCTTGTTGTTTACTAATTTGGATGAGTTCAATAAGTTGTGGTCTGAAATTACCACCATCAAAGGAAACAAGCTGAGTAACGTGTAGAGCGAACTGAAGTATCACTTTGATATCTGCCTTCTCAATAAAGGAGCACTTATTGAATATTCATGTTATGGACGTCATTTTTGGATACTTTCGGTTTCTTTTCAAACATAACTCACTGTTCTAACCCAACTGTGTTCCAAAACAAATGCATGTGAATCTCAATGATTCTTTGGTAATCACCATGTATTATTACAATAAGATTACAACAAAGAAATTAATGTCAATTTCAATCAATTAAGAATATTCTAAGGATTGAGGAAAGAAAACCACATTTGAATGCATGCAAAATTTACTGAAATCATGTGGACATGATTGAAAAGAAAACGGTAAATATAAAAAAAACATTTCATTCATCATTATTATTTGTATTCTGGGAGGGAGAAAGCATACTAATAAAATCTTGAAAGCAAGCGGAGATAAAAGCAGAGGAAATTTAGGTTTAAATGTGATACATCCCTCCAAGAGATTCCTTGCCAAATCTGGCGTACTTTGTTTCGATTAAAGTGTTGATGTTATTTCTTTTGATGTTAAGTTGAGTTTTTATTACTTTTCAATTTTTTGATGCTTGCTTTGACTTTTCTCGTGTTATATATATATATATATATATATATATATATATATATATATATATATATATATATATATATATATATATATATATATATATATATATATATAGATATAGATAAATATATAGATATATATATATATATATACAGTGATAGCCAAAATTGTGGACACTTTAGGAAATTTTTATGTTTTTGAACTTTGTCTGCTTATAGTGCTTATAGAGAGCGTTAAGTTTAAGAAAATGCAAACTTGTATGCATCATTTTAAAGAGAAAATTAGTACTGAATTGAATAGAAAACACAAAATTCAATTATTTGCAATACAAAAAAAAGTTAAACAATAATAGTTATCGATATACATTAGATAGTGATAATTGCAGTGAGTTATCATTACATAGTAGAGTACCCTTTATTTTTGATTACAGCTTCACATCGACGTTTCATTCAGCTGATAATAGTTTTAAGCTTGTCTCATTATTACATGATACCAGGAAACACTTACAGCCTCAATTAGTTCCCTTTTATTTGATGGATACCTCATTCGGACAAGAGTTTTAAGCGATGCCACAAATTTTCGCTAGTGTTGAGATCAGGACTGCTTCCTGGCCATGACAACAACTTAATGCTCTTTATGCGAAACCACTCTTACTTGCATCCATCTAGCACGCAAAACTAGGGTACTGCAACTACAGGAATATACTGTGCTGGGATACCAAACACTCAGTGCGTCTGACTAGGAATATCCTGTGCATAAGGACAGTGTCCATCCGTTAATAAGGTTTAAGAGGATACATATCCACAATTTGCCCTCCAAACCCTCTTCATCAGCACAAGATCAAATCAAATTAATCACACCTTACAATATCTATAAGGACGGATCACATATAGACGGTAAAACAGGTGCAGCTATAATTTACTATGAAGGCAAACAATTTCAAGAATACAAAATTAAGCTGAGGAATAAGAACAGAATTAGCTGAGATAAGCAGAGGAATAAGAACAGTCTTTCAGACAGAGGCCATAGCCATCTTCGAAGCTATCAACGTGATTGATGCACAAGGCTTCAGATCTATAAACATTTGGTCTGATAGCTCATCAACTTTACACGCATTATTTAACCCACTTCACACATCATCAATAATACATGGCATACAGAAAAAAACTAGCAGCTGCAACTTCATACATCAATCTAAGCTGGATTAAAGCGCATCAAGCTGATGTTGGAAATAAGTGCTCAGACATCACTGCAAAGAAAGCCTTAAAAATGGGTGAATTCGAAGCATTGGTGATTCGGTGCATTGGTCTTCACTTATCAAACAACTGAAGCATCTCAAACTTCAGAAATGGCAGTCTTTGTGGGACAATGCAACAACAGGTCGAATGACCAAACATCTACTCTCAGAAGTCTCTAGCAAGCTAACGTATGATAATCCATACTTCAACTAACTGATAACATTTCACGGCCCATTTCTACAGTACTTCCAAAGATTCGGAAAGGCAGTTTCATCCACCTGCATCTGTGGAGCCCAGGGGAATCCTTTCCACTATGTCCTAGAGAGCCCAGAGACTGAAAAATACCACCTAACGAAGAACTCTCAACAGACCAATACAGAGATCCTGAGACTCTGCTTGAAAATTCGTCACCGCAGATTACTCCTCACAAAACTGATGATTAATCTCATTAAACGAGGACTAGAAATTTGTCATTATTTAGCCCATGCTTCCGCAGATGATCTAGAAGACTCCACAGACGAATCAGAAAACTATTCTTAAAGTTAACTTTCATTCCACAATTAGTAATGCTGTATAAATGTTTTTATGAACTTAATGAAATTTATGAACTGTATGTTCTGAAATATTTTTTATATTCGAACATTATGAGCCTGCTTTAGAACTTTAAAAAAATTTTAATCATATTCTCTTTTAGTACCTTAGAAACCTTTTAAATATTTTTTGAACCTAAAATGCTCTTAAAAGCTAAGGAGCTTATTAAACTTGTATAAGCTGCCTACATGTGCACAGTTATCAACTTTCGTATCATGCTAATTTTTAAGATTTTTCATAATTAAGAGTTCATACTATTTATGATATTACTTTCAATGTATATGATGTTTTTAATGCCATAATTACCCTAGAAAGTGTTATCTGACTTTTCAATGATTGTAAATTTTTTCTCCATTGTTTGTTGCATGTGTCATCATGCTATATTTTATTTTTAACTCACAGAAAAATTTTAATGCTATTGCCTGATGATAAATATGGGTCTTAAAGCTCCTTAAAAAGTTTTGTAACTTCTTGCTACCAATCTGTAAGCACAATTTCTTTGCCTTCTTAAATGCCACGATGGTAGAGCCCTCAAGGATCTCGCGAAGATGTGGTGAATAGTAGGTGTTTGGGAGATGGCACCCGTTAACCTTAAGGTACAGTCTCACCACACAGTTATGTATGTATGTCTATATGTGCGAAACAACTCTTTCGATATTTTGGCCGAGTGGCAAGGAGCAGAATCCAGGTGAAAAATAAACGAAGCATTGTTGGGAAAGAGATCTCTCATGGAATAATAATCAAATACTAGGTGAATAATACATTGAAAATACAAAATTAAGTAAGCAGATGGAAAATGTTTAATATATACTTTAAAATTTCAAAGAAAATAGAATAAAGACCATTGGAATGAAGAAACTGGCGCCCCCTATAGAAGCTGGCCATGCTGGTACTTCGTTTGAATTTCTTTCCATTCTCCTTTATGCTATTTTCTTTAAAATTTTGAACTATGTATTGAACATTATTGCTTCATATTTTCGATGTAACATTCTCCATCTAGTATTTGATTATTTTTTTAAAATGTACTATTACATATATATATATATATATATATATATATATATATATATATATATATATATATATATATATATATATATATATATATATATATATATATATATATATATATATATATATATATATATATATATATATATATATATATATATATATATATATATATATATATATATATATATATATATATATATATATATATATATATATATATATATATATATATATATATATATATATATATATATATATATATATATATATAGATAGATAGATAGATAGATAGATATAGATATATAGATATAAATGCTTTTTAAATGTGGAAACAGTGTTTGAATTGCTTTGCAACGAAAAAATGCAGCAAATGTTGACAATTGGGAAATCAACCTTAAATACCCTAATAGTTCCAAATTTAAAAATTCAACATTTGATTTTATTTTTATCAATATATTGAAGGTGAGATAGATAAGCATTTTGGGAGATGAGCAAAATAATTCTTATGTGCAAAGTGATAAGCTTGTGAAGAAAGTTTAAAATGGCTATTCCTTTGGCACAAGACTTTAACAGTCATCGTTCCTTCACTCGTCGAAGAATATCACTGACATTCTGAAAGAATTACCAGATTCTTAGTATCTAGAAATTTCTTCTAGGTTTTACATTTTCATTCAATATTAAGCACTTTAAGGTTATCTATATGTCAAAAGTTTTTACTTTATTTGTAGGGAAGCATCTTTTTAGCAGTCTTTCTTCTGCTCTTTCTCACATTATCCATGTTGTCTGCTTCTCTATTTCCTCTGGAAGCAGAAAGCGCAAACTCAAATTTATGCAGTTTATAGAGCAAAAAATAATTCAAGCATCAAGGATAATTTGTCATTGTGATGGAATTTCTTTAACATTAATAACTTGATTAATATGCAAAGGGTAAAATTTCCAAGATGAATGAGAATGCAATATTTTCGTCGTATGCTTTTCAAATATGAAATTAGAAATGAATAAAACCAGCAACAAAATAGTAAAATATATCTATCTTCCTTATGGTCCCCTATAAAAATAACGAATGATTAAATCAGAACCATTTCTATGATTTTATTGCTAAATGTATGACTTTCAAAGTGATCACTTTGTCAGAATATTTTGGAATTGGTCGTCATCTTTCACCTACAGACACAGTTTCAAAAAGATTCTGTCAGTAATGGTTGCTGTGAAGAACTCATAGGCAAAAAGAAAGTTCTGCAAGTAAAATTGTTCAAATACGAGGCGAGATGCTCGACAGGCCTGATTTGCTCCAAAGGAATTATTAACTATTTCTCAGCCTATTACAGTCTCTTCCATTTCCTTCTTTATATGTCCTACCATTTTATAATGTCTGCCTGAAGTGGTATTAGGCTCGCAACAGATTTTATGACATTTACTTTTGATTCTATAATATCAGTAGAATCGACTGGAATAGTTTTTCCGCTAATTACATTGGTTTCCATCATATTGACAACGCATAGTATTCAAGGTTGAATTCTGTTTACTCTTGAAACAGTTGTCAATCTTTTTCTTGTCTGGATTGACTAGGGCCAGCGATATATATCAGATTTTGGTTTACAGAGCAATATAATGATAAATCTTGGCGTGACAGTATGAGGCACGGAATTTATGTAACAACAGAGAGTCTACAGTCATACTACGTGCATATCTAACAACTCAATGATACTTTATTATCACCTTTCGGCTACGTATATTACCCTTCATGGCTTGTCACCTGGAGTACAAATACCAACAAGATGATGACAAGCTCCATACCACTCTCATATCTCTGAATTTTACTTGATGCCATTAATACTCATCTTTGACCAGAAAATTTATTAAAACTTTCACAAATCGAAAAGGCTTGAATCGTGGTAAGTTTCTAGATTCGGGATCATCAAAAATCCCTGATCTAGAAAAGAAACTGGAAATGCCATAACAGAATACACCTCATGATAACATAAAAATAATATAGCATTTTTAGTTTCGCATATACAAATAAGTATTTCCAACAGAGTTGGTTTTACTAAACACTGATATGAACATTCAAGCTGCAACTGTGAGCCACAGATGGGCTCGATGTCCTTGATTATTTTATTACTTTGCTATTTGTGCTCAATATGCACATGCACTTAATTTCTTTGAAACTACTCTTCTTTATTAGTGCTGCGATAGGTTTGCAAAACTGTGTAACTTCAACCCGTTTCGGAAAGTTCAAAAAATGCCAAAAAACTGAAATCTGAGAAGGACTAAATGGATTAAAATTTACAATTATGAAAATGAGAAAATCCAGGAAAAATGGTTGGCTTATGCAAGCAATGATCAAGGAAAAAGCAAACTATTTTGTAATCATATCACATGTGCAAGTAGTATACAGCTATAAAAGTGTTGTGAAAATTAAGAGGCATGTTAAAGGACGTATCAAACCAAAATGAAATGAAATCTCATCTTGAAGAGACCATGTCTAATAGTTTGCAGTTCAATGTGTCTAAACTTTGCAGCGAATTAACTCTTTGAAAAACCTATTATATCATCTTACGTAAAATTTGCAAACAGCTTTGGTGTTAAATATACAATATATATGTATGTATGTATGTATATATATATATATATATATATATATATATATATATATTCATAATGAAGCATCTCATAAGGTATGTATGGCTAAAGAGAGTCTAAATGCTGAAGGCTCTCTTTCTATACATATAGGCATAAATTGAACTTTTGTACAATTTTAAATAACAGAAAACTTTGCCTCTCCTCTGTTTCCATGCGTGATAATTAATTGTGAGAATAGTCGGTGTGAGATCTACAAATTAACACTGGTCAAGGTGAAACAACTGAACTTTTGTTATATGCTAGTATTTTCCTACGTATTTGATATAGAATGTATGTAAAAGTATAGTTTGGCTGAGGAAAGTTATGTAAAAATTTTAATGGATATTGTAAATGTCAAAAGTCATTTGTAGGGTTATATGTTAAAATGATTTAGATTATTAGTTAAGGATGTAGAATTGAATACACTGAACGAGCAACTATATATATTAAAATATGATTGTAATGGTATTAGGACACTTACTTGTACACAGTAATAGTACACTTTTATTTGCAAGAAAAAGAAAAGTCAATGAAGTTAATATCATTTTGGATTTAGCGTAAATAAAATACACTTGCCATAATACACTTAGAAGTAATTTATCTAAATAGCAAAAATGAATCTTTACATATAAATTATAAAAATAAAAAATATACATGAAATGTATCCAGTTTAATTTTGTATAGAAATAAATGCCTTCGTCTAAAACTTCTTTCACATTTAATTTTGAATTGAATTTTACAAGAAAATACATGAATATTTCTTTACTTTATTAAGGAAAGGTGTGCAAAATTTAGGATATGAATCCTATGTCTATTTTACAAATGTGTTTATTTTATACATACATATTTCTCTGTTATATATGATTTTAGAAATAATTAATAAACATAAACAAAGTTAAGAATAATATTAGCATTAAGTTTCACTGAAAACAATTGTATCACATATATTTTAAAATAATTTCCATTACAATGACACTTATTCTCAGGTTTCCTTACAGCTCCATAATTCTATGTTTTTGAAACTCAATTTTGTTAAATTTTGAATATTTTACTAAATTATAAACTATTTAGATATGCAATGACCAAAAATGTTTATTAACTAAAGCTCAAACTTAAAATTTTAAAATAAGTTATACCTTAAAAATGTTATTATAATTCTTTCTTCATCTAATCTTTCGAAATGTACAGTAAATCATAGAGGTATTTCTAAAAAGAAGTTATCTTCAACACCTTAATATTTCTCAAAAATGCCCTAATTTTATACCTTAACAAAACATTTATATAACATTACTCATTATTATTTTAGAATGATTCAGTAATATTTGTGTTCAAATTGCCATTATAATGTTTTGTGAAAAGAGAAGCAAATATAATGCACTGATACTTAACGATAGAAAAGGACTTTTGAAATTCTTAAGATTTCCTTAAAGTATTATATTTCATTTAAAGATTTGCCTTTATTTGTTCAAGTACTTACCATCGGCAAATATTAAAAAAAATATTGAAATAATGTAAGGGATATATAAGAAATAACATACAGTTTGAATTACAACATATATTTTAAATTGTTCATTACGTCATCCTGTAATTTAATAAAGAAAAGTTAATGCAACATTTTATTGAATATAAGGAAAATGTGTGTGAGAATAATATACAAAGTAAAATGAAAACATTCAAAAATATTAATAGGTATCAACACAGAAAAAGAAAATAATAGGAAATAAGTTGAAGTAACAACCTTTAATTTTATTGATTAATTATTGAGGCAGTAACATATATAGTATTTTCCATAATAGTAAAGCATATAATGAACACAAAATGTAATCATGATTAATTCTTCCACAATTTATTTAAGTATTATCGTAATTTCTCACTAAATAAATGTTTTTGATGTTATCATATTTTAAAATAAAGTGTACATATATTAACTATAAAGTGGTTGTTTCTTTCATCCCAATTGAGCTCATGGCTGCATCAGTTTATAACATTTCTTATTGGCTTAAAATATTCATGACGTCAAATAACCTAGTATAATTATGATATATCCACCCAAGAGATTTTCTACCAAATCTGCTGTCCTTAGTCTTGATTATAGTGTTTCCAGTTTTCCCTTTGGTGTTGCCAATTTGAATTTTTGTTGGTTTTTTAGATATTTTTGTTGAAAGTTTTGGGTTTTTTTCGTGTTTTAAGTCCCTTTTGTGTCACATTTGCGGTATTTTAAGTTGCAACACCATTATAATTGATTGGTGATAAAAATGTCAGAGTTTCTCAATGAGAAATATTCTCTACTAGTTCCGATAGCCATTTATCTACATCACACATATTTAATTGTGACATCGCATTGAGATGGTGTCGTAATGAAATATCAACGAATTGGAAGCTTGCCTCCAAATCGCATTCTATGAGTGGCAGCAAACAAGGAGATGTTCATCAAACAGTAGCTGAGAATATTGCCAAAGTTAATTTCGTTGATAAAACAATTTCTTTTGTATGGCTTAAAGCATTGGTTTGAGGAGCAGTTTTCCATGATATAAGCCATTACATATTGGAAATAGAAAAGAAGAAAAGGCAAAACACAAAACACCCATTTTATGATTAATTTAAATCGGCAAAGAAGATTTGATTAAGATTTAGGGATTTAGTGAATTCACTTAATTGCGATTTTCTGATTCTCACTTTTATTATTATATTATACTTAACAATTCGATACTTTTGTTTCGAGAAGAAGACAACTAAGGATGAGAAATATGGTGGCTGTTTATATGTTTTATATACACATTCCAAAAAACATTTTGAGACCCACAAAAATTAAATGCATAAATTAAAATGTTTTTCTCTACACGTCTAAACTCATATGCAATTCTAATTACTTGTTTTCTCTCTCTCCCCATTTAAATTTTATTATAATTAATTCTAATTCCTCAAGGATTACTGGGTGTATTTTGTAAGATGATTAAAGACTCATTTATATTTAAAATTTTTCTTTCGAAAGTAAGCAGAAAATTTCCTCTACGAAGACCTAATGAATTTATATGCAATTATTAAATTAACAATTTTGCGAAACTTAGTTATGGTACATAACTAAAAATATATGTTTGATGCTATACGATTTATATTTGGTAATTTTAATACAGTAGAATGAACAATTTTCATGAATAATTAAATATATTTTCACATATCTGTTTAAGAATAAATATAATGACATTTGATAAAAAGAAACAAAAGTAAAGTAAATTTCATAAATAAACATATGTAAAGGTAGTTTGGCAGTTTACTTTTTGCAGATTTTTTATGCATCTGGGGACTTGGTTTTTTGTTACGTCAAACAGATGAAGACCTAAAAGTATTATGCATGCAATTTTATTTTGACAACCTTAGAATTTACATCATCATGCACGTCACAATACGGCGTTTTGGCAAAATTTCGTCATCATTAAAAAATTTCAGAATTTGGTATGTTAGATTATACTGCATCTGCGCCATGTAAAGTTAGTAAATGTCACCATATATAATATTATAAAATAAATTTTCAATATAAACTTGCATTTTCTTATACATTTTTTATTTTTACTTGGATATATTCCAAATTAATGAAAATTGTTTCAATATATTGAAAAATAATTTGATTGTACCTTGGAAAAGCAACAAAAAAACAAAATGCGTATTTTAGACTATTTAAAAACCAACATGCACACACACACAACTTGTTTTTTTAAGAAATGTGCTTTGATTAATTACAAGTTGTTTAATTGGTTAAAATTTTTAACACAAATTAATTTTTCTAGGATATTTTATTCATTTTTTCTTTAGAAAATCTTAACTTTGATCTTGAAGAAAAATGAAAATACTTTTTAAATAAAGTATAAATCTAAAAGATATTTTTCAAACTTCGTAACTTTAAAATATGCGAATATAATATTCTCATTTTGCAGCAAAATAAAAGAAATATTTTATTTAAATAAAAAACTATTAAATGTTTATTTCGAAAAATATGTTTGAAATCTCTCAGTATAATGTACAGCCTCGCTAAACCTTCGTCAAATTCACTGCTTTTGCATTTAATCTTTAATTTATAAAAATAAAACATTAATGATGCATTTAGGATTTCAACAAAAATATTCTTTTTATGATTCAGCTAATTGTAACACATTTACTACTTCTATAAATTTGATATAATAATTTCACAAGCAATGATTTAATTCAACAAAATGTCTTTATATTAATCGTTATTCCCACGTAAAATTAACAGCCTTCAAATTGAAATTTTAAAAACTTGACTCACCAGATAAAAATTTTGAATTTATAAGTAGGAATTCAGTGTAATAGAAAGGACTGCAATGATTTAAAAAAAAGTGTCCTTGTTAAAATCCATGCATAATTAAAATTATTTAAAATATAAGCATTTCTTGAAATTTTCTCAAATTATTATGTAGTAGAAATATTTTCATATATGCTAAATTTCAAGTAAAATTAAAAAAACAATTTAAATGCTACGTAATAAAAATGATTTAGTTTAAAATATATTTGCTTAAAATATTTATGTCATTTTGTATAAAATACTTTTTACTTTAAATTAACGAACTCCATTAATACTGGTTTCAATGTTTACATTCCAAAACTAAAGAGAGTATCATTTTTCATTTTAGTTTTGAAAATGTCGCAGTTTACTTAAAAAAAAGAACTTTTCTGAAACTTTTAGTCTCAAACTTAATTATATTTACGGAAAAATTAAGCTTGGGTTTAATGAAAATTCCGACAAGGTTAAAATTTTACGGGTATTTTTCTTTACTTGATATTAGTTTTTCACCTGATTGCACTTAATTTAAAACCTTGTGCTCTTCAGAACTATGTGATGAATGGCTGGATCTTTGACCATTAACATTATTTATTTGAATAAAAATTTGGGCCTTGATTTACAGTTAGTAAAGAAGCTTGAGCTTTGAGCCAATTTTATAATGACATATTTTTATTAAGACATTTTTTTTCCAAATCAGATATTTAAAACTGTTTTAAGTTTGTTAAAAATGTGTTTATCCGTTTAATTACAAACAATTTGGGAAATATTTATTTTTTTTCTTTAGTAACTTTTGAAATTCATAATTTAAAAAAAATATTAGCAACTTCACCAATTTACATCTTTCAGTAAGTATGTTTTGTAGAATTAATAACATGTGTTAAATGCAAAATATTTTATTCTAGGTAAGAGTAGTTTCACTAAATTACTATGTGTCTTTCTCCTATTGACATGAAAATATTCAATCTCGTCAATATCGAAAAATATAGAATTTACCTTAAATAGATTTTACAAAATTAATTTTTCTACTTCTTTTAAGATTGAGACATTATACTTATATTAAATATAGATTTCTGTATGTCTAAATAAGTAAAAAAAAAAAATGCTTCAAGGATATTCTTGGAAGTATCTATTTCCAAAATTTCTTAATGTTTTGTATAGATCATAGGTTCCCAAAGAGGTCCAAGTGGACTCCCAGGGATTCATAGGAAACCATACGGGAGACCACGTAGATATGAAAAGAAAATAGGGGCTCGCAAATTGTAAGTGGAGGTATATTTTATTTTATGATTTTTATAATAAAAACAAAACTTTTGTCTTTGATTTACCTATCAAAGTAGGCAGGTAGCATCATTCACTGAGTAGGTACTCAAAAATATTGGAGACTAAGTTCAAACACAGAATTGAGGAAAACAATAAATAATAGTAAAAGTGTACACCACATGTCGAGACTTGCAAAGTGCCACCCGTTCGCTTGCTCGTCCGTGAAGCTTGTTTAAGACCAGCAAAAGGATGGAATGCAAATTGCGCTGTGCTTGCAATCTACATTAGTATAAATACAAATTCCAAGAACAAAACGTTACTCATTTGTTTTCGAGATTTTAAACGTAAAAGTGTGACTGTGAGTGAGTGAATCGATGTTAGTGTTTGCAGTGCCGGTAAAAGTAAGTACCTTCCTATTTGCAGTACATATTTTTATTGCATATTGTTATTTATCAATCATATTGATTAATTGATGACTTTTTGAAATCACCAAACATCGAAGACCATCTAAGAAGGTGTCATCCTTGAAAAATAGGTAAAGATCTGAAATATTTTCAAACATTGAAGAAAAATATGAAAAGAGACCTATCGTAAATAGTATGTTTGCTTCAATGTCTCAAAGTAACAATGATGGCTTGCGTGCATCTTACAATATTTCTTTGCGTATAGCAAAATCTAGAAAACCACACACCGTCGGAGAAGAGTTAATATTCTATTGAAGAGATTTTTAAAATCTGTTCTGCATAAACCCTCATTTGATATAATGAAAAGAATTCTTTTAAGTAAGCACACACTGTACAAAGACGTATTAATGAAATGTGTTCTGATATAGAAAGCTTCTTGTGTAGTTATCTGCAAGCCACTCACTTTTCTATTCAATTGGACGAACCTACTTTGACTGGTAATGAAGCATTATTATTCGCATATGTTTGATTTCTTATGGATGATGAAATCCATGTAGAGCTGTGTGCTATACGCAAAAACTTTGAGTCGGACACTAAAGGAAAAATGATATTTAATGTCCAGAGAGATTTTTTTTTTTTTTTAAAAAAAAATCGATCTCATTTTCAAACATTATTTCGGTGGCAGCAGATAGAGCTCCTGTCATGTTCGGATGATATCATGGGTTTATAAGCCATCTTAAAATATCAATACCAGGACCAATTTCCGTTCATTATGTCATCCATTGATAACACCTTGTAGCGAAAGATTTGAGTGACAGATTGCACCAATCGCTATAATTTTTGATTAACACAGTTAGTAAAATAAGAAGCAATGCTTTGAATAACCGTTTATTTGTACTATTGTGGGATGAAAATGATGAAGATTTCCAACGACTGCTCTTACATACTGAAGTATCCTGGTTGTCGAAAGGTGATTGCTTATCAAGATTTTACCCACTTTTCGAATCAGTGATAGAGTTTATGGAAACTGAAGCACCAGATTTAAAAGAAAATATGATCAAATATAAAGAGTCCATTACATATTTAACAGTGTTGTATTAAAAATGCAATGCTGTTATTACAAGAGGAACTACTTGAGGTCAGTACCAACGAGGAACTGAAGGTGAAATTTAAAAAAAGGCTATCAAACATTTTAGCTGCAAGCAGAAATCCCCAAAAATATCCTGGGCTGTGGGGTATTGCAAAAAATTTTTTCATAGCGTTTCCCTCGACATATCTTGTAGAAAGAAGTTTTAGTATCCTTACCAACCTGTTAAAAAAAGAAGGAGCAGATTGAACATCTCAAAACGGGGAGATTTGAGATTACTTCTTACAAAACTGAAGCCAAATATTGACAATTTGCTCTGTGAATTCATTAAGTACATTCGTCTCCTTAAAAGTATGACTATATTTTATTGTTGATTTACATTTCAGAATTCATTGTTGCTTTTTTTGTCAATTGTTGATTGTTTGCAATAATAATAAGCGTTTATAATTTAGTATAACCACAAGTACTGTACAAAAAAGTATCACATTTTCTTATGTCTTATTTATTAAAATAAATAAGACACAAGAATATGTGATACTTTTGTTTCTTCTTAACACCCTCAATTTATGGTGATATTATTTAAAAATTTTGGGAAAACAATAGAAATGTAGCAAAAGGGTGTCTACCGAAAACTGTAAAACTTTGAAAGTGGTCCATGAGAAAAAAAAATAAATTGGTTGGTTTGTTGCTCAACGGTTATTTTTCAGACGAGGTCTAATTAAATCGGGACCTACGGTTTAAAGTGGATTCCCAACCACTACAAAATCCATGCCCAAGGTGGGATTTGAACTCACGAACTTTTGAAACGAAGGCAAGAGCGCTAACCATTCGGCTGAAAGCTGGGCAATGAAATTGGGGAACCCATGGTCTGTATGAACGATATCCAGAGCCCTTTGAGCAACATAAGTTTAATCTCGAATCTCTGTGTAATATTTTTATATTTTAATAAACATTCAACATTTTATTTTGTTATGCTACTCTTAAGGTCACTTAAAATGACAATTAAAATATCACTAAGCAAATGTTTAAAAATATTTTAAAAAATTTCCAAATATTTTGTTTAATTTCATTTACAATATTGAAACGTTATTTCGAGTAATAATTTACTCATTTATTAATCAATTAATGGTTTTATTTATTTGCATATTTAATTTAATTTTTGATAATTTTATAATCAATATTATTATATAAATGAATGGTGTTTTAAAGTACCTAATAATAATTTCATTTTTATTTAAACAATTATTTGTGTTTTTCAGTTTTAATAAAAAAAGTGTAATAAAGTTTATAGTAATATTTTATTACATTTTGTTCTTTATATTACTGATACTTCGCAAAATTACATTTGGTTGAAAATAAAATTTATATGTTCCACTTTGATACACTTAAATTAAGAAATTTCACAGTTTTTCATTTTTTTTAACTCTGAATTTAACCTTTTATTTCAACTGAAATATTTTTTTAGGACCAAATGAAACTACTTAGATGTTCTTTTAAGTTTAAACCATCAAATTAGTTTCTTAGAGTAAATTTCCAATATGTAGCTATTATATTTTTTGAATTTCCGTTTTATGGTTCATTGGAACATAAATATCTTAACAAGGAAACACTAAGCCAAACCATAAACTTTTTTAACTATTCCGTCCTTTTCAATCCATGTCGTAAATAATCCTTAAATTTATGTTTTCCTTAAACATTTATAACTAATTTTACATTCTAAGAATATACTTTAAGGAAAACTTTGTTAAGTTTCACTTGATAACAATGTTAAAATAAGTTTTTAATTTTAAATTTATTACTTAGCTTCACAGAAACTATATAGACACCTTAGCATTTGTATCATTATTAGCTTCGTGATTTTAAGCAGTGTTTTAAGTTTTCCGATGATTAAATTTTTTATTATCAAAATTTTTACACCCGCAAATAATGTAATCTCATCTAATTTTGATTTTGTTTTATCATTAACTAGATTTCAGATATTTATGCCAAATTTGAGAGTAGAATATTAAATAGATTCTCTCATGCAGTAATGATGTTATAAGGACTATTTATTTAATATAATAAAATTTAATTCAACTCATTTCATAAAAATATATTTTTCTTTCCTGAAAATATTTATATTTTGAATCTATACTTACAAGATTTAAGATAATTTATTTAATTCATGCATGGCACATTATTAAGGAATGCATATTCAAATATTTTAAAGATTTGTTTCAAATAGAAATTATTGTCTAGTTTTGTGTTTCTTTAGCCTATTAGTTTAGTAATTTTATCAAATCTTTAATTTTCAAAATCCCTAGTTTAAAGAAGAAATCATTATACGAAAAAATAAATGTGGCTGTTTGCCATCATGTAAAAAATACGTTTCTAATGTGGCTAAGATATAGCTGATTTTTCAGTACATGCAAAATAATTAGCATTTGGACAAGAGATGTTTATATGAAAACTTCACTAAACATTGTTATCACCTCACTGGTGTATAATTGGAAAGTCAGTATCATATCATGTATTGTTTTAGGTCATATGTTCATTACTAATCTGTTGACTGTGTTAGTCAATGTTTTTGTAATAATAGTTATGAAGACTTTTATTGTATACCCTCTTGAAAATGTTTTAGACATACTAATTTACTCGGTATTTTTATAGTAAATTTAAATTGTTTACTGACATACAATGATAATAGTTTCTATTTATATTTCGAAAAATAATTATCTACTTTGCATACTAAAATATGCATATAAGTCTAATGATGTGTCATAAAAAATCTTTGAAAACATTTCTATAACGCCTTCTTGAAAATTGTTGTTTCTGTTAGCCTCACATATTTAAATTTACTTTTGGAAGTTAATTTGGAATATTAACTCAAAAGAAAATTTAAGTGCCTGTTTCTATGCATTTAAACACTAACATATCTTCCTATATTAAATTCTGACTTTTAAAATTATACAACGCTTTAAATATAATATGTTCATTTTAATATAAAACATATTAATAAAGAATACAGATATTTAGAAAACAGTTTATGATATAGACAGAAATTAGATTTAAAATAAATAATGAATGTATTTAATTTAATGTAATTACAATTATTTGTATTTAGTTTAACTTTTAATGTAAAATTTATATTTTACTGGCTGAAATGAACTTATATATGTTATTAGGAGTAAATTGAAATGAGAATCATTGAAACAAACTACAACACTATTTTTCACAAAATACTTCAACATTGAAGAGAAAAAAATCTCAGAAAGTTTTAAGATTGTATTTTTAGAATAAAGAAGTAATCTTACTTATTAATTTAGTTGGAATTTCTGTTAAAATTAGTCATATGTATGTGTTTCTGAGTTTTCGTTGAATATTATTATTTATTAAAAAATGATGATATATACATATGTGTACACACACACACACACACACACACGCACACACACACACACACACACACATATGTATATATTATTTGAATCAATTTCAATTTCATTAAACTCCTATGAGAGAATTTGGATTAATTTAATAAAGATTATATGTTGCTGAAAATTCAAATTTTACTTAAATAGAAATCACAGGAAAATTAATAATTATAAATCATTATTAGAATTTATGTACATCATTAATATTTAATATTACTCTCTTTTAATTATATCACTGTACCGAGAAGGAAGTCACAGCATTTCTTCATTTTTTTTATTCTTCTAAATATTACTTAAATAAAATGATTAGAATGATTAAAAGCAGCAAATAATTAATACATTATTTTACATTTTTATTTTTTATGCCATTTAGTTCATTATATTAATGAATAATTTTAAATTAAGATATTTAAATCTCACTAATTTAAACTAGTTTTTATACAGAATCAGGTAGTGTTGAAATTATGGGAAGCAAATTATATCTGATAGAAAATCTTTATAGTCTGTGTTCTAAATGTTTTTACAGCTTTATAAAAAGATTTAAGCTGCAGATAATAATGTGAAAGCATGCTTACCTAAATATTTAGATAATAATACTTATATTTAATTATATAGATTTAAACAGAAATTTAAAGACGCATTAAATGAACGAATCTTACACTTTCTCCCTTTTTAATAAAGTGAAATTAATTAGTAAATCACGGATAAATCAATATCTAATTTAACACACATTTCCTTAATGTCATTAAACACTTATTTTCTATGGGAACTTGTAGAATTTTATAAAAATGAAGATTCATCATTTTGAAATATTGATTAATACTATTTTTATGATGACCTGAATAATTTATAAATTGCAGTTAGTTAAGAAATTATTAATTGCTATTTTTGCAAAAATGTTTCTTGGAAGCCTAACGTGTTTAAAACTCGTAGTTTAAGTTTAATTGCACAAAACAATTTATAAGTAACCTATAGAATTGGAATTTTATTTTGGAGTAATATTTAAAAGAAATGCACGTCTAAGAAAAATTACACATTTTATGTAAAGAATTGTATTTACTATTTATAAATTGAAGATAAAAAAATGTCATAACAGTAATTGACAAGCGACAAAATTTCCCTAAATTGGCTCTTCTTTTCATAATAGTAAAAGAATAATACAATATAGAAAAGTAAGTAAATATTTCTATTATTATTATTGTACATCACATTTTTTCAACTCGCTAAATAAATCAACTAAATTAGTTATGATTCGCTCATTTTTGTTCACAGTTTTTTAATCTTATTTTTGTGCTAATGAAAAACTTTAAAAATCAAGTAAATCATAAAAAACATTTTTACTTATATTTTAATTTTATTGCTTTTATTTAGTTACAAGCATTGTTATAGTTTGATAAAAAATATAAAATATCAAATTTTTAAAATACTTAAATTCAATTACAAATTACTTCTCAAAATAAAAATTTCTATTTATTTTCTTTTAATCAAAACATTAGTAATGTTTTTCTTATAAGAAGTAAAATGTATTTCTAAAAGAATAAGTTGCAACGAAAAAAAATAATGCTTACTGTAAAGAAAAAGTAATAAGCGTAATGTTAACAATGTGATTTAAATTTTCATAAAAATAATTCCCTGCTAAAACAAATAAACATATTTAAATTTATTAGAAGGTTTTGTTAAATTATGTTAATGTTACTTAATTATTATATGTAAGTTAATAATATATCGCTATAATAATGAACTTAAATTATAATAAATCATTCTAATTTAATGTATCATAAAAATCCTTAAAAGTTAAGGAAAATTGAATAAACTTTTTCTTAAAATAAAAAATGTTATACAATTATAATTGATTTACTTCCATGTGAAAAAAAGTTTAGTAAATATTTAATATTCTATAGAACTTAAAGAAAATATATGCTAACACATCTATATTAATAAGGACTTATGCAGAAAAACGAATAAAATATTTGATACGTTTTTTCTAATGACATCTAGAAAATAACATTGTAGAGTGTGTTATACCTTTTTTCCATTCATGTTCAAAAAACTGTAAAAATGGATATCTGTATAAAGATCAAAGAGACTTTATAAACTTGAGCGTATTATTTTTAAATCCATTTCAAAAATTTTAAAATATTGCATATTTTTAAAACGAAAATATTTTTTGTTTTATATTTAAAACAAAGAATACGGTTTTAATATGCAAAATCTATCAAAATTCAATGAATAAATATATTTTAGCCATTAAAACGTGTTTCTCCTACAAAGAAATAAGAAAGTAAATGAGACATTCTTTTGTATTTCACAATAAGATTTTTGTTTAATTAAATCAAATAAGAGAACAAAAAACTTTTCATGTCTTTCATGATTTGATAATCTGAATTTCAACAAATCTATTTCAAATGAATAAACGAAATTGAAATTTTATTTGGATTACCGTTATGCTTTTCAATTATATTGGGATCATTTATTCTCAGATTAGTATTTCATTGATTTTGTAAAAATCAATATCAGAAGATATCAAGCTTTTGGAAAATTTTGTGATTTAATGAGAGAAATATGAAATAATAAATAAAGAAAGCTGCAATTGATAAAATTATGTTCATGAAATGAATTTAAGTACACTCTTGACAGAGTAAAAAAATATTTCAATATTTTTTAAAATAAAAACGAAGGTTTTAATGAATTGGTTTATTATATCTAACGTATTCTAAGATTTATAGATGCATTAGCAATTTTAAAAGAGAACCTAAAATTTGGTAAAAAATATGTGTGATCGATTTATCTTTTAAAGCAAAAATTTTACTTATCATGAGGCTTTTATTAAATATGTTCTAATTATTTTGAAATTTTCGAAATAATATAATCTTAAAGGAAATATATCAATAAGAATAATGCTGTAAAATGTATTTTCTACATTTATTTTAATTAATTAAAATTGTAGAGCAATTGAATTTTTATTTTCTCATTAGAAAAACTATTAATTCGAACAAGTATTCTTAACATTTTTTAAAATCTATTAATTATCATTTTTAAATTAAATGTAGCTCTTCTTAAGAAATTTTAGTTCCTACACTCTTCTTAGAAATATGCGTAAAACATAAAAAAAAAATATTGGTGTACTTTTCAAATTTAATTGTCGTTATTTTCAATCGAACTTAATTTTTGCATTTTCTTTCTCATATGGGTGTATGTTTTCTTATTTTTTTAAGTTTACAATATAATGTTCCTCGTATGAAAATTTTAAGAACAACTTACTTTTATAAAATTGTTTTATTTCTGAAATTTGAAAATCTCTACGAACATTTGAATATTTTTTACGAACTTACTTTTAAAGAAATTTATTTCTGTATAAGAAAACGTTTTAATTCACTAAAGAAGTAAGCAAAGATATTTCATTTAATCTTCAATATCAATGATTATATTGACAATTTTGAACTTCTAATTTTCTCAGAAAATTAGAAGTTCAAAATTGTCTTCTTTCAACAGTCTAATTTTCTCAGAAATGTGTTAATTTTCTCAGAAATTCTGTTCAAACAGTCTAATTTTCTCAGAAACACACTAAATCAATATCAGTGTTTCAGTTTGGAAAAAAATCATTAAATAATAATGATTCTTTTATAATAATTTCATTTTTTAATAATATTTATTAAATAATAATGAATATTATAAAGTTTAAAAAATCTAACTTAGAATTATATTAATAGTTGAAAAATATACACTTCCAAAAAGCACATTTTAACAATTCACAAGATATGGTATTTATAGATTGCAGTGCTGTTTCTATTAACTTTCATGTGTCTGTTACTTTCTCATTATCATTTCATGTTTAAATGCTAAGAACAATAAAAATCATGTATTAAATGATAGGTGAAGAGAAACGTTTTCGTTAGAATCTCTAAGCCCAAAAAAGCTGTAATTTAAATTAATTTTCCAATGTTTTATTTTTTTTTACCACAAAAGACTTTTATAGATAATATGTTCATTTTAAATACTAAACATTTTCTTATTTGAATCATCAGAAATTTCTTATTTGAAATTAAAAAAATCCAAGCATATGTATACATATATTTTTTAAAAAAGGTACACAAATTTGCTTATGACTTTAGTCATTAATTTTGCTTTAAACTATACTTATACACAGGCTTAACCTTAAAAGGAGATCACAATTTAATTTTCAAATTCTTTTGTTATACGTATGTAAGCATATAAAAAAGAGAAAGATTATTTAGATATAATTTGATTTTTAAATATTGTATTTATCATTATTACTGTATAGCATAATATGATAAAATAACATGGATAAGCAAATATTGGAAATATTTCTTATGAAATTTTCAAATATATTAGTTGTGTCCTCCATTACAAAATAATGAAAAGTACCTGAAAACTAAAATATGCTTAACATTTTTTGTAAGCTAAGGATGTAATTTTTTTTCGATTATTATAACGAGAGTTAAGAAGATTATATAATAAAACGCTAATTTTATTTTAAGTAAACCTTTACTGATATCAAAATTTAGAACGCATTTTTAAATTAATATTTCGAAATTATTATTAAATATTTTTTTTAATTTATTCGTACCAATTAATATATAATTAACACTTTTAATTAATCAACAAGCATTCCTGAATCACATTGCAGTAGGAAATTAAATTCAATAATCGATACTTTTCATGACATGATTCTCCATATATATTTCAGTTTTGCATTTATAATACCTGAAGTCCAAGTAAAAGGAATGTTCATTTAAATGAAAAGACACAATTTTTTCATACTGATTCACCAAATTTTCACAAGCTTAGTGTTATAAATATAGTATTATCATTTTCCGTGAAATTAAGCTTAACGTTATTGAATGAAAGTAATGCCTATTTTGCTAGTAATCTAAAAAACAGGTAACTTTTCGTATCATTCTAAAAATTCGGTTCCTTAATAAAAACCTTATCCTTTACGAATAAGGTAAATACCTCTTATTTTACGAATATGAATAAGAGAGGATCAAGTCACGAATAAAATAAAATGACTTAATATCCTCAGTTATTTTTCCTTAAATTAATATCACTTTAGTATGAATTATTAGACTAATATACCACAGCTGCCACCCATATTTAATTAACCACATTTTCATCATTTTATCCTGTAGATGTGATGCCTCTGCTTTGCACCGCTATTTTATGTAAGAAGAGAAAAAAATCATATTGTCCACATTTGCTGCACATTAGAAATTACTTCCGACAATACATTACAAGATTCAAAGTAAAATAAGATTGTTTTCTTTATCAAAACATTTTTATGTTATATATATATATATATATATATATATATATATATATATATATATATATATATATATATATATATATATATATATATATATATATATATATATATATATATATATATATATATATATATATATATATATATATATATATATTATATATAAATATAAATATATATATTAAGATCTTAAATTGAGACTTGATTTGAAATTCATGTTTTGCATCTTTTTCTTCAAATCTTTCATAAATAAACTTTATGAAAAATTTGCTTGACGAAACAAGAAAAAAAATGTAAATTTTAATGTTAGCGATGAATGACACAGTTCAATTGAAAATAAAGTATATTATCTGTACTTGCCTAGGAGATAAGAAACTGAGATTGAATTTCAAAGAGCTGCTGTGTATTTATTCGTATAAAAAGAAAAAGCTTCATTGTAACCCAAAAGAACTGTTTTAGATTTACATTTAGATATTTCTTTTATTGAAGTCAGAATGGACATTTATTTCTAAATACCAAATTTTTTATTTTATTAAATATAACCCAAAGCCTTCTATTTTTGATACATATTTATAGCTTTTTTTTTATAATAATATCTTATTTTAAAGCTTTTTTTTAAAATATTATTTTTTCCGATAAAAACTTAACAGAAATTGTTTTATTTTGTAAGCATCATTATACTTTCTAAATAATTTCTGACTAATAGGAAATAAGATAATTTATATTTAGTTTTTTGAATAATTTAGAAATACTTTAAATAAATTAATTCAAAGGTTAAAAATTATATTACAAAATTTATAATAATGAAATTTTCTTAATACATCATAATAATTGTTAGCTTACAATAACGAATCCATAGGCTTTTATTTGTAATTTTCTTTGTGCATTGATTTTTATAAACGTATTTATTTAATAAAAAACAAATCATGCATTTTTATTTCAATTTTAAACATATTAAATGCGAATTAGAAAATGTGAATGAAATAATTCTGAAACGAAGTTTATATATTTTTTTTTTATCAAATTATCTGATTCAATGCATTTAAATATAGCAATAATTAATTTTTATTGTTTTCTATTCCTTTGATTTAAGATTGCAGTTTATCATATGATCACAGAATCCATAAGTGTTTTTAAAACGGATGCCTAATTTGATTAAATATTCAGAGTATGTTTCGAAGAAGGCAATCAAATTTTACGATGAATCTCTAAATAAGTTCAATGAAGTGACGTCAATTGATTCAATTAACAAATTGTATTGAATTTTTGGAATGCCATCGAGATTATATTTAACAATGATTAGGAAAGCCCTCTACTGGAAAGTGGCAGATTTGCTCTACTATATATAATCTACAGTCATAAAAATCTGCTTTTCTTCAAGAAATCATTCTAACGTTATGTTGAAAATCAAAGAAAGGAATGTCACTGTAAAAAAATGTTATACAAAAAAGTGTAAAATTTAGCGAAATTTCCGTTTTGGATTTACCTCAATATTCTTACCTATCAGTTCAAGAGACATTGTAAATCTACGAAACATTGTTTCTATCTGATATTATCATATTTTAGATCAATATAGAATTTTCTGAATATATAACAATTTAAATTTATTTTAAGAAACGTTTTAATATCACAAATGTTTCAAAAATAGTTTTTAAAAACTAACCGATATACGAAAGAAGTGTCATCTATTTTTGATGTTAATAAATGCAATCAACTAATATTTCAGCAATAAAATACTAGTAATAAATTCAAGAATTTAATGACAATAGCATACTAAAATATTTGTTAAGTGAAGAAGAATTTGGTAAAGCTTGTATACAAAATTTATTAATATTTATTTTGAAATAATATTTTATTATATTCTATAACTCTAAATCACTTATTTACTGTGAAATGATTAGTATATTTTATTAATCTATTATTATTTTTAATAAAAAATATATGTCTTAAAATTTTTATTAATATGACAACTGTAGTTATTAATTTCAAATCATTGCAAAATATTTTCTTCATGAAACACTAATACCAATTGTATTGTTTTTTCCATGTCTAATGTAATATAAATAATCATTCCGAGTTATTTTTTGATGAAGCAATTCACAAATTCTCTTTAAAACACAAATTATTAATTTATTTTTGTAAGCAAAAAATAATACATCATTCAATCGTAATAACAGTTCTATTTTTAAAAGTTTAATATTTTCGCAATTTAATTTCCGTAGGGAATTTCTATTTAATGAAATTTAAAGCGAATTTTATAAAATATTAAAAATTATATAATTAAATACCTATTTTTACACATTTTAAAAAGACTTTTATGCTACTAAAATGCAATGTATTGTGGTAAATTATTCATATATATATATTAGTTGGAATTTTCAAATTCATTAAAACTGATAGAAGTCCCTACAGTACTTTTTGGAAATGAATTTCCTAAAAATTATTAAAATTCTCTTATATGTTATAACTTAAGGGCTGAAAATGTTGAAATTGAATTTCCGGAAATATTATCATTAATAAAATAGTTCGTTTAAAAACTAATTGAGATTTATAGCTAAATAACACAAACTCAGACTAAAAAGGAAAATAATTTAAGCCTGAATGTAAGAAGTAAGTAAAAAAGTTTTTTATTTTTACAAAATCCGAGAAATTAAAGCCATATTTTGAATTAATTGAAATACTCCCCGATGATCAAAATATTTAAATTACAAGGTAAGGTAAATTTGAAATTATAATGGATAAAAGCCTATTTTATACGGAAATAGCACATATCAAGACAAGATAATATTGTTCTTATAATAAGTTCCATTCTCATAATAATAAATATTAACACATTTCTTTAGTTTCTTAAAAGTAATTTGATTATTATTAAAACTATAGGTGTTAAACGAAACATGAAAAACATAACCAAAAACAATATTTTTGAAGATGTAATTATATTCTTTCTTATCGCTGCTGAAATAAAAAAAAAACCCAATTTTTGTTTTTTCTAGATAACCTAAGGTTGAATGTTAAATTTTAACTTTCTGTGATCATCTTTGTTTGGAAAGTACATTTTCAACCCCTTTGGAAAAATCCAATTATGATTTGCTTACTGGATCTTACACAAAATCATTATAAATTTTACATTATCAAAGTAAACATATTTGCAATTCTTATTTGAATGTTGTGATTTTAACTTTTTCAAACATTTTAATTAAACTGTCTATTTTATAAATGAGAATAAGAAATGAGAACAGCAATATGGAGAGTCAGATTTATGGTGTTATGTAGCTTATTCATAAGGATCCAAGATAAATGATCATTTTTGCTAATACTATTACTCCTATTTAAAAAAAAATATTAAAACTGATTCTGAGCAAACTAGACTCGGTTTTCAATCATATATTTGATGATAACCTCAAAAATACATTTACCAGAAATAATTATTTTTCATATTTGTTTTTAATAGATATTTTCTTTGTCGAGGATTTCCATTTTAATGTTGAATATGAATGGATATAGTATTTATTAACTAAAAATATTTTATTGAGGATAAAAAAGAGAGTGAATTTGGATATTTAGAGGGAAAAAGAAAGTGAATAGGTAAAATGTTAATTCATTAAAAGGATTACACATTTTTTTTTAAATTCAAACTGCGTTTTCTTTAATTAAAGTATATGCTTATTACAAAAACAAAATATTAAAAAACAGAACCAGAATTATAATCGAAACAACATATGATAAAATATACCAATGGCAATGTTTTATTATCATATAAAACCAAATAAGACCTACATACTACCCGAGACTTAATTTCATACGTATTATTTTCAGGTGTGAACTTAATAGGTATGATTTAAAATATTAAATGTTTTGCATTATTTTTTGACCTGTAACCTTATTTTTTTTATCTGTTCATGTAATATCTCGATAAAGGCAATATGGGCTGGTGGTAAGAACTTAAAATAGCATAGATGAATATAAATATCTATGTATTATAGATATGACAATTATAAATTAAGCAAGAATTTTCTTGTGTTTTTCTCATTGCCATTGAATAAAATGAAAATGTGTAAGAAAATCAGTGTATGACTGTTGAGGCCCCGGTCAATTGAGAGGAGGAATATCATTCTTCATAAATTATTAAAAGCTGGTCCATTTCTCTCATTCATCCATCATATCGAAGGAAAATGGACTTTGCTCAGTGTTCTTTGCTTTATGACATTAAAGTGAACTTATCAGTTGCTGCATTAAGTCCTTGAACTTACCAAGTATTTAAGGATAGAGCTGTGAATGAAAGTACGGTAAGGCATTGGTTTTATAAATTTAGGTCGCGGTATCCACTTATGCAATATTATGATTTTGTCTGATGGAATAGTCATCAAATAGTTCTTTATGAACAGATAATCAACGGGTCAGATGATCGCTGTGAACTAGTACACATAGCAGTTTTAATGTTTGAAAAAGGCATTGTAAGAGAATTAGACACCACTTGTTAATCACAAAGGTCCACTGTTCTCGGTCCTATAACGCTATACCGCAAGTCACGTCAATGGAAAATAGTACCATACGCAAACTTGGTTAAATAACTTTGTGGCATCCACTTTACTCACTTGACCTTGCAGAATCAGATTACTATCTCATCGGTTCCATGGATACTCATCTTTGTGGAAAATTCTTTACGAATGAAGTATACTTGCGCCAAGAACTTGGGAATATTTTTGCATCCAAAACATCAAAACAACGAGGATTACAACACAGAAATCACACAACGGGTAATACATTGGTGGAAGGATGTGTTGATGGTAATTACTTTATGTTGATGGTAATTACTTCGAGAAGTAACAATAAACTAAACTTTAAATAGGTTATTTGCTTTTGGATCATTAAAAAAGGTAAGAATTGATTTGTCTATCTTGGGTCAAAACACATTGCACTTACTCAGAATGTTGTCATCCAAATATGTCTTATGTCGTCCATACACATTCAAATTGTTATTATAAAACTAATTTTTCTGTTTTCCTTATAGTTTTATAAGAACTTTCCATTTAAATTATTTTAAATTTTACTAACTATTTCTGTGATATATGAGCATTTGAAATACTTACCACTGATTGCAATCATTGGCAATAATTTCAGAGTAGAAAATAACTGGAGAAATTTGCATTAAAATATAATTCATAGCTATGTATTTTTTGAAATTCATATAAAAGTGACTACTTTAAATATGTAAAAGTGAACCCTTGAGGTCATACTAATGCTAATTTCTGTAATCATGGTTTTAAAAGATGAAAGTCTTCTAAGCGAATTTAACAAAATACCATAGTAATCTAAATAGTGATCAATAAGGTTTTAAAAAGTTATTGTAAAATTTCACTATCAATTATTGCCTAAATAACGAATTTTTGACTTTAAGTTAGTTTTCTACTCAAATTTTTAGCATAGTATGGATAAATGAATAATTTTAGGAATTCAAACGTTTTTATAATAAAAAAAGAAGTTTTGATTGTATGGTTTAACTTTAAATCCATTTATTTTAGGATAACTTTACTGTGTAGCACAATCACATTTTTTATGGCTTACTTACTTCCAGTAGCTATTCATATTTTCAGAAAAAGAAATTTACTAACAAAACTTTCGTTAGATATTTGTCCATGCATTATTATCAATTGTTACATAGAATGTAACCGAAGAGAGACTGGAATATTCCCCTCAACTATCAGAATTTATCTGATGAAAACCGAAAGAAACAATGATAAATAAAATAACTTAAATACTATGTAAAGTAAATTTTTATGCATTCGGAATTTAAATGATATTTAAAAGAAAAATAATAAACATTTTACAGTACTTTTATTAAATTTGCTTAGCGAGTGAATTTTGGCTTGTTTTTTTACAGCTGAAGATTACTTTATGCAGTCTATTTAAGCTTATACAATTTTTCATTAGATAAAAGGATCGATATTAATAGACTTAATTTAAAATAGTAAAGTTTATAAATATAATTCATTAAGTAAATGATAATGCTGGCAAAATTTTATTCTTAAATTTCATAATAAGAGCTTTTTGAGTAAAATGATGCTCCAAATTTTGCAATTAAAATGATAACGATAATTAACTCTATCAAATTGTGAAAACTGTAGTTATTAAATATCAGTGATGAATAAAAAAATCATATTCTATTTTATTTACTCAAATAAAAAAATAGTTTAATTTACGAATTAAAACACATTGATTTTTAAATTTATTTTATTTAAGTGTATTTTAAATTGATATATTTTAATTAAAATTATAAAATACTTGGTATGCATATCATGAAAAAATACCTTAATCTATGTGAAGGAGTTGTTTAATACAGAAATTAATTTTATGAAACACTTAGTAATGTCAAACCTACTCTGCTATACTTGCACTTGTAATAATATCATATCAAACAATTATCAGTGAAGTACTTGCTTGTGGTAGCAATAAAAAAATTAAGACTTTCTTACTCCATGCCACATTTACTATCTATGATCTGGGAGTATACCCGATTCTCTCTGTCAACTAGCGACATCTATTTACAATTTTGCATCTTGAAGCTCGGCATTCTGACACATGATTTCGACTTCGGAAACATAGATCATATTCAGTTGACATCCTCGGAAAATAAAATAAAACAAAACAACAAAAAAAGGAAAGAAAGAAATGATACGTAGGACATTCACAGTTCTAAACAGCAACAATCCAGGGCTTCATATGGTCAGCAGTTGTAGAGGTATAACCAAAACCTTCATGATATCCAACTTTCTCCATTTGGTAATGATCTTTACCGTTTTCCCAGTTTTTCTTTACTATCCGAAGAACTTGGGTTTTAACTTTAAACCACTTCCATACTTTGTGCGTTGTATAGACACTAAATCTTTGATGTACACTTGAAACATTTTTTCTTCCTGTTATAAGCTCTTTTATTTTCTCCTTGAAGTTTTAGAACTTTAATCATTGCCTTTACTCGCATATTTTCTCTGTTCTTCATTAAAAAGTTAATTTCTTCTCATTCAAAAATTTTGATGATATTCATGTCTTCTTTTTTTTTTTTTTTTTTTTTTTTTTTTGATTCCTACAAGAGAATCAAACGGTGAATATTTAGTGCATCTGCTTGTTCTACTATTAAAGATTCGTTATACATCAGAAACATATTTGTACCATTTTTTTAGGATCTTCTGTGGACAATTTTGATAAAACTGGAATCAAAGTTTGATTAATCCGTTCAACTTGTCCATTTCCTCTTGGAATTCCGGTAGTTGGAAACACATGTTTTATTTTCTCTTTCTCGCAATACTCCTCGAAGATTTAGGAGGTAAAACTGGCTTATTTATCTGTTATTAATGATCGATAGATTCCCAAAAATTAATTGTAGACTTTTGAGTTTTTGTAACACATCCTCAATTGATGTAGATTTCACTAAAAAAAAGTCTGGCGAATTTTGTGAATGCGTCCACAACTGTGAAAATATGTTTGTAATTTTTATAAGTTGACGGAAATGGGTCTATGAAATCGACGTGAAGAATACTTAAGGGAGGGTTTTCCTTCGGTATAGGGTTGAACAGACCTTCACCTTTTCCACGTTTACTTTCACACAAAATGCATTCTATACTGTTCATGATGACTTATTGAATTCTTTTTCAAAGGTTAGGAATGTGGAAATCTTGCACCTTGCATTTTAGATACAACAAAATGTCCACTATTATAAGCTTTTAAAAAGGATATTAAATTCTCATGTTTCTGGTACGACACGTAATTCCTGACCAATGCCATACTTGTATTATACTCCATTTTTCACTAAACAATTTTCCTTCTGAGTTTGCTCGGCAAAGAATTTCAGAAAATGGAGATGTTCATCATCGTTGTTTTGCAGCTGCAGGTCTGGCAGTCTATTCTGTCTGAGAACGATTGACCATCAAAATGGCATTTCTACTTAAGGCACCATCATGCATCTTTGTTTTCCAGACCTATGAGCGATTTCGTATTCAAATTCTTCCTAAAGTAAGTTATTTTAGGTCCAAGTTATTTTAGGAGAGATGTCTCTTATAAGCATAGTCTTTTGAAAAGCATCACATTCCATTACAATTTAAATTTTAGATCCCAATAAACAATTTTTAAACTTTTAAGAGCTTCTACTATAGTCAAAACTTCAAGCTCGTAACTACATAGCTTTTCTTGTTAGGAGGTGGTTGTTCTACTCATGTAATGAATAAGATGAAATTGTCCATTGTCAGATTTCTGTAGAAAAAGAGCACCAAATCCCAATCTACTTCTAGTGGGTCTCCTTGTCTGAAAATATGCAGCAAAGGAGTTGTAGACAATCGTTATTTTAATCTATTGAAATCTTCTTCTTGACTTACCCCAAACTTAAATCCTGCTCCATTTCGAAGAAGATCACTTAATGGTTTAGCAATTGTAACAAAGTTGATAATACATTTTCTAAAATATCTAGTAAAATATAAGAAGCTCTAAATCTGCTTAAGATTTTTGGGCTCCGAAAAATTTTCAACTGCAATTATCTTTTTCTGTGAAGGGTGATTTGTACCATCCTCAATAATATCACCTAAAAATTCTATTTAAAAAAGTTCTTTGAAAAAATTGACATTTTTTAAAATTTATCTCTAACCCATATTATTTAACTATTGTCAAAATATATTTTAATTTTTCTAAGCCTTCCTAAGCATAACGCACTAGTTTAAAAAAATTCCCATATAAACTACAACAGTATTATTCATCATTAAGTTTCTAAGCACATTGTAAATAAATTTTTGAAATACACTAAGAGATGTACAAAAACCAAAGGAAATTTACAAAAATTCAAATAGACCTCCATGACTGATAAATGCCCAGTATTTAGTACACTTTTTGTCCACAGGAACATGATTAAAATCCGTTCTTTAAATTTGACTTTAAGAAAACCTTCACTTTCCCTAAATTATTTTAAACTTCTTCTATCTGAGTCATAGGAAATTAATCGTTAATAACATTCTTAATTAATTCCCTAAATTCCACAAATTTAAACGCGAAGTTCCATCCCATGCCTTACATAAAACAATTGGTGATGCATATTGTGAACAAGATGGTTATATTATCTCATCCCGTAACCATTCGTCAACTTGTTGATTAACTGCTTTCTCCTCCGAAAAAGGAATTCTTCTGCAGCACTGTGAAACCGGCAAATATTTTAATACAATATTCATTTTTAAATCAGTTTTACGTGGCTCTTTAAGTGGTTTGTAATTAAATTCGAATAAATCTATCGCATAATTTTTGTTAACAAAATGCGCTAAATTTATATCCTCTCCTTCACTAATCGCCGCTGAAATATAAGACAAGAATTTATTTTCAACAAAAGGAGAACCCTTCTTATTCAGTGAATTGAGCAAATTGACGTCATTTGACCTTGACATATTTGCTAAATTCCTTTTTTTACTAGCAGTACCAAGTACCAAGGAGGGAAGATGTAGATGATAATCAGTGGATAACACATTGCCACTTCTAACTCTATTTGAGAATTTTCACATATAAAATAACAAAACATAGACATTTTGGAGAGATCCTTATGGCAGTAACAAGTTTGAATTTCAATAGTCTTAACTGATTTCTTTTGCGGAAAAAGAGAATTTTAGCAATAATAAGATCACTTCCTGAATCTTTTAACCAACTTATTTTTTTTGTCATCAATTAATAATTTTATAAATTCTAACTGATTTTCTACGCTGTTATATGATTTCGTTTTCACGCCCGATACAGTATTTCTACTATTTTTGTAAAGTTTCATTTTTATCATTGCGCTTAGGACAATCACGGGAATAATGAAAAGTTTTCCTTTTTTCCTCGCAAACATAACAGCATCTTTCTGATTTAGTATTTTGGTACGCGGAGTTACGTATTTGCTCTCTTATACTTTTATTAAAATTAGATCTTTTATTCTCATTGTTTTGGATTCGTGAGCTACCGACCACCTGTATTTTTCTTAACAAAAAGAAATAAATCGCATTTCTTTCTCAATTCATTTGGAGGGAACAAAATTTGACCTTCACGAATGCTAATATGCTCACTAATTTAAAAATCAAAAGTTTTATACAAGTTGTTGGAAAGCATATGATCATGCATTTTTTTTTAAATCATTAACCTTCCTTAGCCTACAATAATAATCGAAAGTTGCACTAAGCCGTGAAGTGAACTGTACATGGGATTCTGTTGAATATTTTTGCTCATATTTAAAATTACATAAGCACTCACGCAGTGCAGCCTGAAATTATTTTAAAATTAATGTTTTTAATTCATCGTACTAAGAAATTTCCACTTTGTAAACACAAGAAAAAAGCATTGCTTCATTTATCAACAAATATATTAATAAATTTTTCCGATTTTAATTTAAATGAAACATTTTTCTTTTTATAAGCTTTTTCGTGAGATTGAAAATACAAATGCGGAAGTTCTGGCAATTTGGGACACAGTTATGGTAAGAGTTTTAACACTTTTTATCAAATTTTTAGGCTAACTGAAGCCGATTCAGAATTGTTCTCTGAATGATTTACATTTTTACTAATAGCAGATTTAAGTTTTGTAGCTCAATTCCTCTTTCGATTTGAGCTAATTTAATTCTTGCTAATTCAATTTGAGATTGTTCAGCTTATATGTTGTTCTTTTTATATCCAGTTATCAATTTAACTATCTATACCTTTTATAAGTTCAAAATCAGTTTCCAAAACATTAGAACTGTCAATAATAGTTTTAATTTCTATAAATATTGCTTCCGCACTTCCTCGCTGCCCTGCACTTCGTAAGACGTCTCTAACTGAGCACTAGATAAAAGCTAGAGACATGTTAGATTAATAGAATCTGTTGCAGTATGTTTCAATGTTATTGTTCTATCCTTTTTATTCATTTTACTGTAACTGTCTATAATCTGCCATTGGAAATTTAAAAAAAAAATTGCTTCCGATGGAGCATTTAAGTTCAATTCTTCAGCAAAAACTCTTAGCTCATGTTTCCTAATGTTTTTAAGACAAGCATTTTTTTTAAGAATAGAACAAAAAATCACAGCAAAAATCAGATAAAAATATTTTGTCTAGCTGTTGCTGGTAACCTGATGCTGTAGACTTCTTATTCGGGGATTTTAATTTTAATTCAATTAATTTTACTTCAATCACATATTATTTCTATCCACTGATTCTGTTCAATCACATCTAGTTTCAATCAACTCCGAGCCCCCATAAATTGTAGATTATGTCATTGGCTTTTAAACAAAATACAGTTTTAAAAAAAAATGGACACGCTTTAATTCTACAAATATAGAACAAACATTAACATTTAAAAAGAACAAAATTATTTTGTTATAGTGCCTACTCGCACTGATTGTTATATCCAATCCTTCAAAGATATAGCGGCAGCTAGATCAGATCCATGACAACGACTCGCACTGGTATACTATATCATATCAAACAATTATCTCTTAGTCTACAAACATATATCAAACAATTATCGACGGAGCATCTATTTGCGTTCGCTATACTAAAGTAAGACTCTCTTACGCCCTGTAACGCTCACTCTCTGTGGTTTTGGGAGCTATGCATTAGATGGTGTCAACAAGCGAATCCTCTCTGTCATTCTCTCTTTTTCTCTTTTTAAAAACACACACACACATATATATATATATATATATATACATATATATATATATATATATATATATATATATATATATATATATATATATATATATATATATATATATATATATATATATATATATATATATATATATATATATATATATATATATATATATATATATATATATATATATATATACATATATTAATTTTAATTTTATGACTTTTCGAAACGAATTAACTTTTAATAGCCATTTAAAATGATCAGCAATGTCAAAATTATAAATTAAAATATAAATAAAAAATACCCAACACACGACAAATATAATTGCAATTAAAATAGTGAAACAAAAACTATATTAAATCAGTAAAATATATGTTATAAATCTTTAATTAAAATTATATAAAGTCGATAAAACCAATGCATCTTAAAAACGCAAAAACACTTTGGTGCGGATGTTCACTCAGCAAATGTCGCATCGTTAAAAGTTCAGTCTTAAAAAAATCAAAAGAATGGTGGTTAACATCAGAAAATGCATTATGTCAAGTGTCAAGATAAGAATGGTCAATAATTTAATTTAAAAAGCATAATCCTTCCTAATAATTTGGTTTTATAACAGGTTAACTTTGAAGAATGTTAACAACGGGTTTGGAAAAAAATACGTTATTTCTTGAATCTTATTTTTATTTAATTAAAAAAAGAAGCATTCGTTTTCACACCATGTATTAAACATAGCAAAGTAGACTGCATTGCGTATTTTAAGACCTTATAAATTCATTTTATTCTTTTCGCATAACAAATTTAACTTCTGAATATTATTTTAGATTTAAAAATAGTAATATCATAAAATCACTTTAAAAATTCTAAATTTAGCTTTAATACATTGAATTTTGTAAAATAGTTAAAGAAAAACATATTATACTATAAAACACATAAAAATAGTTAAAGAAAAACATATTATATAACCTTTAAATTTTATAAAAATCACAAATTTGTTTTTATATCCTTTCATCAAGTTTAGTTTCTTTAATTTTTTTTTAAGATTTGAATTCATTTTATTGATTTTACATGCGACAATATATTAGCAATTTCTTTTGTATCAAGAATTATTTTTTATAAAACCACATCTGTAGTTCAAAATATAATTTGAATATGCATAACATTGAATTAATATGTGAGGAATTAAAATATATAAAAAAATAATAATATCTACAATAGATATTTTGTTGTAACTAATTACTAGAATAATTTAAAAATAATTTAGTCGTATACAAAAATTATATTTAAAATTCTATGATTTCAGATAATTCAATGTATACTTACCTGAAATTGAAAATGTGATATTTTTACTACTTTACATAAATTTGTTTTTATATATATATATATATATATATATATATATATATATATATATATATATATATATATATATATATATATATATATATATATATATATATATATACATATATGTGTGTGTGTTGTTTTTATGAATATTTGTGTTGTTTTTATTTCAACATTCATTTTTTTATGTCTACTAAACATTAACTGTTATATTTGCAGAGAATAGAAAAGTCTTGTTCAGGTGCCCTAAATTACTAAAGTAGTTATTATTACAAACGTGAAATATTTCTCAGAAATGTTTTACTAAATTGATTATTTTGCATAAAACTTATATGTACTTATTCATTGGTGAGAATAATATTGCAAATGAATATAACTATTAAATTATTTATTAGCCATGCATGGAATACTGTAAATTCTTATTTGAATTTTAAATCTGTTATGAATGAACAATAAATGAGAAGCTAGGTTCTCTAAAATTTTAATGTAAAAAATATTGGAGAGTTATAAATATGTTTCAATTTTATAAATTAACAAGAAAAAGTTTTTCTTATTAGTTCTAAAATGCAAATGAGAAAATAAATTATTCTATTCATGAACAATTCCTTTGAACTACTTACCTCAAAACGAGGAAATTATTTTCTTACTCTTTCCATAATGACTTGTATTTTAATTAAGAAATTGTACCTTTTATTTGTTACTCAATCATGAGAATTACTTTTAATCAAATTTAGGAATTTCAGCGATAAAATATTAAACTTTTCAATCAGACTCAAATTCTGAAATAAATATTTCTTTTGCTCAAAGTTTTTGATTACTTCTCACAATTAATGTCGATATATGTGATAATATATCAAATATCTTACTGTTGTAATTAATTTAAATTTTAAATCCTGGGTTTGGTTTATAATGAATTTTTTACATCTGTTACTACTGATACTTTTAACAATAAGACTTTTTTGAAACTTATGAATCAAATTATTATAAGTATTTTACTAGATTTTTATCAATTTTATATATGAATTAAAACATGTATCCATCTAAATGTGTAGTTATTTTTCTTTCGTGTGAAATTATATGGTAGGTAAAATATATTATAAAGAAAAATATTTTGCAAAAATAATATGTGATTAATGAATGCCATAAATAATTCAATTATTGAAATTTTAATTAAATTACTTATAAGTAATTAGAAACTACTTAAAGATTATGCATAGGTTTAACTATCATATACTAATTAGAAGAAATAAATATTCAACAAACTGTTAAATTAAAAAAATTAAAAAAATTAAAAAAAAAAACTCAGTTATTGATGAGAATAATTATAAATGCACACATATATATACAATTATGAGATTAAACATTAAGATTAAACAGAACAATTTATGATTTAAAAAAAACCTTAATTATTTTTATTTAAATATTTGCTAGATTTGCTACATGAAAATTTCGTATGACGTGTGTTACACGTTTTTATAATTCATGCACAAAAATATGTATTGACGAATTTATTGAGGTAGGCATAAAAAGGAAAATACGATTTATGTTGTAACTTTTAAAAAGAGTTTATTGTTACTATTTATTTAGCCGGGACTTCGATTTCAAAGACAGAAAATCACTCTGTTTTTAAAAAAATACTTTGTAAGGATTTTTTCCAAAACTTTTAAGCAGCCTTTGTCTATAAGATTGAATTTTGTTTAGAGTACAGTTTTCTAAGGGCTTGATCGATATTGTAGCTAATGAATTGCATGGAAAAACAGAAACTCTATACTTCAAATTACTGAAATCATCAATCAAAACTCTATTTAACAGATTTCATTTTGAATCATTTACAATAAACTATAACTAATAGGGAATTCATAATCAATACCTGTGTGAAAAGCACTTATTTCGATATAAAATATAAACAATTATTGGCAGTTATATCGAGAAAAGACACTATATATCTGAAGCTTAGAAATTATATGGTGTGAAGAATCCTCCTATACAAAGTTGTTAACTTATTAAAAACATCAAATTCATAAAGAATTCTTCAAAAATTGAATATACTTTGTCTAAATCCCACCATATATGTGTCTAATGGGAGTAAAATGATAAAGAATATGTTCTGCTGCAATGAATATGATATTTCACCGTTGCTTGGATGTAAATAAGCAATCCTTAGAAACCTATACATACTGGTTGATTAAGCGTATTCTTCAATTTAGCATTACTATTCTGATATGGGTGGATTCATCATGATCGATATTGCTGCTACGCATTATGCAAGAATTATTCAATATTTTTCCGATGAAATTAAAATCTACCCCCAAATGTTATGTTTATCAAAATGAAGGAAACACTTTAGATTTATAAAAGTACATCTTATTTTCATCATGTAATACAGTCTTTGACAGGAAACACAACTAGGAGTATTCTCATACTAGTGTAGATCATTGTTTAAGTAAACATTGTGTCATTATTCATAAAGGTATGTGAAAGTCCTCGAAGAGAATGAGATGAAGGATTAAATATTAAGCATAATGGAAATACATCATATTAAGCCAGGCTTATTGAAGTCGTTTTATTTGTGGTCCGTTTGGAATGCTAAACCTCGTTTCCATCAACCTATGGTCAGACTAGACTGGCTGGTCAACTAGAAATAATCTATTTTTTATATAGGTATTCTCATTTTTAGGATAACAATTGCTGAAGAAGAAACTATCCATTCATTTGACTTAACATGGCAGATCCACCTTCAAGTTTGACAGTTAAAGAGAAAAAATAACGATCACAAGTTTATACAAGTACCTCCAAGCCTGTACTCTTTCTGTGTGTCATAAAGAATGGAGCAAAAATTAATTCATTGCATCATATTTTATTCTCCCATTTATAAATCGGCAAATTCAGCTATTTATAACGTGTAAGAAATATTACATGGATGTAAATGTTGTATTTATGAATATACCTTCTATCTGAAATCATCGGCACCGGATATTGAAGATATTGTTTGGGATCTCCGCTCATAATTTCTTTATTTTTATAGATATTATAATACCCGTTGCATTATTCAGTTTTTCTTTTAATAGTTTCTCTTACCAAAATTATGTGGCTTTATTGTTCCTGTCTTGACCGTTATGTGTGTGATGGAATGTTTTTACACAACGTGCTATTGGAACAGTCTTAAGTTTTGTACATTTCGGTCATATTTGCTCCAGTTACACGGGACATTAATTTGAAAATCTGAGCAATAGAAAAGTTTTCACTTTTGAAATATACGACTAACAGAGCCACAAAAAGCTATCCTGCATACTGAGATAATTATGTGAATTTCTATTTATAGAAACTAATCGCCGTTAATATACGTTTTAATGCATAAGAAATGTATTAACACAAGTCACTTTTATTCGCAAGATGTTTCATTATTTCGTGAACCAGTTATGTATATATATATATATATATATATATATATATATATATATATATATATATATATATATATATATATATATATATATATATATATATATATATATATATATATATATATATATATATATATATATATATATATATATATATATATATATATATATATATATATATGTATATATATATATATATATATATATATATATATATATATATATATATATATATATATATATATATATATATATATATATATATATATATATATATATATATATATATATATATATATATATATATATATATATATATATATATATATATATATATATATATTGATAATTTATTTAAAAATATGTGTTGTTATGAAATAAAAAATTTATTTCCACTTCTGATTTAAGTTTTCTTACTAACTTTACAAAGACGCTTCTCGCTTCTTTTCGCTATAAATGCAAATAAATGCTTGAATGGAATCAATTATTTACAGATTTTAGTTTCATTTCTTCCCAATAAAATGTGAATAATAATTCCTCTAGTGATAAAAAAAAGTTTTCCAATTTTTATGAAATAAACCAAAATAAGGAATAAGTTTATTTCTCTATGAGAATAATTTAATGTAATAATCTACACTCAATAAGAATTATGTAATATATCTCTGATACATGGTAATATACTTCATAGAACAAAAATAATAATCCATATACCATCTGTTGCAACAAAATGGTTTATTAATTTAATTTGCATTTTTGCTGTTATTTTCATATTATCAATGCTTATGTAATAAAAAAATGTTTTTATTCCAAATAATATTTTACAATTATTTATTATACCTATTGATGACATTATAAAGCAAAATTACAAATAATGTTCTTAAATCAGTGTAATTGCCCTAGTAGTACAATACGTTTTCAAAAAAAAAAAAAAAAATTAGGCAGTATGTTGAAATTATTATGATTCACCTCAAAATTGAAAGTAAATTATTTTAGGAAAATAAAAATGTCTTAGTTCGAAATATTATTATATTGTTTTGAAATTAAATTAGAAATTATGTAAGCAAATCTGCCAAATATTTCAAGTTTATTAATGAGTAACACATATTTTTCTTTCTGTGCTTAAATTAGACAAATGAGTACATTGAAATATATTTCCAGAAATAGTAATTTATTTACATTGAAACAATGTTGTAATTATAGAAAATACTATTTTAATCAGGATTAAAATAGTGCCATGAAGTCATAGTTAATGGGTTGCTGAATTTGAAATTAAAGTTTTTTCTTCTATTTCCGAGAAATATAATTTGGAGTTCAGTGTTTAGATAGAAGTTGAAAACATTATAATTCATTAATTTAAGAATTTCAGTGCACTCCTTTTCCTCGTCGAATCTAATGATTAAATAATGAACTTTTTAAATATAAAATTCACGTGAAATTGTAGCAATAAAAATTTATTTATCTTAGGATTATTTGATATTGATTTGAAATATGAGGAGATCAAAATATTACTTTTACTTAGCATTTCATAAAACTTACATTCAAAATATATTTGTTATATACTGAAAAATAATTTAAGTAGTCAATTTATCATTATATTTATATTGAATGCAAGAATCATAAGAATATATGAACAGAATTGCTTTTGTAAATAGGAAATGATATAGAATGCCAAATTTGTGTTTACTGTTAATGCAATAAATTAATCAAATATTAAAAAAATACACCAATTTGATACCATAATATTTTGCACTGTAAGCTTTTGTTCAACAATTCTTAGGCTGAACTGCCTCCCTACTGGATTTTGTACGGATTTAGATCCCCCATCAGATTGTGTGTCCATGCAATGTAAGAAATGTGCAAAATGCAACTTTATTATACCAATCAAACATAACCAATCAAGTTATAAAGACTGAATTAACATACTTGAAGACATAGTCATTTATGAAATTTAAAAATTGTATTATTTTAAGCCAAACTGTCATAAATTTTACGAAAAAAGTGAGAATACCTGCTGTAATATATATATATATATATATATATATATATATATATATATATATATATATATATATATATATATATATATATATATATATATATATATATATATATATATATATATATATATATATATATATATATATATATATATATATATATATATATATATATATATATATATATATATATATATATATATATATATATATATATATATATATATATATATATATATATATATATATATATATATATATATATGTATATATATATATATATATATATATATATATATATATATATATATATATATATATATATATATATATATATATATATATATATATATATATATATAATATATATATATATACTTGTGTATATTAGTATATAACATGACCTTGTTGTTGTTATTAATGTTTTTTGTTATTATATGGAGAAGTATTATATTTCATATTCAAAGTCAGAGTTTACTTTATCTCATTCTAAAATATATATCACACTTTTATGCTTCTGTAAATATTTTACATTTTCACAATGAATTATCATATTAATTTTTGAAAAATGATATAAGTAAAGGTATATGATAACTAAACGAAGTAAGAACTTTTGTGTTAAAATACATTTTCCATTATTCCTGCCAAATTATTTTAGCTAAATAAGTAAAATGCATCAATATTAGTCTTTGTTGAAGATAGGACATTTTTCTTTAAACTTAAGTGTAAAGAATAATTTGTAACTTTAAAACTCTCCAAATTTTCTCCATCTTAATGATGGCATCAATTTTCACTCGATTTGGGCAACCCTCTTACACTGATAAAAGCTCCGCGTTAAGCTTTACTCCTGTTGCATAGCAAATGATTTCCTTTCCTCATTTATTCTTCTTACTCCATTTGCGACACTCGCAATACTTTGTTTATATTCCGCAATGCTTATCTGAGTAAATGTTTCCCTTTTGAAACATTTTGATTCGAAATCACCTCCAGATTTGTTGCTTTATTCTGATAAAAGCTTATTGCGGAGAAGTTTCTAATAAGGAATCTTAGTTTAAATTTTTGTTTGGGCGTGTTATTTTTATTCCATTCATTTCTCCACTGATTTTTAAATGCCTAACATGTTTTATATCTTTCATAAAGTTATTTACACTCACATATGTAAATTGTTCTTTACCATTGCTATAGACACTACTTCTGTGAGTTGTTTCCTATAGAAATTAAAATTAAATTTCTTTTATTTTTACACATAATAGATGTTTTAAAAAATTCTATTTTAATTTTTTTAACACATCATAGTTTTATAAGAAGTTTCTTCTCTACAATATTATTTCACAACTCTTTCAATACTTACATTTACTCCTAAAATAATATTCAAATGTTTTTCTTGACTTATGCAATTCCTGTTATCAGCACTAGTAATGTGAATTATTTTTCAAAATTATCTCCTTTTATATAGCTGATTGCAAAACATCACAAAATTAGAGTAATAATTTATAATCATTTAATACTTTATCGATTACTAGAGGTTATTTAACATATAACTATTATATCATGTATTAGAGATTTTCTTTATCAACATAGAAATTGCATGAAAAAGAAGTGTAGAGTTATGTTTCAAAATCAATTAGAGTGTTGTCAATTCTCTGTATTGTATTGTTTCTTCATATGCGTTCATGAAATTATACTTTATATTTAAGTATTATTTAGAATTTTTTTTTATTTTGTCACATTTGTTTCAAAATTAATAAATTAATTCGAATAGTATTTTAAGTAGTGTTATTTTTCACAAAAATTAATGAATATCATAATATATATTTTATTTATAGATTTTTTATTCCATCACTCTCCAGGATACCTCAAATTATGTACATTCAAGAAACTTTCACAAAGGAATCAGTATGCATACGTTTGGTATGCACACCAATGCAAATAAAACATTTTTGAATAATTAATAAACATAATAAAGAGAACAATCTCAAATTATGAGAATTATTTGAAAAGGTTAATAATAAATAAATTAAAACAATCTAGGATAACTTGCCAAACCCTGGGTTCAAACTCGCTACCTTCAGTAAACGAGTCAACTACGGAAGCCCTGCACCTAAGTTCGTTTGGCAAAAGAGTATAAACTCGTTACGCTTCTGTTCTCTTAAAGAAAAGTAGGGTTCACCTGCAATCTCGTTTGACTTCCCTTGATTGGTCCTTAGGGAATGTTTCGTAGGAATTCTGCTGTCTGGAACGAGAGATCATATAAGGATTTCATACTCATTGGATGGACTATATGCCCCGCCATTGTTGGCATCTCCTATTATCTTCCATAGTTTTCACCTTATAACTGACGCCAGATAATATTCGGGTTATACGGTTTGGATCAAAATACCGACACAGTATCTTTTCAGAGGGATTTATTTTCTTATTAGGGTCAACACTCACAACAGATCATCAGCGTCGTTATGAGCTGATCGGTGTTTCCTATTATAATGCTGCTTGTCTGATATCTGTGCCTCGAGGATATAAAGCTTTAATAGCTGTCTGGCTTCTTCGACCTTAACAACCAGCTCATATATGTAGTTTTAACTGCACTGCTCAGTTCTGTAAAGGAATATCGAATAAGAGAATTTTTAATACCTTGATTATGGACAAGAAAGAAAAGGCTGACTTCGATGATATCTTCTTTTTCTGAATTTTAGGCAATTGTTGCGAACGGCAAGATGGTGTCCCAGTTCCAATCTTTTACGTAGACATACATGGACAAAAGTAGGCTAATGCTTTATTGAATGTCTTTTCTTCATCCTTTCTTTAATCATCGTCGTCATCATCAACATCCGATCCATTTAGATTAGATCTCTATTAGAGAAGAATCAAAAAGATGATTGATTGCTGAAATGATAAGAAAAGTTTCTTCTCTTTACTGCTATCAATCATCTTCATGATTTTTCTCTAATATTCTGTAAAGAATAACCTATTCGTTGAAGAAAACTTCTTTAAAAAGCAAATAATAATTTATACTTATTTACAATGCTTGTCATTTGAAATCTTGCTTAGTTGATTTTGGGAAGATTAGGGAATTTATAAATGTATTTATATTTGAGTTACGTAAAAAATTCTTTGAAGCTTTAATTCTATATAAATGTGTCACAAAGTGTACTTAAATTTATGTAATTCAGTCAATCAAAAATTATCGCTTCTAATCCGTTGAATTATGTTTTTAGCATTTAGATATTTTCAGTCAAAATATTCATTCTTCTAAAAACAAACAAAATGGTTATTCTTAAATATTTAATGCTTTGCATTCTTTCATCTAATTATTTTTTTTTGTTTCATACCTATATTAATATGAATTTAAAACCAATACTTGGAGTTTAGATAATTGAAATAAGACAAAAAGTTTAAAATCGTTAAGTTCGTAACAAATTTCGTAAATAACTCAGTTCTCAATTTCCTAGGAAAAATGAAAGTAAGAAATCATGCTTTTCAGATGTCTCTGGACTTTATAAATAAGTCTCGTTTGTCTTTATAAATCAATCAGTAAGTTTATCAAAATTTTTTACTAAAAGTTTCATTTATAATAAATTGAAATATTATCATTTATTAAATGTAATTTAAAAGAGCAAAATTCCATGATATTTTAAATTGATTTCAGAATAATTACTTACATTAAATGAAGTTATTTTAAACTTAATTGCAAGTAGCGCAGAAGGATAGCTAATAAGCAACCATGAGTTTTTGCCACTAAACACTTATATTTGCGTTACTTACACAGTAAGCATGGTTAAAAAATTTTTCCTTACACTTGTTGTCAAGTATTAGAACAATAAATAAAAAAAAATGTTACTTTGCTAGATACTAGCAAGAAATTAAGGTGTGCAATTATATTGCTTTTAAAATGTTCTTTGAAATTTTTAGTAAAAATACTATTTAAAATTAGCTTCAAAAGCAACTATACATACTTGTATTAATACTCTGACAACATCACTGGATAACACAAATCAATCAATTAAAGATCAAATAAATATTTTTTGTTACAAATCTTAAAATTGACGAAAATTGCAATATACTTTTTTATTATTTAGAAGTATCATAACTTTTCTTCATATTTCATATGATATAATCACAAAATTTAGATTTTTTTTACGTGTAATTAAAAATTATGTATCTTATGATATTAAAAAGTGTTCAAATAAACGGTTGATTTTATTAATACTATCATTTTAAAATAAAAAGCAATGTAAATTGATATATTTCTGAAGAATTTGAGATCAAAAGAACCTGATATAACTGAGAAATATTTTTTATTCATTCAGATAAAATAACTAATGAAAATATGCAATATAAATTTCATAAAGTCTACACATAAGCAAAACTGACATAAACATTGAACTACAACATTTTTCACAAGTTATTTTTTATAGTATTTTCTAGATTTATGCAGACATTGCTATTAGAAAACACCTTGTACTAAATTTATTGCTGTTAATTATTGGGAGTCATGTTTTAGAGGGGGGTATTTGTATAGAGAAAGTACTATATTTTACGTCTTATTAGTTTACTTCTCCAAGGATAAAAAGCGTTTCATAACATTTTGACTTTATTTTTCATTTGTTGTAATTGTAATGGTGGGACGTTAAGAGTCACTACTGGTCAATACTGGTTGTTGAATTTCTGTTGGTTTCGTTTTTATTTTCAAGATAGGAAGAGTAGATTGTATCTGTATTACACTCAGGTGATAAGGATGGTTCCTTGGCGCAATATCTTGATAGAGTAAGAGATTTGGATTCTATTGGAGTTGGTTTCTCAGAAAATCTAACTTGAGAAGATAGATGGATATAAAAAAGACATCATCAATCATCGTGTTACTACTTAAAGTTACTTCTTCACTTAATGTTTTTCTTGTCTTTTCAGCATTTGAATAGAAGGAGTGATCGTCTAGGTGGGAAGATCCACTGGGTTGAAGCCGAAAATTGAATTTGCCCTTCTCCTCCATCCTAGAATCTTATTTATTTCCCTCATTAGCAGATAATTGAGGAACTTTTGTTATTAGATCTTGTCCAATGAGTTCATCAAGACTGGATTTTATTTTCATATTTTCTAGATGAAAGACACCTAGATGAACCTAGATGAAAGACAGATAAGAAAAAATCACTCTGCTCTGTCATATTCTTCAAAAAAGGCTTTTTAAAGTTTTGTTCAATTGCAAGGCGAAAGTTCGCCACAAAGCACAGGCGTCAAAGCGGACGTACACCTAGACGCAGCGTTCTTCTCCTCTCCAGTATACGTCAACTTATATTCATTCGAAGAATTTTCTCGAAGGACTCATTACGAATGCGTCTACTATGTACAGCAAACAAAACAAAATTTTTTTGAATAATTAATTAAGAAACACAACAAAGAAAACAATCTGAGATGTCAAACTGTCATCTGGAACTGTCTTTAAAGATAAATAAATAAATTAAGTAAATTTACTCCAACTTGCCAAGTTTTGGGTTAGAAATAGATACCTTCAGAGAACGAGCCACAGACAATATAAGACTGCATAAAAGGTTCAATGAACATTTTATGCAGTCGTTAGGTATATACAATATTATATATTAAACATATATATATATATATATATATATATATGCAGTAGTTAAAGAATTTGATTCTGATGTTGAAGTAAGCGAATTCATTAAATTGTTTTATTATACTTATATTCATTAATATTTTCTTTGCATTAGACTTCCGTAAATAAGAATTTTATATTTATAAAAATCTAAAAAAAACTGGAGAATTGGATAGTTTGTAGAATACTGACTGCTAATTGATTGCACACTCTATGATTTGTATGATTTGTAAAAGGTATAATATATAATTTAACCAATTAGTGCTGATGTGACTGATTTATTTCGGAAGCTATATATATATATATATATATATATATATATATATATATATATATATATATATATATATATATATATATATATATATATATATATATATATATATATATATATATATATATATATATATATATATATATATATATATATATATATATATATATATATATATATATATATATATATATTCAAATATATATATATATATATATATATATATATATATATATATATATATATATATATATATATATATATATATATATATATATATATATATATATATTTATATATATTATATATATATACACCCACACGTGAGGTATTTTTCTTATAGCTAACATGTCAAATGCTATGGTGTTTTGCAAATAATTAGTTTTGTTTTTGAATTTAGTTTTAATTGTTTCTAATGAATATTAGCAAATTGTTACCAATATACTTTGCTAGTTATTAAAATTCCACATGATTATTTAATGATCTTACGAGTGTGAAAATCACATGAAAAGAAAATTGTTTGGGATACAGTTGATTTGCTTTCCAGTACATTTGGAATACGTGGAGAAGTTAAGTTTTTTGAAAGATTTCTTTAAAGAAAAGTTCTTTTTTTATTCCGAAATCAATATGAATAGTTGCAGTTTACTCAGAATATATTATTATTTTTTGAAAATTAAAGGAAAACTCTTACCACTATCAACTTTAGATTTAGGTTAACGTAAGATCGTTACCTATCATGAGTAATTGAATTGCCTCACGTAATTCTTGGATATCCCACTAATTTTATGTGAATTTAAAAGTAATATTTTGCTGAGGATCAGAAATAGAATCAGATAGAACTCAAAATCTATCAGTGTTTGATTCCCGAAATGGTAAACCTAATATATTGTAGACTTTGTATAACTATCCAACCATATTTAGTAGAAATTCAATCAATTTTCCATTAGTTAGCCCACCAGCATTCCTGAAAGAAATTTTACATCTTGGTTTTCACATTCAATTGAGAGGACAATTTTTAAAAACTTTTATAGAAATCTACTTGCAAAATATGGGCGAAGAATGTAGCAGATATAGTGTAATAGAGCATGTCTCTTATAGCCCTGCTTCACTATACCGTTGAATACACACCACAAGCTGAAGTCCTTCCTCCTGTAAGTTTTAATTCCAAATTATACTGGACTGCAAGACGTCATATGTCTGAAAAGACGTTGATGATGATAATTTAAAAAAAAACAATTCCAAACCAATAATGAGATTCGTTTGTTTGCTGTACGTCCATTATCCGTACTACTGAGGTGAAAAAGCACGATGAAATTGAAAGTTGAAGCTGGAAATAGAAATGGTTCTATGTTATAATTGCAAGCGATTTCCATTGTATCATTATATGTATATATAATATATATATATATATATAAATAAGTAAAATTTTATTGGAGATTTTGAGAAGACCACACGTGAAATTATCGTATTCGATTACATTATAAGGGATTTGAATGTAGAGGGATTATAAAGCAGTCATTTCTTATATGATTTAGAAATCACTGTCTCAAAGTGAATGCTATTTAAAAAATGTTCCATGCTTTTCTGACACATGAATGTAGATTGTTGTGACCAAATTTTTGAGGCATGCAAAATGACAGTTTACAAACACGTTATACAACATTTTATTCAATACGTTATTTTCGGAAATTTTGATGCAACAAGTTTCCAACTATTGTCCTGTCAGGTATAGTCACATTATATCTCGCCGAATATAAACTTCTAGTCATAGGTTTCTCAAAGAATGAAGGAACATCACTATCACGTTGCTAGTAATGAAGTTTTGTGACTTAAGTTCAAAGCAGGTTGGAGAGAGATACCCTTTTTTGACAGAAAAGAACAATTTGGCATGTTGTTAGACCAAATTCAGTTTATTTCTAAGAGATTGCGTTTCTACTACTTTCTCAAACTTATCTATCCCGAATGTCTGAAAGCTACTTAAAAACTGCAGCTTAAAGGATGAAAACAAGCAAAAACGATTTTAAATAACTTTTTTTTTGCATTCTTTCATACATTTTCCTACAATTTTAAATGTATTAACCCGCACAGATTCAATAATGATTCTACAGATATTTCTTCTATTCAAAAACCTTTTTTAATCATTCTATTTATAATATTTAGTATCTGTCTGCAGTAATTTAATTAAAATTTACGAATCACTTACATTACAATAAATTAATATGTATTTTATTCCAGTATTATAAAAAATAATTTTCAATGGAATAATCCTACAATTGTGCAGATTATATTACAATATTGCTATATGTATATTATGCAAAATTGGTAATGAGTTTTTTTAGCCATTTATATCAAATTCTGAAGTAAACTTATTAAATGGAAAAAAATCCCATTTATCCAGTTTTCCCCATTTGCTTTTATACGAGCTTTCTACAAATCCAGAAATTATTTTGGATAAAAAGCACATTTTAAAAGCGTTATTTAAATTTGTATTTTGTCGAATTTCATGTAAAACAACGTATATAAAACTCCGTTCATCAGTATTCATCTATTTATAATTTTTCTACTGAATAAATTGTCAACATATGTTTTCATATAATATTTTATGTTTATATAATTATAAGTAAATCTAAAAGCATGGTATATAACTGCAATATTTTTATTTTTTTATCAACATGTGTCAAAATATGCTCTAAAGTCATTTATCAGTTTCATTCTATTACATGTTTGAATCACCCTTGAACATTTTGCTTTTTATGCGAGCAAATTATCTATAGGAAAAAGAAATGCTTTATAAAAATTTGGCATTTTATTAAAGTGATTTGATGAATACTGAGAAAATAAAATTGCAGATTTGTCGTAAAAATAAATGTATTAATTTAATAATTTTGTTTTTGTAAAATGCATCACATTATGCAAATTTGATTGTCTAGAAAAATGTTTCAGATATTCATACTAATGTTCATAATTCAAATTCTCAATGATTATGTTAAATTTTTGAATATATGTAGAAATGCCGTTTTTACTAAATATGTTTACATGTTATTTTAAACCAAAAATGTTACTTTAAGTTAAATCATGCACATTTCCTTCAAATATTTTGACGTAAAAACATATTATATTAATTATTATTTTGAACATAGATTTTGATATTTTATTGATTATTATTATTATTTTGAATTTTAGTATTTATTATTGCATTTACCTTCTTTTACAAAACAATCCACAAACGACATAAAATATTTGACTGCAAAAACAATAAATATTTGAATGTAAATTTTCTCACTAAATATAAATTATGAAATTCTATGAATGCAAAATTTTAGTGGGTCAATTATTATAGCATTTTCAGAGAATTATCTGTCTCTTCCGTTGAAAAAATAAAAATAATTTTCCTTTTCATTGATTTTTTAAATTTGATTTTTTAATAAAAAATAAAAACTGTCAATCTATTAGCTACAAATCCAAATGTTTTTTTCTTCTTATCTGATGAATCTTGCGACGTGTGTTTACATTTCGTATTAAAACTTTATAAGATAAATTAAGCTCATTATTATATATTTCATGCTAGAAAGAGTATATCTTCTTTGAAGCAGGTTTAGTTGTTAATTAAGATATATTTTAGAGAGACCAATTATAGTGAAGATAAATCATAGCGTATTACCATTTACGCTCTCTCTCGTATATTGCTTAGGATCATTAAGAGTAAATTAACTTCATTTGTGAATTATAAATCAAAATTTAAATTCATACATAAATTAAATTTTTAGCTTGAAAATAACCCATAAGTTTAAATTGTAATATTATAGATGAACGCTAATTGACTACTTTATATATTATAAAAACCAAAAATAATTTAAAATTTGAATATTATTGCTGATGACACATTAATTCAAAATATATTTTATGGAAACACACTTTCATATTCTATGTGTATTTTAGTTGTAATATTGTACTGTAATATTGTATGTAATATTACACTGTAAAACTGTATGTAATATTGTACAGTAATATTGTTTGTGTATGTGCATTTTAGCTCTTGGACATACATAAATATTAAAAATAAATATTACTTTCATTTTATGGACTGTATATTTATCTACATTGAAAATTTTTGGAACAATAAATAAGCAAAACTTCAACTAAACATATAAAATAAAAAATGAATTTTCTTTCATTAAATCATATCTTAAAAGTTAAAGAGAAATAGTAAATTTTGGAAAAAATATATTTTGATCCATTTATTAAAGACACTACTTTTTAGAAATGTGCCTTTTCATAAAAATCAGTATAGTCTTATTGGCAAACCAGTATACCATGTAGCGTTTACTGGAAATAATAAATAGGTATTTATTGGAAATAATAAGCATTTTCATGAAAATAATAAGAATCTTATTGAAAATAATATACATTTAATTGACAGTAATAAGCGTTTTATTGGAAATATTTGTCTTAGAGAGTGATGAAAAAAATAAATTTATTTAATTTAATATTTTACATTAGGATTTTAATAATTATGCATTGTAGAGGACAGATTTCCTAAATGTATTTTTAAGAAAGTTTGTCCAAAATAATTTCAAAATTTTAAAGGCATAAAAAAATTACAATCATGAATTTGTACTAATATAAAAGTTGGCATTCAGTTCAAGGGATGTCAGAAGACCCCTTTCCAAATCAATTACAGGAGTAAACTTTGCAGATATATATATATATATATATATATATATATATATATATATATATATATATATATATAAAGCAGAATATATATATATATATATATATTCTGCTTTATTTAAGTTCAAATTATATACTTGTTTAAAACATCAATTTGTGTTATTTTATACAGAAGTGTTATAAGTTTCTCTATGTCTCATTAATATTTTATGAATTATTAAGCATAAAAATGTATATAATGTTTTAAAACCATCTTGAATTTGGATGAGATTTTATCATAGCAAAGTTTGTTACATTTCCTGAGAAATTCTTAGTACAAATTTGTGTTTTGAATTTAGTTCGACGATTTAATCTTCATAAAAATATTTAAATTACAAATTTTCAATATTTAAATGTTTTACAATAAAGAGAATAAAAAAAGAATAAACATAAAATGACAGTGAAATAACTTGAGAAATATGCATAAAATTTTCGCTTTGATATAAATCTATGGTGAAAAGCATTTTAGCTTAATACCTATAAAGATATTCAAATTTGTAAAAAAAAAAAAGTGTTTTCCATGAAAACATTCAAGACTTAAAATATACATTTGCAGAAAATACTTTCTATCCCAAAATACAAAAACATTATTACTTTGGGATAACAGCAGCGTAAGTCCTTTGAAAGAAGTTCCTGAAATCGCTTTATAGGACACATCTTTTACAAAAAGTATACTGTATATCATTTATATTTTTCAAAAATGCACAGTACATTATTTTGTAACTTTAAACACTCTACATAAGTAGATTCAGAAATATATTCTTTGATGCATATATGACGTTTATATTACATTTAGAATTATATGTCCATGTTTATATGTAAATGATCTACATGTTTTTTTTAATTTGTAAAATATTGAAATTTTATATACATATTGTAAAAATAAGGCGAATGCTGATGAAATTTTGTATTACGTCTTATAAATTTACTTATCATTTATACATATAATAATCATTTGAAAAAATTGATGAACCTCTTGAAGTTCTAATGAATATTTCAACAAATCAATATGTTGTTTATTTTACAAGTACTTGACATTGAAATTCATACGTACTTGATAACGAATGCATAAAATGTGTTTATATATATATATATATATATATATATATATATATATATATATATATATATATATGAATTACGGAATATTATTGTTAGGATTATGTTTTAATATAATAATTTTGGTTTCAGAAAATAAGTAAGTATAATCAATAAAGATATTTTCCTTTCAATTTAGAGAACAGTTTCGTTTTCAATAGCTGGATATTAGGATTTTCAACTTTATTTTATCTAATTTAAAAGTAGAAGCCAACCAGAAGGCCAAATTTTACTTGTCATTCCTGAGAGTATCATTTCACATGGATGATATTGCGACCGCGACATATGCGCAATTAGAACATGACGAATCTTCAAGTTGATCACGATTCGGACTCTTCAATAACATGAATGACTCTCTAACCTATCACTTACCAAATGTTTCAATGTAAAGGAAGGCAAATATTGTTTATTTAATTGATAAATGCATGTATAATGTTTTAGGAAGAATATGAAAACAAAGAATTAAACATGATGACAATTTATCAATTAAGAAAACCGGAATTATGATGACATAATAATACGCAAATTATAATAAACTATATGCAAGAAGATGAAAAACAGTGAAGTGCTACAGGTAGAGACAAAAGTGGCTGAAAATTGCATGAGAATTTTACAACTCATTTTCTTCCCGGTTAAGTCCATCAATGGAGCAGTTATCATTTTCCGACTATTCCTTAGGAAGAATATGTAATGGCCCGGATTGAAAGTACATATAACTATGATTAGTAAACTTTACATTCAATTACTAAAATTTTAACTTTTTTAAATGCAGTATTAATAGTTTTTCTACATAATTGAAAATAATTGTTTGAAATGTTTTACAGTTTGCTCCATTTTAAAAATGTTTAAAGTTGTCCTCAACGTCAAATTTAATGATAGTAGAAACCATTGTTTGTAAACTCTAACGAAAAAAATATAACTCATCATTTTAATTTAAAATATTGTTAAAGTTAAAATATAATAATCTATATTTATCAAGGAAAATGCAAGATAAATTATTGTATACATTTAATTTACTATTCAAAGATTTTAATAATCTAAGCTTGCTTGATTTTCAGTTGCAAGTGTTACATAAATAAAACCACTAAATTTTATTTGCATTAAATATAAAATAATAAATAATGACATTATTTTTATGATTAAACATATAGATGGCACGTGATAATAAGGTTAATATTAAGGATTTAATAAGAAATTATTTAATTTAAAAATAAACAATAAATACGCTATAAAGATGAGCAAAAATATAAAAAAAAATTTAAAAGTGGTTAAAAGAAATTAAAAAAATATTATTGCTTCTTTTAATTCATTATTAATTTTGATGGCTGAAATTTATTATCTAAAATCAAATATTAATTAAAAAAATTATGGTTTTATGGTGAATACAATAATAAAGGAATATAAAACATTTCTAAAGTAGAGAGAATGTGAATCGTTAATGGTTGCATTAAAATTTTAAAGAAATTTTACCTTTAAATGTCAATGAAAAATTTATTATAAATAAACTTTTCTTGTTATATTTTATATTATAAATATTTCGATAAAATTCATTATAAATTCCTTTAAAACTTTTTTATGTGAAAATGGAAATTAGTCTTCAAAAGAGTTTAAAAATTGAATACAATAACATGAAATTTTAAAAAGAATTGAGCACTATTTTTGCTTATCGTATATCTAGCATTTTAATCAAAAACATTGATTAAGACTGTGTGCTGAATAATAATGCTATGAATTCATTCATTTTTCGTAACTGATGCTAAAAAGAGAGAAGACATATATAGATGTATACGTTCTGGATAAAAAAAAGAGCAATACAATCAGAAAACAGAAACATTAATATTCAACACAAGATGAAAAATGGAAGATTTTGATGATATATGTTTATTGTATTTTGCTGAAATGAGATTTTTAACAAAACCATTTTCTTAATTCTTCTTAGAACAATCTATTTTTCCCTGTAAGCATTTTTATATATTGCTTGATTTTTGATAAGTAATCCATAAACTTTCATCTGATCAGAATATATAAATATTTTTTAAAATATGTATCTAAATATTAAGTTATTAAGCAAGTTTTGCTTTAATGTTTTACAATTGTAGCCTCACAATATAATTATTAGTTAAAATGTATTAAAATGATATGTGACAATGATGTAAATATCTTTATATAGTAATATAAATGTTCAAAATAATTATTGAAAGTAAATGCTATTTTACAATTGAAAAATCTTTTAAAAATATAATGATTCCCTAACAATACATTTTGATTTAATTTTGCAAATGAATATATGTAGTTCCCTTATAGGTAATTTATCTAAATATTTTAAAATCCTGAGTATATCATAGTAAAACGAACAGAAATCGTATTACAGTACTTTTTTTACCAACGAAAATCCATTGTTTACTACAAAAAGTACACTTTATGTTTGCATTAAAATATAAATTCTTGAAATATTTGTGTATAGAATATATCATTTGCTTTTATGACGGTTCATATTTACACTTTTCTTAACATTTTGCTCAATTATTTTAAAGAAATTTTAAATTTAAACAGTTTTCAAAATTTAACTAATTTTTCAGATGAATTTAATGTGGAATGCTTTTGGTTAATCTAATGATGATATGATTTAATTGAAATGCCAGATTTCTAATCAACATTATTTATCAAGATCTATTGTTTTAAACTAACTTAGAGTTTAAGCTCCAAAATTAAGAGTGATATATAAAATTATAGAAATTATTTTCTGTTGGAAATTTTTTGCATTTATTCAATTTCACAGTAATTCAAAATATAGTTTATAGTTAAATTTAAATTACAACTAAAGGAAGTTTGAAATATAAAATATATAAAATTTTCCTTTGATGATTAGGGTACTTCCAGGCCTTTTCATTTCATGCTCAGATTTTTTTGTAATAATTCAAAATATTTATATGATGAAAGATAATTTTTAAAGCTTAATAACAATTCTAATATATGGAATGATCAAGTATAACTGAAACATTTTTCATAGTGATGCCAATTATTCCAATTTTAAAATCAGAGAAGTATAATACTGTATGCAAGGTATTCAGCATTCCTCCTAAAATCTGTCCTAGGTTAAACTATTTATATATTGAAAACAAATTTTGAATTGAATTGCAATATTTGAAAAAAGAGATACATTAAAATATCAATGTGCAAAAGTGTCACAGAATGTTAGCTAGGAAAATTCTATATGGTATTCCTTCTCTAATATTATATTATACGCAGTTATCCTTATATATGAGGGTTCATTAATTAAATTATAAATCACAGTTACTATTAAGATATATTAAATTAATTTGTAATAATTATGTATTGACTAAATTAATAAATGAAAAGTTGGGGCATGAAATCATTACAGAAAAATTCTAATATGTTAATGAGAAAGTCCTTAAAATTGAAGTTTCCTGTTCTAAGCAATTATCTGGGAAGATCAATTTCCTCTAATTTCTGTTTGAATTTTGTATCCTCTGAGAAATTTGACGTATTTAAAGAAATGTTTTTACTATATTTAATAAGAATTTAGGATGTATTTACTTGAATAGAATGTAATATTACTTATGATGCGATTTTAGCTTTGATTTGGCGCGCGTGTCAATGATATTACATAATCTTAAGAGATTAACATTTAAATATGGATGATCTGAAATGCTTAGAATAATAATATTTTATAATTTATTAGTCCAATTAAATAAACAGTGAAATTGTGAGCCGCATAATTTCTCGAAGTGGTTAGCAAAAATGAATATATAATGGATACAACAGATATCATTTCCTAAACATTTAGTAAACCTCGTAAAAAATAGTAATGCTTCATATTTATATGCATTCGGGACAATGATAAACTTATAAATAATCTTACTTAAAATATCACATTTATTCCATTAAGAAATTTTAATTTAATTCAAAAAAACTATTTGAATAATTTTAAAGCAATAAAATCAATAGCTCTTTTAGAAGTTAAAACTTAGTCTTAAATGTCTGGTTTTAAAAATTGAATATTACAAAAATATATGAATTATTCCTATAATTTTTATTATTTAAATTTTTTAAATAAGCGTCAATTGGAAAAACCAAATTGTATGATAAATAGCAATGGAATTGTTTTGAAATTAATATATTGAAATATGAATATTATATTATGCTCTGCATTTAAGTGAAGTACATATAAATTAATGTTTATATGTATAATATTTTCTGTATTTTAAAAATAAAAAAAGGATGTATATTGAGTAAAACGGAAGTTAAATATTTATAGAGAATTAAACGTGCTTGTGAATATTTCTCACAAACTCTGAACAAAGTTTGCAAAGGTATACTTATGAGTTTTTTTCACTTGGGCAACAGTATCTTGTGATATCTAATTACAAAAATATCATATGGAGTTAACGATATCCTGGAAAAATAATGACTTTTGTCATAATTTTCAAATTATAAAAAAACTCTCCTCAAATTTAACTTCCCTTATGGTCAAGTTATTATGCTTTGTTAGTGCTTTGAAGTATAATAAAATATATTTTCAAAGAAAATAAATTTTTTTATGTTACATAAATGACAAAAAAAGTGCTGCAAACAAGAAGGTCAGTTATTTTTCCAGTTTAGGAAATATAAGTTCATTTTGGGAAATATAATCTCCTTTTCTCTCTCATGATTCTGTATAATCAGGTAAAATTGTTTTTAGTTATGATATTTATGAAATGAATAGCTTTGATAAAGTTTACATATTTTTCTAAAACAAATATGAGTCTTGTTGGTCTATTCATGATCAATTTAATTAATTTACAAAAAATGCACATAGTGTACCACTTTTTGAAGAAAATTTCATCGTAGTGTAAATAAATAAAACAGAACAAAATAAAATATTATTGCAAAAAAGCACATAATTTTCCCACCCAAAAAAGATAAGGAAGACAGTTCTAATAAAATCTAATAAATCATTAAATTTTTAAAGAAGTTATTGTTTTTCCCTGTACAAAATATGTACTTACATGTGAATTATTTTAACAAAATATCAAATATAACAATACAATCAACAATTTATTATCCTGCATATTCATATACTTTAACTTACTATGCATTACCTTAAATTACATTAATATATATGAACCATACATTAACTTAAAATATCGTAAAAGAATTCATTGATTAATAAATTCATTGACTTAAATAAATTCATTTGCTGCAATTCAAATAACTTAAATATCGCAGAGCATTTGACATATTAAGAAAGTAACTTTAGATTTGTTTAGGTGAATATGACAAATTTTACATTTCTTCTATAATTATGATATATACTTTAGATCATTTTATATTAAAACTTATATCAATATCATTTCTAAATTACTGATACTTGAAACATCATGAAATGTATTTTATCAAGAATCATTTTCAAAATTTAATATAAAAATAAGTTATGCACAGCATGACTTCAAACTCAATTCAAACAAATGTGTGGAAAAATCATTTTTAGATTTCAATATATTTTAACAAATTGGCTTTTCAAATTTTAATACATGAAATATCGTTCAGAAAATATGTGTGGGCTGACATACGTTTTCATTCTGTAGTTGAATAACGAGTAAATTTTACTAACTTTGCTAATACTGCTCGTTTTGTAAAAACAAATAAATACAGAAAATGTACTTTAAATACATTACTTTTATAAATTTTCTGGCTTGTTTTTATATTCATTCTACTGAAATGCATTTAAATTGACTGACGCTTTAAATTTCAAAATTTCAAATAAGCTTACCATTTCAATATATTATAATTAAGTGAATATTTGAATGAAGTATTAAATTATAAATGTTAATATATATATATATATATATATATATATATATATATATATATATATATATATATATATATATATATATATATATATATATATATATATATATATATATATATATATATATATATATATATATATATATATATATATATATATATATATATATATATATGTATATATATATATGTATATATATATATATATATATATATATATATATATATATATATATATATATATATATATATATATATATATATATATATATATATATATATATTTCAAAAACATGATATTTTAACATATCTATGCATTTGAATATCTCACTTATATTTCAAATACATTTTGATCGCTGTCATAAAAAATAAAACATTTCTGATACTTTTCCGTGATATTTAGTTTCTATATATATATAGACGTTAAATAAGATATCCATTTAGATACTTAGATACTTTAAAAGTATAAATTGGAAACTCCTTCATATCTTGATGCCCAATTAAACAATTTAAAAGAAGAAATAAAAATAACTTACTTTAAATTTATGTCGACATGTTCTAGAAATTCAAAGAAATAAAAGTTTTAGTATACATAATAAACAGTATGAAAAAATTTAACCAAATTACTGTTAAAAAATAAAGTCAAATATTACAAGTTGCTCCATCCATTTACTTGCAGATTAGTTTTAAGAAAAACAATAAATGATCCAGAGCATTTAAAAACATTTTATATCCAAGCTATAAACAAGGAAAAGAATAGATCTTTCCTTTTTTGGATTCATTTACTATTTTAGTGTTTTTAACCAGGAAAAATATATGTAGGTTTCGAAACAAACTTAAGAACTCATTTGCATTTTCTTACAAAGAAGTGTTTATATTTGTTTTCAGTTTTCCATCGTTAATTCTTATATATATATTACCATTGTAAAACTTTTATAATTACAAAAATTCTTAATAAATTCTTTTAAAATGTATGAATAACCATACATTTTTAGAGTTTAAAATTAAAGTACTTAATCCTTGATATAAGTTAACAGTATTAATTTTGTTTCATCAGCTCTACCAAAAACATATTAAATACTTATATAATGAATTGAATGTACAGCTTTCATACTCATTTTTTACTTAGTTTAATTTGAATCATTTATTACAATTTCTATACAACATAAAACAGTTAACTACACGAATATTTTAAAACAAGAATCAATGTTCACGTCACTCCTAGTTGGAATGAAATTAAACTAATTAATAATTAATCACTACATGTGTAAATCCTACAATTTTACTTTAAAAGAGTTATTCTTAGCAACAGATATTTTTATATCATCATAAAAGTGCACTGCTTCGTGATGATATAAAAATACACAAAAACAATTTTTAATAACTTTAAAAGGTTTCATTGTGTTGTTTCTTGATTAAAAAATAGTTTACCCTTATTTACAGATCAAAGTGATTTAATTTCCTAAAGTTTGTTCATTGGATATTGAAACAATTAGATGGCCATATAGAGTCATTTTTCCCGCATGAGTTTTCTGTTACTTTTCCTAAAATTGATATTGCATTTTTATAATGTCCCGATACATATAGAAAATAAAACTAACACAGCTTAGTATGAGTAATCAGATTTAAGCGTAATATTTATGTGAGCATTTTTAATGTCAATTTTTATTATGTAATCAAAAAATGGATGTAATAAAACTTTTATAATATTTGCCAAATCCTAAAAGAAATATGAGAAATGTAAAATATACTGCAGGAATTCGTACTGATTCATAAAAAAGTAATAAAATAAAAAAGTTAATGGCTTAATTATCAATACAGTCTTAACAATAAAATTCCCACATTTCTATATATGTTAATCAAAAAGGGACATGGATTTATTTGAAAATACAATGAAAGAGTAACAATAAGTTTTAGAATTGACATACATTTTCATAATAGATGTGTGCAAAGCAATAATTTTTATATTATTAATTTTAATATTTTTTAATATCATGCTAATATTTTGATAATCATTTTATATTCAAATAAAATTTTCAAATGTATCTTACAAAGTCTAAAACTAGGAGAAAAAGATATTTTATAAGTTCATTTCAAACATTTACATCTATAAATATGTTTTATGCATTTAAAATAACCTTAAAAATTTAATAACTGTTTTCTCTTTTCCTGTTTTTATTGAAATTATAATGAAACATTTTATTTTTTATGCTTCCAAAGATATTACCTATGTTGAAACAAACTAATATTGATAAATATGATTGAAAACATTCAAAATTTGTTTGTTTGATATCAATTTGATACCAATCAATTGGACATACGTACATTGTATAAGTAGGCTATCTCTATTCATTCGACTATATAAAAACATAAAATGATTACTCAGTAAATTCCAATATGTATAAAAAAAACAATACAAATTTTGATTGAATATAGTTTCAAATAAGGAATTGTCAGGTAATAATGATAGATGTTCTTATACATAAATTTTACTTGCAAACATTTAAAAACAATTTTTATTACCAGAAATAATATTTCCTGACCAGGAAAAAATGAAGAAACACAAAAAGTAATTCAATAATTGTTACCATATAATGTATTATTGTATAATTGCTCACTGGCCAGAATAAAGATAGTAATATATATATATCTATATATATTTGGAATTTAAGTAAATAAAACTTATTTTTGTATAGTCAGTTGTGTAAACTCCTTTTCTTATCTAGAAACTATTTTTGTTGCCTTAGGCTAAACATAATACTGTTTTCTTTTCTGTTAATCGATCTTTATGTCACTTAATACATCACGAAGATAAGTAGTGCAAACATTTAAAAAAAAAACTATTTTACTTGAATTTCTTGATATACTGAAAAATTTCTATCATTTTGCATAAATCAGTTTTATTTAGTCGTCCTAATTGTGCAAAAAAACTACAACTTGTAAGCTTAATAAATAACTAAATTAAAATTTTTTATTTATTTCAAATACTGTTTACAGTGTAGAAATTTTAAATGCACAAATATTATTTTCTGTGTGAAACTTATTTATATGTATAAGAAACATATTTCTTGAATTCCTCAATATTTACATGTTTAAATTTCTGCTACAAAAACTTAATAAACCAGAATATATATATATTTTTAAATAACAGTTTCAGTAATTATACTAGTGTGCATATTTTTTATGATCAACTAATCTTGTTGTTTAATATATTTGTATTTATGCTCTTACTAAGCATACCCTATTAAATATATATTTTATTTTAAATTTTCAATTATAGAATTTACTAATACAGTGTTTTTTATTAATGAAAATAAATATTTGCTACTCATTTATACACATTTTATATATATATATATATATATATATATATATATATATAAATGTATAAAAATATATATATATATATATATATATATATATATATATATAAATATATATATATATATATATATATATATATATATATATATATATATATATATATATATACTATATATATATATATATATATATATATATATATATATATATATATGTATATATATATATATATATATATATATATATATATATATATATATATATATATATATATATATATATATATATATATATATATATATATTGATAGATATAGATGTGCATTTTTTGTCAATTAAATTATTGCTAGGTAAATTGAAAATGATAAATGTTTTCAATTTTCTGTAAAATTATTTATTGAATACATTAACAAAAAGTAGAATGACACAATATAGCAATATAGTAGCTTATGCATCCAAAAAATAGTTAATATGATATTTAGAATTGTTTAAAAAATTTTGGAACACTATATAATCTACAACGAGCAAATAGTAACATGCAATGAATTTTAATTGTTATTTACAGCCGAGAAAAATGAATTATATTCACTTATAAAGCTTATTTATATGCTCACACATGTTTCACAATGATTGATTCTTCTCATAATTTTACTAACCGAAAACTGGTATCTGACTGTAAAATAAATAAAATCGTTTTCATAATATGATAATCCGTATTTATAATTTTAATTATTTAAACAGATATAATATTTAGTAATCTGCATTGATTTTTTTAAAATATTTTTACTATTTGTTTCAGCAAAAAAAATTATTAAAATTTCATATCTTATCTTGTAAAAAATAGTAAGCATATTTTATAGAAAGATAGTTTGTCATTTGCATATGATTATAATTTTTATCTCTGTGTAAAAAGAAATATGTGTTGACTAGTTCAGAAGAATCTCAAACCTGCCTAGCATTCTTTAAAAAATAAAGAAATATTATAAAGAAAATTTTACATGTTTCTGCATGCAATATTTTTGAGATGATATAAGAAGAAAATAAACTATAACTTTTAGATGAACACAGTTTTCGAAAACTTTCATCGAAAATATCTTAATCAAGAATGTTTCTGTAGTAGTTATTTTGAAACTGACATGTACTTTAACTATGCATTTAAAGCCTTATCTTTATTTAATTTCTTTAAGATTTTTAAGTAAATTAAATTGGTAATTTACGTTTAGAAGTATTTTCCTTTAGTTATAAAAAGATGATTGCGAAACATTCACTAAGGTTTAAATATATCGTCATGAAAATACTTAAATAGTTGAAAAAAAAATCTTAAGTTCATTTATAATCATTCAGTAAATATACAAGAACTTTTATTGTTTGAATTGCAGGAATATCATTTAGGTTTTCTCAAATTTTTTATTCAATATATTTCGCATAGAATGAAAACACTTAAAATGCCATAACTATTTTTGGACTTTTCACTAATATATATGATTTAAGAGTTGAATTTATTTAAAAGTTTAAAAATAAAACAAATGGCAGTATAAAACTTAATAAAACTTTATAAATAAAAGTAGATGAAAGAGTAATATTTATTAATAGAAAATTCTGGTATATTACAATATATATATATATATATATATATATATATATATATATATATATATATATATATATATATATATATATATATATATATATATATATATATATATATATATATATATATATATGTATATATATATATATAAAATTCATCAGTAATATAAAACTTTAACGGCTTATTTTTTATTTTATCTAATATTATAATACCTAGTCATTATCACTGGATTTAGGATATGAGGACTTTCTCAGATATTAAGCTATCAGATTACACCTTACAATAATTCACTTGTAAAAAAGTTGAAAAATAGAGTGCTTCTTTAAAAATAATAACTTTGATTTAGTGTCCCATGGAGATTTTTCTTAGCAATTTGCTGCTTAATAACTATACCCGTGGCACCTCATTAGAGAATAGGCTAAGGAAAGAGGGTTGTGATCATGATTATCTTAACGATCGTTTTACTACAAAATGCAGTTGTTATTATCTATATAACTTTTTAATAACAGTTTTAAGTGTCATTCCAAAAACTTTTATAAAACTTATATTTTAAGAAAGATTTACAAAATGCTAGGTTTCATTTAATTGATGATATGGTCAAGTAAATAAAAAATCACATTTTTGTAAATGAAAATATCAGATTCTCTTATTGATATTCAGTCAAAGATATTTTATCAGTATTTTAATTTGCTGCTTAATTATTTTCCAGGAATGAATTTCAGTTTTTAATGTAAAATGAATACATGTGATTGAACGGTAAGGAAATTTTTAATTGAATGGCAAATGTTGTATGAATTTGTAAAAATATGAGATAAGTGAAGTAATTTATAGGTGAAAATTCTACTAAAACATCTTCCTTTTTTCTGATGAATTGTAAAAATGTAGTATAATTGGAATTATATGATTTTATAAGAAATCACTTTGTAAAATATATTATTTAATTTTTGTGAATTATGCTAAAAATAATTCATTTATGTTTTATGTTTCAAAAAGTCTTTATAAATTGTAGGAACATTACTGGAAATTTTATATTAAAAGTATATGAAACATCATATAACATTATGGTTTAAAGGAGTTTCATATATTTTTAGAAACTTATCTTTAAGTAATTTTAAGAAATTGCTTAAATTTAAAAATTCTTTTAAGATATTAAGCTTTTTTTGGAAAATTCAGTTGTTCAGTCAGAATATTCAGTTTCATCTATTTTTAGAAACTTATCTTTAAGTAATTTTAAGAAATTGCTTAAATTTAAAAATTCTTTTAAGATATTAAGATAAGAATAACTATTTTAATTATGTATTTACTCACTCAACATAATTGACAATTTTGTTGTTAGTAATGACACTTGGACAAGCCAAGCAACCTATGCCTCATCTATGCAAATTGAAGTCAATTGGGGGCGTCTTTCGTTTAATCAGAGAACCATGAAGGTGATTCTTCAACTTATTGTCTTCAAATCCTCCGATAGATGGCAGCACCAGAGGATTTACTCCCTTAATTTTGGCATTCATCTGAAGGGGATGTAAATTTCTCCAAACCGCTGCTCCCATGGTAACTGCTCAACGACCGACCACAGGACTTTCGATTCCACAAATTTAACGACCACGTATATTCCATGTACTCGGTGGGTTTTTGGCGGCATTGGTAATCGAACCCCACCCTTTCGGATGGAAGGCAGACACATTAACCACTCTTATACTAGGCTACCACAGCCCCAATTTTTAGCTGCTTTTGTATGAATATATTCATATTCAATTTCTATAACATAAAAAAAAAAAAAAAAAAAAAAAAATTAAATAAATCATTTTCCAAAGAAAGCTCAATTTTTCCTTGCTTTTAAATCTTCATTTTAATATATAATAATTGCTATTGACAGTTTGCTGCTTTAATTAGCTTACTTTGTTACAAATTTTATTCCAATATTTACAGTTCAAATATGTTCTTTAGAGTTTCCAACATATGTAAAATTTAATTACAAGTTTTCAAACAATAAAAATATTTTCAAAAAATTAGCTGTGTATAAATTTGAAAATATTAACAATTGTGAATATTGATTTAAATATAACTTAATACTTAATTTGCTATTGTAAATTAGCTTATAAATAATAAAGACACTCTTTTTGCGGCCAGTTTTTTGCAAAATCATAATAATTTTTCTATTAAAGTTAAATATATTTAGATTTTAAAACTTGACTACTGCTAAATAAGAAAATCAGATGAAATTAAAATTACTTTCTAATCTATTGCTGTTTCTAAATATCTAGCAAGAGAAATTAACATTATCTTCACACGACGTCTTGAATCTAGATTATGTCATCATGAATTTAGATTATATGCCATATTAAGCATGTATATCTGTAATTTAACAAGTACAGAAAGATAATGCTGAATTCCAAGTGTTAACGCGTTACAAAACATTTATTAGAAAATGTAACTATTAAGCATTTTAATTTAATTGTTGTAGTAATTTTCAATTATAACAAGATCTCTGAAATGAAATAGAATATTATAGAATAATATTACCTTTAAACTACTTTATTTTTGAGGCATTTGAATAAAAATTATAAAACATAATTATCAAGTTAATGTAGACAAAAATCCTAAGAATATTTTTCTTTCGGATTATTTGTTCCAAATTAAAAACTAAAAAAAAAAAAAAATTGAACCTTATTGATTGATTGTTTTAAATTTCATACAATGATAAATCAATTTGAAAAAATTATACTTAAAAATATGTTTTTAAAATACTTTTATGATGAGTAAATAATAGGTTACGTCAGAAAGATTGAAGTTGTTGTAAATTATTTATATATATAGACTATGCAAATTACAATAAATGGACTGAAAATGATATAATATTCTTACCTAAATCGCTTTGCAGTAAAATATTTACAATGACGCTCTGAAAATGTCCTGCAGGTTTTATGTAAATTTTATTTGAGCATTGTGTACACTATGACTCAATGATCATGGGAATAATTTTAGAAATATATAATGTGTGTGTGTGTGGATTGCACTTGAAGGAGTAATCTGTCCAAAAATGTCACCGATGTTTCTCGAAGCTTATATTTTACTCAAGAGGTTCAATATCTATTGTGTTACAGTAATAGAGACGTGAATAACCTAAACCTTTCCGGAGGGTTGGCACACTTTATCGTTAACAGTTCGGAACTTCCCTGATTTATTGACAAACGTGTCTACTTCATTGCCTAAAAGACTTTCCTCCCTTACTGTTGCGTCTTCCTGAATTATTGGGAAATAACTTTAACAATGGAATCACCGAAGTTCATAATCTTCCATCCACCGCTGCTCATTATCTTTGCACTACAATCGATTTTCCCATTTTCCTACATTAAATTAATTCACCCTTTCTTCGGAAGTTGAAATGAATTTCATTTTATGGAATTTCCTTTCATGAAATTATTTGGTGTTGAAGAAGTGAAAACCGTATGTTGAGTTATGTAATTAGTTTAGTATTTGAGATGGAATGAGAGCCATTTAATTGTTTGAGTTCGTATGTGAGGGGAGTTGGAAATACTTCAAAGGAAAAATTAATTGTTAGTTTTGCATTTGAAGGCGTAATATGTATGTATCAATCCTAAATATCGGTTCATGGAAATAACAATATGTGCACATGATTTTTTTCTCAAGCTCATTGAATATGTGAATGTAACTTATTTATTTTTTGTCCAGTAAAATATTTCATTATAAAATATTTTTGAAATACTTAAAATTCATTTATTGTGAACAATTACGGGTAATCAAAATAAGTAAATAATAGCATAAAAAACTCTATGAAATGTTATGGATTATCATTGTTTACTCATTTCTATAATTGGTATCGATATTAATAGTATAAATTATTACATGTCAACCAGACAACATAAGATGTGTAAAAATTTAGAGTGTTCTAATTTTCATATTTTTATTCCCAATGAAGACTTGTAAAATATTATTTTTGAAGGAGGAAATCATAATAAAAAATTTCTTACCAATTTTAGGAATGAAGTTATTTATTAAAATAAACAAGTTTATGATATATATATATATATATATATATATATATATATATATATATATATATATATATATATATAGATTTTTTTTATTTAAATAAGAAAACGAAAGAAAAATTATATACCGAAACATTTAACTTTTATGCTTTAAGTATCTATAAACTGTCAATTATATTTTGATTATATGACAGACTAAATAAATAAACTAACTACGTAAAAAATTAAATAATTTAAGAAAATATTTAATTTTAATTTAAAAGATAAAAAAAATTCTATCTATTGTTTAAATGTTAACACATAGTTTCATATAATTTCAATGTATATTGTCATTGCAAATTGTAGGGTTATTTTAATTTTAATTATATATAAATTAATATTTTTATCAAATTTATTTTCAATCTAACACTTTCATTTTAAATATTAATATTTTTAAATTCTATGAGTTTATATTGTTTTATTCAAATAATTGGTATAGATTTTTCGAAAATATTAACATGTACATTCTTGATTGACTATGAAAATATTAACTATAAAAAAAGAAAACCTCATATTATCGTGAAATTGATTAATATATACATAATTTTGCGGACAGATTCTTGTCGGAAAAATTCTTTAATTTCATTACTGGAGAAAATAAATTATGGTACAGCAAAACTGATATCTTAATTTTACTGTAAGCGAAATGAGCACATTTTAAATAGGATTATTTGACTGTTATAAAATATGCTATATATATATATACATACATATATATATATATATATATATATATATATATATATATATATATATATTATATATATATATATATGTGTTTGTATATATATATTTCTATATATATATATATATATATATATATATATATATATATATATATATATATATATATATATATATATATATATATGTATGTATATATATATATAGCATATTTTATAACAGTCAAATAATCATTTAAATGTGTCTATTTCTTTACAGTAAAATTAAGATATCAGTTTTGCTGTACCATAATTTATTTTCTCCAGTAATGAAATTAAAGAATTTTTCCGACAAGAATCTGTCCGCAAAATTATGTATATATTAATCAATTTCACGATAATATGAGGTTTTCTTTTTTTATAGTTAATATTTTCATAGTTAATCAAGAATGTACAAGTTAATATTTTCTAAAAATCTATACCAATTATTTGAATAAAACCATATAAACTCATATAATTTAAAAATATTAATTATATTTAAAATGAAAGTGTTAGATTGAAAATAAATTTGATAAGAATATTAATTTATAAATAATTAAAATTAAAATAACCCTACAATTTGCAATGACAATATACATTGAAATTATATGAAAACTTATGTGTTTAGTAACATTTGGTAATAGATAGAATTTTTTTTTATCTTTTAAATTAAAATTAAATATTTTCTTAAATTATTTAATTTTTTACATAGTTAGTTTATTTATTTTGTGTATCATACAATCAAAATATAATTGACAGTTTATAGCTACTTAAAGCATAAAAGTTAAATGTTTCCGTATATAATTTTTCTTTCGTTTTCTTATTTAAATAAAAAAAATCTACTGAATTGCTTGGAAAGTCATTTCGTTTTTCTTGACATGAACAACGTGCAAAAAATAAATATTGTATTGCATCGCACATTGTTCATTCGAGTCCAATATCTTTTATCATTATTCTGGCAATAGAACGATTCCACAGTTATAAAGTGGTTGATTTTTACTAGCAAAAAGCTGATCCATGTAGGAAAAACGAAATTACTTTCTGCATAACCTAATAACTAAAATAACTTTACTTTTTAAAATAGTTTAACTTTTTCTCATTCTTATTTTTCCTTTATAATAAATATTGCTTACACTAAAATAAAAGTATAAAAATTATGACAAAGACATCCCATTAGTGAAAGCTTGAACCCATTGAGATAAAAATGTATCTCTCAATCAATATTTTATAAAAAGAAATAAATTTGCTCATTAAATTTCCTTATCATAAGTTTCAGAAATAAAAATATTTAAAAAAGATTTATTTCTACTTTATTGACTAATCTTATAAATTGTTCTAATCTTATAAATTACTCCTTACTGGAAAATTAACACCAATAAATTATGTAATATTTTTCCTAAAGATAATATTGTACATCTTTAATAAGGGAGAGAGAGGGAAAGAAAGTCAAAATAAACAAAGAAAATCAATTAATGTTTAAAAGTAATTTTGTAAATATCAAGTGAAATGAAAAATTTATTTCAATGATAGAAACAAACAGAGCTTTTGCTTACACAATTTGTCACAATTCAAACTCGTTGAGAACAAACGTCTAGTAAATGAAAGTTAAATACATATTATTAACTCATTATTATAAACAATTATATTTTGAGATTTGCAATACAACATATATATATTTACTATTCCTACTAATTATGTTCTAGTTTAAGATTATATTAATAATGGTTTGTTTACCTAAACTTACATAAAATAAATTGAAAATAGTGTAAGAGATACTCAACTCAAAAATATGGTGATCAAAATATAAACTATAATAATTTTTGTTATTTTCAGTCTGGATAATTATGCCCCTGTAATGATGGAAATATTGATAGATAGTTTGTCTGAATACATACATAATATTTAAACATTGTATAGTTACAATATTATTTATATTCACACTTTATTTTTAAAATATTACCAGTAAAGAATAAATTATAAAATTCCTCTTTTTCATTTTCTGTAATAATGATTTTAACAGTATTATAAACTTTCCTTAACATTTTGATAATGTATTGACTTCTTTTACAAATAAATTAAAATATTTTTTTAACAAAGGAGATTTAGTGTAAGCACTTTTACTTTTCAATAATACAATAAATAATAAACATTTCAAATTTCTCATATATATATATATATATATATATATATATATATATATATATATATAATATGACGAATTTAATTTAATAATTTATTACATTACTTAAAAGAAGAGAATTATTTATTAAACTATTGCAACTGACATGTTCCCAGCACCACTTTATTCGTGTCCCTCTTGATTGGATGGAGAGACAAACACCAACTCGTGATATCGGGGCGCAAAGTCCAGACATATGTAATTTTCAGTGTACAGTGGTTGGAGATATCACTTTACCAATGGATGCTGTAACTATAGATATCACACGTGTGAAGGTCGCTCTGCGATTCCGCTTGGCTAAAATCGCAATATATCGATCTTCGTAATCCTTGGGCGACCGGCTACTAGATTTCGGACAACTGTCTGTGTGGTTTGGAGTTATGTCTGAAAACGTGAAATTACAGAATTATAAAAGCCAAAGAAAAGAGAAACATCTGAGATCAACTGTCCTGCTTCAATGCTCCACACAGCATTCCAAAGCTAAGAATATTCCTTCCTCTTCTGGAAGTCATGGAAACACGTATGTCTTATAAACAAATTGTACGAAAGTTTTAAACACCTTCTATCACCACTTTCAATCGTCTTCTGTGACCCTTCATAAAACAAGTATTTTATAAGACTGACCTTTTTGCATATTTCTTGACATGAAAGCGCCATTGACTATTATCTAACATAATTGCATATTTCCTTCTGCCTCCTCAGCAGCCATTTGCGTCCTCTTCAATTTTGATAGGCTTCCAGAAATTAGCATTTTCGCTTCCGCGTTTAACTTTTGGAAGCATTTATATATATATATATATATATATATATATATATATATATATATATATATATATATATATATATATATATATATATATATATATATATATATATATATATATATATATATATATATATATATATATATATATATATATATATATATATATATATATATATATATATATATATATATATATATATATATATATATATATATATATATATATATATATATATATATATATATATATATATATATATATATGTGTGTGTGTGTGTGTGTGTATATATGCTCTTACACAACTTCAAAGATTATTTCAGCTGAGTTCATGAAGCTGGAATCATGAATCATTAATATTGATACATTTCTCTTTTATTCAAATCTCTTTGATATTATTGAGCTCTTACTATCTTAAAGCAAACACGGACCAACTTCTAAACACTTTCTCATGCAGTTTATAATGAAAATAATTTTAAAAAATTACTTCCTTAGCATTAATTTTATTTTTATAAAAACGGTCTGTGTTGTGTTAAATGTTGTTTAACGTTCATTTATAAATAAAATACCATATAACTAATAATTCGTTATTTATAATATTAATTATTAGGTTTTTATTTACTTGGCTATTTTTGCTTTTTTCATTATGTTAATTTCTATTTAATTTCATTAAAATCAAATTATCAACAGTGATCGTATTGAAAAGTAACTGTTTTATCCTGCATTTTTCTTCAAACTCGTGAAGATTAGATGCCGTGAATATTAAATGATAAATATACCAAACATGTTTAATATTTTAAGAAAAAATTAATAGTGTATTTCATTTAACGTGTACAAATTAGTCATTTTAAAAAATGCATATATTTCTTCTTCATTTCATATATAAAAAATATAATTTCATGAGGTATAATGTACATAGACTAGAATTTTTGGTAGAAAGTACTTAATGTGAGGTTCAATTTTCAAGTATTAATTTTGCATTTTAATCAATTTTAGGTGTTATGTATTGTTTAATTAAAATGTATAAATAACTGTTGAAACCATCATGCATTAATTAAAATACATAAGGATTTCTTCAGTGAGAAAAATATGTTTAATGAAGAAATTTAACAAAAACAATTTAATTATTTGCTTATTACATAATTATCATTCCTTTAAATAAATAATTTCTGTAACGAGTGAACATAATTTTAATGAATATAAATATTCTACTGTAAATTTAGGAATTAATTGAAATTAATTACATCGTAGAAATTAAATTAACCTTAAATCTTTCTCTTCTTGAAATTTATTCAATACTGTGTACACCACTAAAAGTAACATAGTGATGTATTTCGGCAATAAATTCAAGTACAGTTATATTTAATTTTAAAGAGTATCCTTTCTCATGCTAATGAAACTTGCTATAAAACCATATGCTGATATCCATATTAGTCATTCAGTATTGAAGTGACACTTTTGTAAATGTTAGATATGTTACTATGAAGGAATTAAATTTACTGATAAATTTTCTATAGTAAATCAGTAAACATTGATTCCAACTTGGATGAATATTCTATTTTGACAATATTCCATTCATTTTCTAAATTTTTCTGCCCTGAAGAAAATAATGACTACAAATTGCATTTAATTTTAGCTATTGAGCAATCGACTTACATGCATTCAATGACTCCGCATTAGTAAGATGCTTAGTTACGTGTTACAAAATTACAAGTTTATTTAAAATAAAATTCCTAACTTATAGCAGGCAAAAATAATTTCACTGTAATTCAGAAATGCGTTTTATGTCAAAATTCAAATAAGCGATGCACACTGAAACAGAGGTTAAGAAAATGTAGTTAAAAAGAAAATGTATACCTAATGATTTTTTGCTTTGTATGTAGCTTATAATTTCATGCCAATTACTGATAGTATAAGAAGGCAAAAAATTATAACAAGATATCTACATAGATACACGCTGTAAGAATTATTTTTAAAACTTCGTATAAATATAAGTAAGATAATATGTTTCAAATTAAATAATAGTTATTTGTTCTTGGAATATTGGTATTGAAGTTCAACCTACATGAATTATTATGTAAAATATTTTCATAAGAGAAAGTACGAAAATATATTCAACGAATTAAATTTATAAAATAATAATTTGAGTGTTTAAAAATGAGCTATATTCTGAGAAAAATCGACATGGTATGGTATCGATTAAAGTTTAAAAACTATATTTAAAATATATAAAAATTGATAAAGTCATTATGATCTTGAAAATTGATTTTTTTTACTTAATTTAAATATTTCATTTCAATGAAGTTGAATGATGAATAAAGTATTTTCATAAATGTGGTTTAGATTTAAGAAACATCTTTAGAATCAATTTAGGAAAATTTTGGTAACATTGGATTTGACAGTCAAACATTTTTAAATTTCAAAAAATATTTGATCTTCTAAAAAAAAAAAAAAACAATAAATACATTTCCAGAATTAACGTATTTTGAATTTTTCAATTATTTTATTACAATTTTGAGTCATCATTAATAAAACTAAACTGCTAGGAGCCAAAATAGTTAAAAAATGCAAACTATAACCTCAAATTATGACATTTGTAAAATTTCAGGATACTGATGCTTATTTATTTTTTATGTTATTTTATTTCTAATATGTTTAATTTAAATACAATTTAATAAGATCTCTCACCTAAAAATGATCGTACCAAATTGTATTGTACCTTGAACATATATGATAACAGTTCTTTATAAAATATTATTATTTCAATGAAAATGAATAAGTTTAACAGGCATGTTAATGAATTATTTATGCTTTCACCAGCAGTTTATTTTTAGTTTACTTTAGTAAATTACGGTATTTTAACTTAATAACCGAAAGATATAAAATTACAAGGAATATTTATATGGTAATTACAAATTATACAATTTAAAATTACATGAAAATAGTTATACTTTAACAAGTAAATATTATAATTTATTAAAACTATACACTATATTTTAAAGTATGTACATTTTATAGAAATTAACTTGCAAGAATATGATGTATAAGGTATAATATATACTATATAAAGGAATATAATAAATATTAAATAAATATGTGATTATTAAAACTTTTTAAATATGTATTAAATTTGCACATGTAATTAATATCAAATTTAGAATGCTATAAATTTCTTCCAAAGTACCTAATAACATAAAAACTGTTTTGTTGCAAAGTAATAAATGGATATATGCATACATAATTAATCCTTTCCCAAAGGACTGTCACTTTTCTTTTTATCAAAAGAAACACACTTTCTAGGAGTTACAGATCACAATGCAAATATATTCAAATAACAGAGATTTATTTGTTACAATTGAATAAATATTTGTAAACGCAAATTTAATTATGTAGTCCATAAAGTAAAATGTCTGAATAATTAATAAATATATAAAAATATGTTTGATCTTCTTAATCTTATAATACACTTTGTTTCATCAAAAAGGAATTATGAAAATAAAGATTTCTGCTGGTTAAATGGATGAAAAAATGAATTCAACTAATGAATATTCCATTGCAGTTTTTAATGGTGTATTCAATTGTTTGCCTTATATTTCAATAAGATAGAAATAATAATTTTTTAACAGAATGCAAATTATCATAAGTGACATTTGGAATATGAGAGGGAGGCTTAACTGTATTAATGAAACAGACTTTACTCAAATATTTTGAAATCGCAAGAAAGGAATTATAAATATATTTACATAAAATAGGCTCATGAATACTTACTAGCTACTTATAATGCAAGAGTTAAATATGTTTTAGAAAGCGAAATATATATTTGAAGTGTAAAATATAATAGTAATTATTAATTTAGAAATATTCACTATTTCAAATGCAGACATAATAATGTCTGAAACAATTAAATTTTAACTAATTTGACTTATTATCAACGTCTCATTTTAATTGGTTATAATATGTATTTTAATTGGTTACTTCAGACATATGAAATTCTAATAACTTTGTCCTATATTTGATGCATTAGACTGGGAATTGTATTTCTATTTCCCTATATAATTGCTAGATTGCACACTGTGATATTTTAAGATGTCTGCTTAGCTCTGGATGCAGCAATTGTTTTTTAAGTTGTATAATATGTATACTATTTCAAGTTCCCAATTATCATATATTTAGACATTTGTTAAGTTCAAAAAATATGTAAAAAATAAATAACACTTTATATCACATTTGTAAAGTAGTTGGCAACATTATCGAAATGCGCCAAATAAAACTAATTTAAATTTATCAATCAATTTAAATTGATATTTTTTTTAAACACATGGGAGGATAAACATAATTAATTTATATTATGCCTTGAAGATTCCATTATTTAATGTAAATGTCAGTGTAGAATACGTATTGAATAGTAGTAATTACTCAAATTGAATGAATAATATTCCTCTTTTTTAATAAAAATATTTATTACTTTTGAATGCCAAGATATTTTAAGACTATTTCATTTTTGTGTATAAATCATTCATACATTTCTTCCATACATTTCTAGCTTTGAAATTTAAAGTAAGCCTTTAAAAATGATATATCTATCTTAATTAAGTAGCTAATGCATTAATCATAATAATAAAATTGCGGATATTTCACAGAAACAAATGTATTGAGATGCTACATTAGATTTTTTTCCAAAAAATGTGGGGAATTTAAGTCAAGGGACAATTATAATAACTTGATTCACAATGGAAAAGTCATACTTTGCTTTTAAATATTATTTTGAAGAAATTGAACATAGAAGATCATATACACTGCCCGAGGTTGAAAATGCAACAGCAAAAGTTGCCAGAAAGTGACGAAATTCAACAAACAGGGAAGGACAACAACGAGCAATAGATTATCTATATTTCTATAAGTTATACATAATGCTTAGAGAGAACCGTGTCGGGCCAGTAGATAAACAAAGCAAAGTGGCAAGGTCCCGGACTTAAACAACTACTTATAGGGTTATACTCCACCATCTCCGAGAGCCTTCCGCAACATTTATGGGGGCCTACTTACGACCCAGCCTTGAGTTTATTTAAAATTATAATCACATTGGTGAGGATTGAAAGCCTTCAGACATCCTACCGCAATTGGTGTTTACATCACAGTTCAGTTACATGATTGAAACTAAATATTATAAAATTTAGTGAAAGCATAATATTAAGAAAAAGTAGAAGTAATTACAAGAAGAGTAAATAAGAAGTTTTACAATCTTAAATTAATAACAATTTACATGAATTGACAAAACATTAATGTATCATATTACTTGAAATATTAAATTTAACTAATAAAATAACTATACTATTATGAACAACATATGTTATATATACAGAATTAAATGAGAGTATAATTATAGAATTATTATGCAAGCTTAGATAACAACTATTTATATGATTTAAAAAAATCCTTTTTTTTAAGCATTTGACTTAATTAACATATTAGGTCATTATGTTATGGAGCAGTAATAATTGATATAAAGTATTCGAGTTCATTATTTCCCTTAAAATGTTGCATGAATTGACAAGACATTGATGTTGCATATTACTTGAAATATTAGTTTTAACAGTGAAAATATATACATTATTATGAACACCATTAGATATATACAAATATTAAACGAAGTAAATGGAAATATTATTGTACATCTGAGGACGAATAAAGTTCATCATCTACCATTGTTGATGATTGTACAGTCACGGCATAGTGTGAGTCCCTGTACTGTTAAGAATTTGAGTGTTTCAATTATTTTTTTTTTCGTTTTAAACCGTCCTTTAGACTAAATTTCATAAACTGAAGGTATGTTTGATAATGTTTCTTTTTTATGTAGAGGGACTTCGTAGATGGACATTTCACTATGGAGTGAAGGGCAGTTCCCAAATCACCACATTTGCAGATGTTTGAATTGGATTTGTGAAGTCTTGCGAAATATTCAGGGAAGGGTCCGTGATTCATTGTTAAATAGTTAATAAAAGGGTTTGTGAGCTGAGGAAATCTGTGGAGGCTGTTGGAAGTAAATGGTGGGAGTACCTACTATTTTGTGGTGCCTCCCATGATCTTTGCCATTTTCTAATGGTTCTTTTATATAGGAGAAGTTTTAGGTAGGAGCTTGGTTTTTACAGTTTTGTGACTGATACTTCCTCATTGGTAGCAGTTTTTTTTTTTTTTTTGCTTCTTTGTCTAATGGTTCGTTCTCCCAATTTCTCACGTGTACTTTAATCCAGCTTAGTTTGATTTTGCATGGTGAGTTTGTATACAGAAACCCCTGGATATCACGGATGATTTGTCCTCTGGGTTGAGCAATGATAAGAGAACAGATTGGCTATCAGTCCATATTGTTGTTAGTTCTAGTTTATTGGTAATTATCTCTTTTACCGCTTCACTGATCGCTAATGCCTCAGCTTAAAATACAGAGTTATAATTATTTGACTTAAAATGTTGGGATAACATTTTTCTGTCATTTTGTGTAACCACGGATGCTGCTCCTGTTGCCTCGTCATGTCTTGATCCATTTGTAGATAGATTTATTGCTGTTTGTGTAAAATGTGGAGGTTTTCATAATCTTAGGAATACTTCAGGAACGTTATATACTGTTAAAAATCTGAATCTATGGAAGGGATGGACAGAATCTTATTGCGCCGGGTCTTCAAAATAATTTGGGTTGTAGTGAATACCATCTATTTGTATTAATTTTTTAAGTAGTTAGATTTCTGTTTTTAGAGTAGCAGCATCAATTGTTAAATATAATTGTGGAATGCATGATATAGTATTTAGACTATGCTAGAAGTTGTTTTAAATGCTCTTTTTACCTGTACCAGGAAAAATCGTTGAATGTTGTTTACTAATTTTTCTTTTATAGCTGCCATAGGATTTGCCAAAGTTGAGCATCCATACATCACTATTTTTTTAATAATGGTTAAGTATATTGTTTTAGAAATTTCTCCTTTAATACCCCTGTTCTGGCTGATCGTTCCACGTAGTCTTCGGACTATTAGTATTATTTTTATTTTGTTGTAGCGAAGATGTGGGAGAATAAAGCTTTGAAATTGGAGGGTTACTAAGTTGTAGGATTGGCGTTGATAACGATAGACACAGAGTCAATGAAAGTACGGATGATGTCCTGAAGAATGGTTTTTTATTCCCTGCCAACCATTTGTCAAAATGCATCTTCTAAAGAAGGCAGACGATGAGTCTGCAAATGGCGTCCAATCCTATCATAAACATGCACAACTGGTAAGAGATCTGGTGAGCACGGTGACCAGGGAATCAGCTGTACACATTGCGGTGCATGTTGGATGATGAAAATAATGTCCGCTAAGGTTTAGCCTGCTGATAAAAAGTTTTGGGCACCCCCTAAAGGTAGGGGAATGTCACCTGCAGCAGTAAAGTTGGGCTCTATGTAAATCCATGTAATATTATCCATGTAAAGTTGGTCTCTTAAACTACAGTGAATACGAAGTAGAGATGATCTGGAATCATACGCAATGGCGTCCCATACCGTGAAACCATATTATCATGCATGTGATGTTCCCAATTTGATACAGGTTTGGGCCCGACTCCACGTTAATGTTATACTTTTGCATCGTGACAACCACTGAAGAAACAGAATCTCGTTAGAGAAAAGGATATTTTGTCATTCTGTCGTCCACAAAGCTGTGATCAGGCACCATTCCAGACGTTGCTCCATCATCTTGAAAACATTCCACTGTTCCTTGTTTCAACAATTTTTGTAATAGCCAGTGCACTGTGGGAGACTCCGTGACATTTTCAGCTGTGATTTGACGTAAAGACCAGTCTTCCCTTCGCAGTTCGATCACCATGCCCTTTGTAAACTCGTCTGTCTGACAGACTGATGATAGACTCAATGATGTCATGGAATTCTCTGTAGATACAGGCGTCCTTTGTGAGAAAAACAAAATTTCAACGATTATTTTCCAAGCAGCAATGAAGGAGCCAATATTGCAATTTCTACCATGTCTTCATATTATATATTATCCTGTGTGTGCTAGAGATCTGTGAATTTCATGTGATTTACCTAACTCAATAAGATTCATCTATCCTGAAATTTACATAATTTTTTAATCACCCTTCCTTCGTGTATTTTTAATATTGTTTCTTTAGGACTCTGGAGAAATATGATGAATTGGCTTAGAATGTTACAAAATAAATATTTCTTGCTTAATTGTGAACAGGGTCACAATAATGTCATTGGTAAAAAATGTACGTTCTTATTTTCTGTAGGTAGTGCATTCCAACTTGACCCAACAAAAGATATTCTTTAAAATCGTCTGGAGAACGTTAAATATGTTGAGATTATAATGACCTTCATGTGAAATGATACATTTAGTGTTTGCAGGCAAAGCAGTAGGGAAGTCTTCTGCTTAATTCCTACTTCTCATTTACAGAGGTCCTCCACTAGCCTTTTCTACCTAACTGGTAGAGCCAGACTCTGGGATAAATTCAAAGAAATATGCTGATGTTACTACTGCACATTGCAACATGATTTTTGGTGTACCACAGCAAAATTTTTTTGCTTCTAAAATTTAAATGTCTAAGTCCTGAGCTTCATAATATAATTGCTAATAAATTTTGTGGACCATTTATGAATCTTTCTAAATCTGACACGCCTAATTCCCTTATCATCAATATAACCAGATGAAAAATTCAGATTTCTTAACTTGTTCTTTTCTTGTTAAATAATTTTTGGTTAAAATAGATCACTACGTTCTCTTCATATTTTAAATCTCTAAAACATGTTGTAACAGAAACTGCTGATAATATATCTAATAAAATCAATTTATTAATATAAAGTGATTCAAATTTGTAAAATAGTTATCTATAGCAAATGACAGCAAACTTAAGTTTAATCTCAAGACTTAGAATGAGAATGAGAGAATATTCGTATTGTCTTTTTTAAAAGATATATCAACAAGACTGTAGAAATAACAGATTAATGCCTAAAGAAAGCTTAGAATTTCAGGTAAAAAAGGTGTTAAAAGTTTCACACCTTAACTTTAACAAATCTTGGTAATATTAGTGACACAGTGGAATTAAGATCTAGAAGTGGGTCACGAAATTCATTAACGATGATGTTATATGCGCAAAATACTATTTACCTTTTAAGAATAAAACAAGAAAAATTTCCATAAATTATTTAACTGGCTACTTATGGGATACGACTTCCAATAAGAAAATTTTGAACAATAAAATCTCTGGCAAAAAAAGTAAAATCTTGACACTGGGAATTACAATTTAAATATTCATATCTTGTAGTAACATGATAATATGGGAATAAAAATCATCACTGTATTAATAAAAAAAGTTTAAAGAAATCTTAAGTCACTCGCAACTAAAATGCTGGTTTGAAATTATAAAACTTCGCAGGAACATTAGGCCATTTTAAAAATCTATAAATTTCTGAAATAGTTAATTAAAATTGGTCTTTTTTTAAATTAAACATTTAAGACAAAAGCTATTACTTTAAGTTTAATAGCAATTTTTAAAATTAATTAAGCATTCAAAAAAGATTTAAGATTTTTTTCTTAAATTATAAAGGGCTCGTTTCATTCATTCCCATTGAGATCAGGATTATGACATTTTTTAAAAATTTATGTTTGTTTAAAATATCTATGAAGAGATATAACATTTGATCTAAGTCCCATCGTATTGAGACAGCTTCATAAATCCGACTTGTAAACTAATTTCCTGCCTGCCTTCAAATAACTTTCTTTGATTTCGCGGCAAACAAGAAGTTTACCATTGAATGTTTTCGAATTACATTTTATTGATAAAATGATTTCTGTTATATATAAAGGTCAAATCATCAGTTTGAGAAGCTATTTGACATTGATTCAAGTCATTAACTCATTTACAACAGAACAAATAAACAAACTAGATTAAACCTACATTTTATGTTTAATTTACAACGGCAAGGACGTTTTAAATTCGAAAAATTTCATAAATTAATAAAAGAAATGAGAATATATAGATTTCCTAAAAATGATATTCATAGCGTTATTTTTTTGATGGAGAGGGGGGGGGCAACACATTTAGTAATAATTATCATTAACTAGTAGGATGAAAAATACGTGTGAGTTGCTTGTTTTCATATTTAAGAGATTTATTTGTGTTTTCACATATGATTCCTCTCATCTATACTGAAAAAGAAAAATACATTTTTTTTTTCATTTGTAATCCAACGTATGAACTCCAGCTGAGTTTGAAATATCATGAATATGCAGATTGCTTCTCTCAGTGCTGTATAATGGACTTACTGTCCGATTTAACTCCACACAACATCTCAAAAAAACTTATAGATAAGTTCATTTCTACGCTATTTGAGGAATAAAATAAAAAATAAGAGTTCAACTTCGAAACATTGCAGTACCAATGAAGCATTGCGTTAAACTTACGACTGAGATTCATATCTATTTTTTATTGCGTTTCCGAGAAATGTTTCCTGTCAAAAGCAGTTCCCATAAATATGATTTTCGTCCAGTTAGAGATTTATTTAGTTTTGTATTTCATGACTCTTGATACGTGGAATAAAACTTTCAGAGATACATTGATTGATAAGAGGGGAAATGTTTCGCTATGGGTGCTGCTGCCAATACTTTCATGTTTTTTTTTTTTTTTTTTTTTTTTTTTTTTTTTTTTTTTTTTTTTATGTATTGCAAAAATTAGCTTCAAAGAGTTTTAAAATACTTTATAATAATTCTTAACATTAAAAAAAACTGCAATTGCAAATCCTATTATTAAATTTTATAAGTTTAAATTTTCCCATAAGGAGACTTCATAAACATATTATAAAAACTGTCTACTTCATCTTTTAAGTTTATACGTTACAAAATAATATATATCACACAGAAATATGAAGGAAACAATTTCTTTAATAATTTAAATTCATTATTTAAAACTATCTTAATATTTAATATTGCAAATGAATATTGGTTATATAAAAATAGGTTTTAAGGAGGCAATGTTATTTCTTATAATAATTTTAAATTTATATCATTAATTAATATAGCAACAATTAACATTTCATATTTTTAATCCAAAACTTATAAAAAAGAATGAATTCAGAATAGAGGGAAAATATTCTTACTTTTATTATTATATTTTCTATTTTTAATACATTAAATGTGTTATTTTTGATTAAGTATAATGAGCTTTACTTATTCAATATTCATATTTATCCGAATTAAGTTTTTAAACACTTGTGTGTGTGTTTATTTGTAACTATTTTTGTATATTCAATAGATACAGCGTTGATTTGTATTACAGTAATATTTTTATTCATAGTAGGTAAGGATGATTAATCATTCTATAAATTTTGACGATGTTTGAAAAAATAAAAGTTTATTCTTCAGAAAAAATAAACTTATGTCCTACATTTAAAATGTTCTATTTGTGTGCGAAAATTTTTAATTAATCATTCAAATAAGAATATGCAATCACATTATTTCTATTAATATATCTTTAATTTTAATCAATAAGAAAAATCTATAAGAACAATCACATAAACTTTGTAATTTTAATATTGAAAAATTAATCTAAAATATTAATTATAATAACATAGAAATAAATTAACTGAAAAGTGTTAAATTAAATTAATTCAAAAGAGTGGAATAATATTTAAGGAAATACTGGCCAAAATATCCATTACTTCAATTCTAAACTAACTTATTACAGACAACAATACATATAACAAGTAAATCAGTTTAAAAGAACACATTTTAATTGCCCTTAAATAGTAACTCAAATTTTTGACACAAGTGATTCTTCACTTCATAAGCAATTCAGAAACTAGAAATTTATTTCCTTTATATTTTTAAATGCAATTTGAAAGAAGGTGATTGCACGTTATGTATAGCGATATCAGGATTATCGCAATATTTAATTGTGGAATTATTTACTTTTCCAGTGAATAAATTCTGTTTTCAGATAAATTAAAAAGGAGATAAAAAGCACTCTAATTTTGTATAAGAATAATATTGTAACTGGGTCATAGTAGGTACTGATGGCAACATAAATGTAATGTATTATTTACAAAGTGTTTTAAAACGTGTATTTAGGAAATGAAATGTTTATTTTATAAACACAAATATTAATTTAATCGTAATATACATGTATTCAACAAATTGTAATTTTAAAATCTTTATACATTCCAATGATTTAAGTTATACTAATTTTTATATTTGATAGTCAATTCTACAATTTTTAATTCCTGCTTAAATTACTCTATTTTTTTTTTACCTTTAGGAAATTTAAATTAGTTTAAAAAGAAATACAAAAAAATTCATGTTACGATTGAAAATTGAAAAATTAAAAACAATGTAATGTGCAAACACATGGTATATACATACATATATATACATACAGATATATATATATATATATATATATATATATATATATATATATATATATATATATATATATATATATAAATATATAATACACACACAGCATAGGTATGAATAATAATGATCATCTTGCGAATTGAGTGTAAAAATAATTAATTATTAATTTACCTAAGGATAAGTATGTACCACAAATAGTTTATGCAACATTCTTTTCAAAAAGTAGAGTATTTTAAATTATTCCATTATTATTGATTAACAATTATTTCAGCAATATAACTTAGGCTTTTCCATTGTTTTAAGGAATATTTATAATAGTAATAACTTTCATAGCTTTCTAAAATTATAAGTTTGTTAATTTTATTAGGCTTTTAATAAAAATAATTGTGTTATTAGCAGCCTATATCTATAAATACAAACTATTATAATGAATATTTTATTTCATATAAATTATATAATAATTTTATTAGAAAATTATAGCATGATTGAATAATCGTATTTTGACAATTGTAAAAAGTGGATTGTTAAAACTCTCTTTATATTATTCGTAAGTAAAGATTTTAAATTCATAAAAATTTGTAAAACTTTGTAGAAAAAATGTATGAAAATTCTTGATTTACAAATAAATGACTGGTATTATTCAGTTTTTTTTTTTTTTTTTTTTTTTTTTTTTTACAAATAATTTCTAATATTTAGTGTTTATTAATTTTTATAATTAATTTTTTTCCATTTCTTAACTAATAAGAATAAATTTGTAATCATTTGACGTTATTACTCCTACAAATAGCTTTTAATAAAAATGAAAGGAGATACCAGAAAAATGTAAAAATACTAACATCCAGATTAACAAAGCAGCTATAACTCATGCAAAGCAATTTATGAAACAAAATGTGTTTAGCAGATGCGTTGTGTCGGAAAAGTGACACGTAAAATGTATTCCATTTGCATAATTTTACTTTATTATCCCCACATGGTGAACGGAATAAATTTTGTCTGACTTAAGAATGACATTAACGTCAATGCGTCTTTTACAAATCACCACTTTGAATATAAAATGAGAAAATAAGAAAATCATTGCTAACATGTTCAGAGTATTTCGCTAAAATTTTAAATTAAAGGAATAATTTTCCTTGTTTTAATACGCGTGTATATTTGATACTGCATAGAATTCAACTTATTTAATCAAAAGTTATTTTTAAGTAGATACTAACGAGCATCTATTTAATATAAAGAACTGTAATTACTCTTTGAAATTTAGGTGTCAAAAATAAATCCAGTATGTGATTTTCCTACTTTTATAAAATGAAATTATACATGCAACATTGAAAGGAAACATATACTTAAAATATATATGAATTATATGAGTAATTTCGATAGAACTATAAATTAAGATGTTTACAATTACAATAAATATTGATATCAACACTATGCAATACAACTATGAAAATTGAAACTATTGAAATTTTATATTATTTAATAAATAAAATTTGCACAATTATGCTTTTTATTATTAATTTTTATTATCAATGATGCTTTTTAACATTTTTAATGAATTAATGAAACTTCTTAAAATAATTGATTTCCCTAAGCTAGAGTAAGTTGAAATATCTGAGAGAAAATAAAATTATACCAACGAAAATGAGTGAGTGTTAATCATTCGACATTTTCTAGAACAGTTTCTAAATAGTAATATCGATAGGTACAGGCTTTTTCCAATTTATGTATATTTTAAACTTAAGTGAGCAGTAGTATTAAGAGTTCCTCAGAAACGAGACAAAAATAAAAGAAATATCTAGTACTAAACTAGCTTTTTATTGAGAAATACTTTATTTATATAGATAAAATATTACTTGAATAATTGCGGATATTTTCTTTGCCACATCAAACTATGAAATTGAAGAATTCATATATGGTGTGTCTTAAATAAGTACAAATGCATAAAAGAAATATTTACTGTTAGAGATAAAAATCAAAATAAATTATGAAATTAAAACTTAAAAATTATAGAAAGCGAAAACACATGTAATAAGTATTTTACAAAACCAGAATGAATGCGATAAAAGTAATAATTTTTCAAACATTTTAAATATGTTTTATAATATTAAAAAAATTATTATATCCTTAGAATATAATAATCACATTTTGTTATGTTTGTTACTGGTAGTAAGAGCAAAGACAATGGTGTATATATATATAATATATATATATATATATATATATATATATATATATATATATATATTATATATATACACCATTGTCTTTGCTCTTACTACTAGTAACAAACATACTAAAATGTGATTATTTATATATATATATATATATATATATATATATATATATATATATATATATATATATATATATATATATATATATATATATATATATATATATATATATATATATATATATATATATATATATATATATATATATATTAATTTTGAGGAAAAATGAAAAATCTAAAATGTTATATCTTGTCTGAATTTTAATGTTGATCTCTAAAATGTATGTGTACATATATATATATATATATATAATATATATATATATATATATATATATATATAATATATATATATATATATATATATATACGCATACATTTTAGAGATCAACATTAAAATTCGAACGAGAAATATAACATTTTAGATTTTTCATTTTCCTCAAAATTGATGCTCGACTAATTCTACATAATTATATTTTGGTTTTGCAATCTAATATTTTATTACATTCTGTTACATCTTTACAGTAAATAATCACAGATTGACAAGTTTCTACTTGGTACAAAGAGCTCAGAGAATAAGATGGATGGGATTAAATATTAGATGAATAACTTCACGGTATATGAAAGATCATACATGATGTGATTATAAATCCAATGGGCATAACTCGCTTAGATCTTCCAGATTTCTTGAAAAAAAGCTACTAGTTACAATATGGAAATAGGAGATTATTTTATTACGGATATTTTTTCAATTTTGATATTTGAGGTTGCTTTGAACGTAGCTTAATTCTTCCAGACAGATTGCACATCAAAATGTTTTGGACATGTAATATTCACATAAGGACTACTTTCGTTAAGCAATAACTTTCTTTAGTGAATTTCAATTGATTGGTTGACGTTTTATCCTTTATAATATCTAGGAATAAATCTCCAGGAATATATTGGCTTAATAGGGATGAAATTATACTTTCTCCAACAGTCGTGTGTAAATTGTCCCTTTCTTTCAGTAAGTGTTCAGAAGTTTTAACTTAATAAGCATTCTTAGTACATTGGAATAGTTCTTGACTTCAAGCAAAATGATAAAACTATAGATTTATCTTTTTTTTTTCAAGAAAAACATTTTGTTTCATGTGATGTATTCCCATTTTCGATGGCAATTCATGAGCTCACATTATCCATAGCATCATTTTTTCAAACATTCCTCTTCTGTACCATCGGATGTCTTTGAGAGTCTTTTCAGTAGAATAATTAGAATATTTGTTTTTAGTATTGCAACAAGAAATACTTATTTTGTAAACAACAAACTGGACAAATCGTATACAAAATTGGAGTGGCATAATCCCAAACTTTGAGGAGAAATTATAAAATTCCTTATCCCTCATCCCCATCACTAAAAGTTTAATGTCATAGTTTTATTACAATATGGTTTGGAAATTTATTACTCTAAATTAAATCATTATTTAGCAAAACATTTCATTATAATTTACCCATAAATACATAAGTCTATGAAATTAACATACATAATTGAAATTAATGGCTTTTTAAAATTGTTTGAATTTAGACGGATGCTTCGAATTGTTTTCTAAATTTTACTAAATAATTAAACAAATTTTATACATCATTAATCTAGTTTGTGTATCATTTGCATTAAATGTTTCTTGCAACCATATTCATTTCTTTTTTAATTTTTGCTATATAAATTATTATATATCACAAATTTTAATCGATAATTTAAAATTTGCATAGATATTATTTAAAATTAAAATATGTCAGTACTTATTCTTTACACATTTACCGACTTATTTTGATATCATATTATCCCATGAATTTTTCAATCATATGAACGGGGATAAATTTAAATAAGGATATATGTTTATTTAAATATATTGTATCCCATAAATTTAAACGTGGAAAAGATTGCTCATTTATAAAAATTTAAACATTTAATGAAAATATTAATCTGGACAACTTCAATCCAAAATGTTTAATGTTTATAAATGATTATTAAAAGTATATAGCATTAACCATTTAAATTTTTTTTTAAAAAAATATCCAAGAAATATTTCAGTCAGTTAATTGAATTTAAGTACCTAACGTGTCATAATTTTCAACTATCCGAAGTAAATTAGAAAATTTGAAATTATTTACAGATTTCTTTCCAAGTTCATTCAAAAATGATCACTGCATTTGTCATCCATTTGATAGGAAATTAATGTTTTCATCAGACACATTGAAATTCAGTCTGTTATAAATTTTATTTTAAAGTAAATTTTAATTTTAAATATTCTAAAGTACCAAGTAACTTTAACAGTTAATGAATGTGAAACATTTTAACAACTTATAATTATTTAAATAAATTTGAAGATAAAAATTGCTTTTCATCATTCATCAAGGCTTGAATTGATGTATGAATAAATTGATCGCAAGTATATGAAATAGATGAAGGTATGCATAATTAAATACAAAATAAATCCATATATTGTGCATGTATGTATTAGCTAAATGTAAAATTACGAATTGATGAATGTAATTTTATAGTGAAAACTTATTTTACACATAAATGTAATCTCTTCGATATCTAATGCTTAACAATTTACTTAAAATGATTGAATATAATAATACTTTTCCATATACTTGCATAAGCACTTTTCCCATAAATGCATTATTTACCACAGATAAGCATAAATTTAAATGCACAAGTTACAACAAAACAAAAAAGCTGCACCTTAGCGATTAGAATTACGTTTTCATTATCTAAAAGTCTTACTTCAATAAATTATACCAAATGCCTAATAAAACGCAGTAAAAATGCTTCTTATCTGAATTTTCTCTTGAAACACTTGACTGAACATTTAAATAAATATTCAATTTTTCATTCACTTACATATTCATCTGAAAATATTATTTAAAGACAATTTTACGTAGTACATGTATAAATTCAACTCAATTATGTTCTCCATTTTTTTGGATTAATAGGCATTTTGATTTTCAGTATTTCTTTATGCTTACTAATTCTTAAACGTACACTAAGAATTTTTACAAATTAGTAAAAGTTGTAATGTAGAAAATCAAAACTTTACCAGATCGATTTTTTTATATTTCGTTCTAAAGTCCAAGTCAAATACATAACTCCTTTTAAAATTTAATTCACACTATAATTAATTGATATTTCTATTTAATCACACTTCATTATTTTCAGTGAATTCATAAATTAAAAATTTTTAAATTACAGTAAATCAAATTTTTATCCTAAGTTACACAGTAAAATATTATAAGTTAAAAATATTATTTAAAACGAGTTAAGAATTTTTATTTTCAAGAAAATCAATTAGAAACATATATAACTCATTAAATTACTTAGAAAAATTAGGTAAGGAACTAAATAAAAGTAATATATTTAATTGTTATTTCTTAAGTAAACAACGTTTAAAACACAGAAAAGTATCATAGATTTGAATGTTTTGTAGACGCTAAAGTTGTTTTATATTTTATGTTTTTTTTAAAAGTTTATTAACAACACAATTTTGTGACATCGATTTCTAAAAAAAAATAATATTAATTATTACATATTTTTAGCAACTTTAATATAACTTTACATGTAACATAAAAGGGTAATTTTATTATTTAATTGAACATATGCATTCAAGTTAACATTTTTAGTTTTTAAATTCAAGAAAACTTTTTATTGACTGCCAATTTTGATATAATCGTATGAGTTAAGGCTTCACAAGATGTTTTAATTTGGGTTTAAAGTATTTAAGTTTGCAACATAATTATGATTTTAAGTATTTTACTTATCATATGTAAATTGCTTTTTATTCATTAAAATCAATAAGAATGCCTTAATCTTGTGCGAAATTAATGACATACTTCAGAGCTACGAAGAATTAAGATATTCTAAATTTTTCTTTATGAAGTTTATTAATTTTTCTAAAATATTTTAATATAATATTTTCTTTTGAATTAATGGAAATTCTTTTGATTCAGGTATTTGATATATTAACTAGCATAACTTCACTGTATTTTAAACTAAAGGAAAAATATAATAACTGTAGATGTTTTTTTATTATTTTATAATAAATATTCATTTTGATCGGATTTGCACATTGAATAAATGTATCACATTTTATGAGGAAACTATTATATATCTTTATTCTACTACAATATATAAATGTAAGAAATGTTTATTTCCATAAATTTTATGCATTTTGGTATTTGAATTGAAGTATATGAAAATACATACTAAAATTAACTTATAATATTTAACTTTACGTTATTAGTATTAGAAAGTTTGTCGGTATCGAATTATAACTAGAACCTATATAATTTGTTTTGTAAATTTTTGAAGATAATTTGAAAGTTTTCATGACTTTTTTAATTACTATTCATAGCTAGTACACTGAAGAACGTTATGTTGTTCTAAATTAATTAGGATAATTTTTTTCCAATGGCAGATTGTAGACAGTCATAACTGAAACAGAGTCTATTAATCTATTGCTCCCTGATACCCAAAGAACCGGCCAGAAATAGCAATTTCTTAACCGCCGAGGAGTTGCCCCGGGTGCACCACAGGGGGTAGGCAACCATCGCACACTCACACATGTCATAGGGACCCGTTTATATGGTATGCATCATTCTTACTTCACTCACACACACAAGGAAAGGACAAAGACAGGATCAGAAGAGAGAAAGTACATCCATGCCTGAACCGGGATTTGAACCCATGGCCTTCCTATCCCTAGTCAGGCACGCTGACCACTGGACAAGTTGGCCGGCAATTAGGAGAACTTTAACAACCATATATAAAATGAAAGTCAAAGTTGTTCTCGATTCGATACAAAATCAATTTATAATTTTAAGTAGTTCTTCAATAGAATATATATATATATATATATATATATATATATATATATATATATATATATATATATATATATATATATATATATATATATATATATATATATATATATATATATATATATATATATATATATATATATATATATATATATATATATATATATATATATATATATATATTCTATTGATAATATTTAAGTGTTGTTATTGATTAATAAATATTTTATGTCATGGATTAGTTCTTTTTAATATAAATCAGGAAAGCTATTTAAACTAGAAAAAGGAATTACATTTTGAATTATGTATACTGATATATAAATTTTTTTCTTGTCTAAAAATGATGAAAAATAAATATCACCAATATAAATATGTGAAGAGGTCAATTCTTAACTTCCGCTTACTTTACATAATGTCATTGATTGTTGAGCCTTATGATGAAAAAATTTTGTCTTCCTATTTTATAACCTTATTTGCATTTAGACGAGATGTTTATAAAAACAGTAAATAAATAGGCAAAAACATGATACATAAATTTAATTTTACTATTTATGATACATTTTTTCTACTTATGCACAAATATTTCCATAAATAAACTTTCTACACTTTAAATAAACCATTAACACTTTCTTATTAAGTTTAATGTGTTTTCACAAATACACACTCAAATGTCTTTAAATTTTTTATTTCATTAACATATTCATTTAAATTAAAACCGACAAAATACTTTCAGTATGCTTATGATAAGTGTATTAACTAAATTTTAATTTACTATAAAGAACTATATTTTAGTGATTAAATTAATGTATAACCTAAGCAAAACATATTTTAAAAATCCTAAAATATTTGCTTTCCGTACTTAGCCTATTTGTGAATAATATATATTTTTTTAATATACAGTGTAAGAACTGAAATAAAGTAGATTTCATAAAGAAAATGAGATTAAAGTTATGAAATTCTGAAAAATATATTTCGTATTTTAAAGATAGATTAGTTATTTTGTTGTAAAAATGTTGTAAATTACTGTTATGATAATTATTGCTGCACTTATAATCACAACTTCACTTTAAAATTTTAAAGCACAAATTTGAAATATATTGAAATTTATCGATGAAGTAACCGTAAGAATAAATAATGCTTTTCTTAAGCATGACTTATTTTTGAAAAGTCTTCATTTAAATCATAAGTATTATTTCTAAAACATAATTATATGAAAGTTTAAGAATACACTATTATATCATGTAATATATTTGATACATTATTTGAAGAAATTTGGCATTTTGTTATAACAAGCAATTTTCAGAAATAAGCATGGGACGGTCCTCTTTGTTAATTTTATAATATTAATGAAGTTAATGATGAATTAAATACAATTGGTATAAAGATGAGGGCTTGTAGTTCTGCAAGCCTCTTGAATATAAATAACAAATATTCATAATTTATAAATTATATTTGCAGAAAGTTTTTGAAATTGACAGTTTTGTTAAAGATTTATTACAATTCATTTTCAGATAGTTTGATAAAATGAGTTGTCATTTTTTGGATACATTCCTAAGCAGTTTTATTTTATACTTGAAAGCTTTTGCAGCAAGGAAATAGGTTTATTGTCTTGTGTTTTTAAATGGGCTATGAAGCTTGTATTTTCGTTTATTGTTATTCCAAGAAGTTAACTATGATTTTCCTTTTCATTCGGTAAATTTTTCCAAAATATTTGTGATACACATTTAACCTTTGGTTTTTAAATATGTTGCAATGAGATTTTATGACATTTAAAGAGCGATATCATCTCCCAGTTTTGAAAATGAAACAATTTCTTCTTTGAAACATTGTCCAATTTTTCACAGTCTTTGAACTACTACGAAAATTAATTATTAGCAAATGTTTTTAAATGTATAATGATTTCTGGATCCTGTTGTTTTCTTATAATTCAGCAGTTCTTTTTAAGGGAGATGTTGGGAATTAAATTACATAGAGTGGGGACACTACAAGTATGCGATCCCTACTATCGTTAGTAATTAATAGTTTGTTCCTTATGGGCTAAGCAGTCATTAGTTGGCTTAATGATTTTTCTATCATCCAGAATGTATAAAAGTACGTTCTTTAAGGTAGTATAAATGTTTTTATAATTTCTGAATTCGCTTTAGTTTGTAATTTTGAACTGTATTGATGGTTCTTTTAATATCAATCGTCATTACTACACTCTAGAATTTGTCCGCTTAGCAGAAGTTAATTTTAGTTATGAATGACGTAATTCAGTAATTCTCAATCTGTAGGGCTCGCTCACCTAGGAGCCCGCGAACACACTAATGGGGGCGGGGGGTGCGAGCATATCCAAGAGAAAATGTTATTTAAAAAATGATTAAGTTACTGAAGGGAAAGAGCACACACACACATACAAAACAAAACACATTTCGACATATTTAATAATTATTTTATTAAATTAAAGTAACTTACTAAATTAAAAACAAATTTAATAATTATTAGTGACTTCCTTGGACCTACCCTTCACAGCAAAATTTTTCGAAAGAGGGTTTAATAATAGAGAAATAGACAATCTCAGTTCTATTTATATATTTTGTTTTGAAAGAAGCCACATCAGAAAATCCAGTTTCACAAATGTAAGATGTTGAAAATGGTAGTAAAATGCGAAATGTCCTAGTTTGTAGTGCAGAAAACTCATCATCCACTCATGCCCAAAATTCAAAGTGTGATTAATTTTTCAATTGTCTTTTGGTTTCACCGCTTGCCATGAAGTCTGTGAAGGTTTTATTTCGAAATGGATCCCTCACCCACTTGTAACTCGATATCAGTTTTCGTCAGTAAAAAAAATACTTTTTAAAATTCTTTGCTAGCATTGTAAATGATCTTCAATGGTTACAAAAACAACTTTTACAAGCTGTTCTTCAAACTTATAAATTTTAATACACTCATTCAAATTTGCAAACATTGTTAAGTTTTCTCACTATAAATTTCTGCTTTACAATTCCAATTTCCTACAAAAAGTATTAACTTTATCACTCGTATCCAATATATGTGTATTTGATTCTTGCAGTTGAATATTCAAGTTATTTTATTTCTCAAATATGTCGACCACACATGTGTAGCTCAATTTCATAACAAATAAACTAACACAAAAATTCATAAACTGGTTGCAAAAATTTCCCTCGTGATAACCATCTTGCCTCGCAATAAAATACAACTATGAATGTACTGCACGAATGTCTTTACAAAGTGTGGAAAAGATTTTTGATTTCAGGGATCTCATTATTATATAATTTACTATGTTATAACTGTAGTAAATATAATATTCGAACTAGGACTGATTTCTTTTGAAGCCAATGCTTCTCTGTGGATCATGCAATGTGTCCAGTGTGGCGATTTTTATTTCACAAATGCTTGAATACTTTGGAAACTTCCGGACATAGAAAGAGCACCATCGGTGCATATTCGGAAGCATTTTTTCCATTTGGCCTTGTTCATACCTTGCCTTATTCATAAAATCATTTAAGATAGCAAATAAAGGAAGTGTTGTTGCTTTGATTTCTACTGCTTTGCAGAAATGTAATTCTTCTACTGCTGAAAAATCATTACAAATTCTAACATAGGCAATAAAATGAGCATCTTTATTACTATCTGTTGCCTCATCAAAATACATTGAAAATAATTTGTCACACAACTGTGACAAAATCTGACACTCCACATCTTCAGCTTTATCAGCAATTCGACATGCAACAGTATCATTTGAAAGAGGTATAGACTGCAATTGTTTTACAAAATTATCTCCAAACATATTTTCTAGAATCTCAAATGCGGCTGAAAAAATAAGCTCTTCACCAGAGGTGTATGGCTATTTACATCTGGCTACAAAATTATCTCCAAACATAATTTCTAGAATCTCAAATGCGGCTGGCAAAATAAGCTCTTCACCAGAGATGTAAGGCTATTTACATCTGGTTATTTTTCTTGAAGCTTTGTAAGAGGCAATTAAAGCTTTTTCATTCACAGGCAAAGTGTTTTTTAAACAATTTTTGCTTTTCATGTGATTTTAATTTAAATTCAAAGAATTCTCTGTGTTTGCTTACGTCCTCCCTATGAAACGTTACCAAATGTCGTTTAAGTTTATTAGGTTTCATGATGTCTGTCTGTAACATTTTTAAGCAAATGATACATAGGGGCCTTTCTTCTTCATTTATTTCAGTATTAGTGAACCCAAAATTTAAGTATTCTTGAGAATATTTTCTTGATTTTATTTTCAAACCACGCTTGTCTGTGTACTTTTTGATGCTTATCTATCGCCTAATGCTTGCTTACGCCTACTTAAAAATTTATCTATGGCTCTGCTTAAGTCTGCTGCCGTGAATATTTAATACGGTGAATTGCAATTACACGAAAATACATATAACGTACACTTTCAGAATAGATTCAAGTGTGATAGAAAGATCGACTCGAATGAGATTGTCTACAATTCTAATTGGCGTCTTAGAGTTTTCTCCTTCTCCCTATGAAAGTAACATTTGTTGACATCTGCGCACACTCTTAACTTAACTTTTAAGCTGACAAGACAAATTCCAGACAAATCGAAACTTCTCACGAGTAATGAAAAGTCATAGGATTCTTGTTTTTTCAATGCTGAGGATCGGTACTGCAAAATGTCAATACATTTCCGTATTCTTGGTAATTTATAAAGTTTAAAATTAAGGTTGCAGAGTAGGTTTAGTGCCAAAATATTCAAAATATATTATTATTGTATATATTTTATTGCATGCGGTGGCGAGGTTAGGCACTACAAAAACTATGATTGAAATTTGGATCGTGAATACTAAAATGTTGAGAAACACTGACGTAATTCATTGGGAAAATTCTCATTAGTTGATGTTAAAATTAACAGTCTGGCAGGTGGGTGGACTGGTCAAGGAGTCATGTTACCACGATAATCCTTCCTCTTCAACTCTTATCTTTTTCGAACATCAGTCTAAAGTTATTTCCAATATTTCGAAAGGTTGGAGAATTCCTCCCTGCCATCACTGGTACGTGCACAAAGAGTCTGGCTCTTCATTCGACTTTAATTGTGACAAAACCTCTAGAACCGCAATTTCCAGACAAGCAAGTGGCCACATAAGTAGACTCACGTATTTCGAAAGCAGGAAAATTTTTGAGATCTGCTTTAAATGTAAATTTTCTCTTAATCACATCCTTGACTGTTTGGGACTTTCAAGAGAAGATCATCCCTTTTTCTGGTCCTCGATTTCCTTAGGGTCAATGGTCTGATGGGCCTTGTCTGACTTCGTCAGACATTTGGAGGACACGCCGCAACAACAACAAGATTAACAGTAATTTCCCAATAATAGTTCAGTCTTTTTGTATCCATTTTCTCTAAGAATGTACCAATTGTGAGAACGTGAGAAATTATTCTATAGAACTATCTAAAATATTTGTTTTACCTGCTTTAAGGAATAAAACCAAAATGCCTATTTAAAGGATTTGAAAATGTAATGAAATATAGATTTTTTATGTGCTTGTACAGAAGACCTGAAAAACTGTTATGCATGCTCGTAAACATTGAGTTATTTGTTTCATAATAACTTGGCGCTTTACATCTTGATATGAACTTTATTTTGCGTACAAGTTCTTTCTTGCTGAAGACAGAGTCATTCTGAGTAATTTAGATACAATAAATGTTTTCAAGTATGAAAATAAACTAGCGATTCTAGGAAGATGACCTTGTTTGTTGTATATAGTTAAGAGCCTACTTATATATGTTATTTCTTACTGATTATAAATAATATATTGGCCATAATAAAAAAAATATATGTTATTTTTGTCATAAATTTTTATTTAACAAACAAATCTTGTTTGTTTTTTCACGAGAAGATTAGCCAGCATTAAAAGGTAAGAATATTGGATTTTATATTGTTTCTAGTATACATTTTATATTACCCAGGCTTATTTTTTAATTCTCCCTATGTTAGCAATACATTTATTTTGTTTTGTCTTGACTGTCAGCTAAACGAGATTGGAATTTAAATTTTCATATTGAATCTTGGAAACAATATTTAATTAAATTTTTTCAATAAACTTAAAGGATCAAATTAACAGATAGCTTAAAAAGCAATGCTTCTCACGAATGCATTACGTAATTATCTAATTTTATTTATAAACTCCATCATTTAAAAGTTTTTTTGATTCTGTGATAAATTTAAATAAGTAAACACCGATCTTTAATTTACTCGAGTGCAATAATATATAATAAAAAATACACAGCTATTAAAAATATTTGACTTTGAACCTTAATTTATAAAAGTATGTTTAATACATATTGATATTATTTTAATTGTATCTCTCTCAATAATTCGATGATAAATAAGAACAAGAGAAATTTTATGAGATTAATTTAAATTTCTTTTAACTTACAAATTGTTTTAGAGGTATTACCAAATTAAAAATGTGTGATTTATCAACCACTAAATCTTCCGACTACAATTTAAAAAAATATTTTCGAAACAAGAAGAAACACAAATACTTTCTCTTTAATTTTAATGACTCTTTTAGTATCCCATAGAGATTATCCGAGGTATTTTGTAGCCCAATAACTGCACCTTTGGTACCTCATTAGATGATAATCTCGGGTAAAACAATTGAATTCAAGATGAATAAAAAATACTTTTCATTGTAAAAGTTGTTGCTAGTTTCAATGGATTCTTCTGAGCACATATAAATTTGTTAATTTCATGATAAATTGTGGAGATTTTGAGAGAATTTCGTTCCATAGAATATTTTAAGATAATCACAAAATTGATTTCATGTGTAACTTAAATGCTATTATAGTAAAATAATGCTTGAAAGGGAGTTAAAACTTTGAAAGACAAATACTTTTGGTTTAAGATTTGTTAGTGATTACTTTTATAACTTATTAAAATGAGAAACAATTAAAGATGGATTATCGCATTCAAATATAAATATGCATTTCGCATATTTATATTTAAACATCAAATATAAATTGATATTGGAATGTCACATCATTAAAGTAAGAATTTATATTAAATGAATTAGTTTTCCTATATATTATAAATTTATATTATGAATTAGTTTTCCAATGAAATGTAAAGAGCTTAAAACAGAATTAGATTTAAATTCTGTAATAATTTTCCAATGAATTATTCAAAGTTTAATTAACTAATCAATCAGAAAACGTCGTTATTTATTTTTTACGTCGTTATTAACTTTCGTTATTTAAAAAGTTGTGAGAGAAATTTAAGTGAAATTATGCAAGATTTATTACCGATCAAATTTAGGTTAACAAGTATTATTTATTTATAATCATAATTTTATATATTTACAATTTTTTTCCATTTTCATGTATAAAATTTTGACTTAGATATTTTCTTTGTTTAATGAAAATTATTTTTAAATTATTTTTCCATTGTGTTATGAGAGAATAATGAACAATGAATGTCATCCAAATTAGACATCATTATAGTTTCAAACACAATAAATTTGGTAATAATGTATGAAGATATTTTTGAACTATAATTTTGTATATGTAATTATATCTATATTTCAATAAAAAGCAATTTATTGTGATTTTTAAAATACAATGATATAATATGCAATATGTTTCTAATGTGGACAAAAAAAACTTATTTATATTTATAGCAATACCTGTAAAAAATTCATACTTTTTGAATTTCTATTCTGGGCAAACACTTTTGTGTCATCAAAAATTATACAGTTTCCAAAATGATCTTTTTTATTTCCCTGAATGCTCATCCCAAGAAAAAAACAATAAAAAATATAAATAAAATACGAGCTGAGAAAATGCTTTGGAGCAAAAGATTCAAAATACCGGGAAGGAAATATAAGCCTCATAGAAAACCCAAGGTGAAATTTTCAGAGCCATCAGGACAAAAGGAAGACAAATTCAAACCACGTAAGAAAACTTGACGCGCCACCTGCCGACGATGCGTAAAATTCTTTGTGTGACAATTTTTCCTGCTTCTTTTGTTTTCGTTTGACGCAACTTCATTGGAAATGGAACGTATAAGAATAAATATCATGATATAAAAATTATTTTTTCATGTTTTATTATTCGAATCATTTGGTAGCTAATATATGAGTGAAAACAAATCCATTGATATTTTCCAGATAAAATATATTTTAAATGTGCTTCACTGAATCAGATATTTTTTGTTGAATAAAACAATAAAGTAACGCAAAAGAATGTATATTTGCACTTAATATCTAAAATAAGTTTATACTTCTATTTTTTACACCTATTATTTGAGAAATTTAATCTTAAAAGCAATTAGGCAAATTGAACATTAATACGAAAATGTGCTTTAATAATCATGATCTGACAATGACATTTTTACTAATTATTCAGCAATTATAAAAAATATAGAATGATAACTTTATTTTTAAATATAATTTTTATTTAAAATTACTTGTATTACACAATATCTACTTATTAAAAGCAAATTTTCAACGATTTAACAAATGCGCATATTGCATGTCTGTTTTCAACTTCCATTAAAATGATTTATTTCTTTAAAAAAATGATTGGTATTACCTCGTAATTTTGAAATAAAAGTGGAGCACATTTTTGGAAACCAAAATATTTATTTGAATATGTAAGCTCTAATTGCTATTTGAAGGACTTTCTCACAAAACTTGTGGACTTTTTCACAAAAAATATCTAGAAGTTTACATCGTGTTTAGTAAGGAAATCTTCCCTTTAGTTTGCAAGTATATATTCCTCATAACAACCAGAATATAAACTACAAGTTTACCCAGTTTAACTAACATTTATTGGGCAGGAGATTCGTTAAGAATGTGATAATTACTATAGAATAAGAATAACTTAAATAATACAAATTTATAATAACTTAAATAATACAAATAATACAATATATAGAATATATATTGTATTATTTACAATATATATTCCATATATTGTATTATTTGTATATACAATATATAGAATGTATATTGTATTATTTGTATTAATACAATACTTAAATAATACAATATATAGAATATATAATAACTTAAATAATACAAATTTAAGTTATTCTTATTAAGTTATCCTTACTTAAATTGCAAATTTAAATAAGGATTTTAATTTTAAATCATTAGATAAAAATAAGTTTATATTTTAGAAACAGGAATATTGATAATAAGCAAACTGAAGATAATGGACAAAAATAGTTATATAAAATGTATTAAATTAGGAATAAGTTTGATACTGCTATTATTTAAAAAAATAATTTGAAATTCATTAAATTTTATGTCAATAGGATTAAAAAGTTGAATATTTGAGAAACAAACCTGTGCATGTGGTTGACTAAAAAAGAAGTAAAGTCAGCTAAATATGAATCGCTGCATGCAAATAAAACCTCTAAATTTTATGTCATTCCGTACATTTTTAATATGTTTACATTTACCAAGAGTTTTATAGTTAATTACTTATATTATGATAAACACATATTAATTATTTAATAAATATTGTTTAAAAAAGGCATCTTGTTAAACAATTTATGAGCATATATTAATAAGTATTTTGTTATGACTATTCGTTATCTTCCTATACTGAGTAATGTGGTAACGAATGTCTCGGTCTCAGCAAAGAAATTGATTTTTACTTTAAATGTAAGTTGTCATTTTTTGTAATTTTCTGATTTCCGTGTGTTTTCAGACACTATTGGATAAATGAATTGTGTTTTTAATATTGTTTGTTTTTAAGGAAAATATATTTGTTTGAGAACAACGAATTAAATAGTGGTTTGGTGATCTAATTAAGTTGCGAGAATCAGTTGACACTTTGTTTATGTTTTATAAATATTGTAGAAAGGAACCGTATCTGCTCAACGAAGGAATTATGAATATTTGAACAATAAAATAATGAATTCATTGTTATATTGTTTAATGAATTTATTATTTGGATAACCTTGATAAGATGCTAGGATTGAATTTATGTTCAGCTCAGTGTTCGGGTAGCAATCGGAAATCCCCAAGAGCAATTGTTTCCAGTCGGCTTCTCTTTCAGCGATGAGGTTCCAAAGTGCACTAAATCTAAGTTTTACCAAATAGGAAGAGGGATTAGAAGCAGCAATCCATACCGCAATAGAAAAAAGTTGTAAGCAGTTTTTGTAATCACAATTTATAGTATTTTTGTTGAAACATTGTTATAAGTGCCACATTTTTTTGATAATTCAATAAGCTGCCATTGGGATAATAGGATTGCATCAGTGTTTAAGACCTGAGTTTGTCCACATGTAAAAGTATTTGAAACCCAGTCAGGAATGTATAAATGAAAACTGTCCACAAATCTTTTGTTCTGGAATGTATGAAGTCATGTTAGATATTTACAGGGAGTAAATCTTTATCTATGTTTTGTAATTTAGAACAAGTGGTAAACCAAGAAAAGTTTTGTAGGTTTTTAAGATCTTTTCAACAAACACAGAGATTAAACTTTTAGTTTTGATTTAATTTAACTTTTCATCTTAAAGATTCCAATTAGTTCACTTAAATTTGCAAATAAATCAGTAACATACTCTACGAGATTTTCTGATTTAATTAAATTGTATATCAAATCATTGTCTTTGATACCAGGAGTTTTAACACTGAATCAGAGAGCGCATAAAATTGATTTAAACATGCACTTTTCGATAACAAAATTAGTTTTGTGTGAAATAGCAAATATATTCCTTAGCATTTTTTAAACACAGGTGAACAAATAATGTGCCATTCATTACATTCCTTTTGATTTTAGTAACTATTCTAATAACATAATCTAGTGATGCATGCAAACATTCAATAAGAATTTTGCAATTCAATGATATCAATCAAGGGCCCGACTAACAAAAAGTACATTCGATACAGCTTGTTTAATGTATACCAGAAATTTTTCTAACTTCTTACTATTAACAGAGCACTGTCAATAGCAAAAGAATTGATATTATTTATGGATACAGATTTTACATCGAAAAATCTTGTTATTTTCATTAAATAACATTTCATCTTTCAAATCGGTTTTAAAACATTTAACAAATAATAAATCTAGGCAAAAATTTTCTTTCACAAATCTTTTATAAGTTAAAAATAAACTTCATTTTCTGTCAGAGTGAACTCATCAAGCTGTATAGAAAACTCAGCTGTTTAAAATACTCCCATAACTAAATTTTGTCTTTTTCCTACTCACTGAGCCCAACCAAGTTTCTTTGTACTGTATTATTACCAATTGAATTTTTTTATAATGTAGAAATCTGGTCTGTGCAACAAGATGCATATTGTTTCACTTACAGATAGTAAATTAATTTCTTTACCAATAGTGAACGGTTTTCCAAATTTTGAAATCAATAAAAACTATTGTAAGAACTGCAGTCTATTGATAATCAATCAGGTGTAGCAAGCTTTAGTTTTTGCTTGAAGGTTCAGTTAGCTTTCTTTGGCTGATTGAAAATAAAATATTTACCTTTTTGTCACTATGGATTTCCATCACACGTTCCTTACGATCGGAAAGTATCATTGAATCAGTTGGCATAACTTCATTATATAGAAAACACATTGGTAGAAATCTATTTCCTGGTTATGAAATTTAGACATATTTCAAATACATAACACTGTACTGTCAGTATTTGCTCTTCTTCTCACTTATTTTATCTTTTAAACAAAAAAACAAAAATGTATAAAAAATAATTTAAATCAGATGTTTTATTTTCAGAAATTCACTGTAAAATAATGCTAACTTTTTAAGTGGAATATTGTTGCAAAACCCTTTTTAATTAACTATTTGATAAAAATATAAATTTTTATGTAATATTTAATGAAATATAATTTTTAATATTTATTTTTTTTTGAAGAAAAAGTTATGATTTATTTCGTAAGTGCTTAGGGGAAAAAGTAATCCCTTAAGTTAACGTTTAAAGATTGAAAACATGTTATTTTAATCTTTTTATGTAATCCTACAAAAATAGTTCACTGTTTGATTAAATATTTTAATAAACACAACCGAAAAAATTACATAATAAATTGTACGATTTAACTAATTCCATTTTACAACAGACATTAAAAAACTGATCTCATTACAGAACAAAACCAGATTTTAAGTCTACATCGAAATAGAACAGAATGCTTTGAAATGAGCGTCCACCATGTATAGGTTTCTACTCTACTATTATCAATATATATAAATTTTTGAACGGGTTTGAACTTGCCTACAAAAAAAAAATATTGTGGCGTCATATCTTGACACCTATAGTTACCATTCTCATCATAAAAATTCTTAAAATGTGCAAATTTTCAAAAAAAAAAAAAAAAGATAAATTTTTTCCTAACTAAAATAATAATACCACTTAACTAAAGTAACAATATAAAAAAGCAACTATACCGAATCTTCTATCCAACATTACAAAGATTATTTTTGCCTAAGATCAGTAAAATTAGTTCACACACTTTGAATCAGCATAATATTGAATTAAATTGTTGAATGGGGGTACGAATCTCTTACAGTTAATACTTCAGACAAGTTTGTGCATGTACTGTATTCCTGTATACGCTGATTTTTTACCACCTACATTTCTCACATGCTTTTTATTAATTTGAACAGCTGGGGCCATCTAAAATTTCTAAAGCCGATTGAACTAGCGAGATTTTTATTTTCAATTTGCAGAGAATTTTTCTTGTTATTTTATTGTTAGCCTGTTGAACTATTTATTTTAATTTTAAAATTATAAGATTAATGTACTGGAACTCCAATATTTCCTAAAATGTATACAGGAATATTTTATTTATTGAACTGAATCGCATCTGAAACATTTGCAATAATTATAAATTTGTTAAAAAAATCAAAATTTCTATTGAAAACATTTTTAAATAATTACCTATTCAAACATTAAATGGCAATTTTTTTAATAAATTCTATTTTTCCCATATTTATTATTTTTACTATTTTTCTTACTTTTATAATCTGAAGCATTATATATAATATTACCCAGATATATATATTCAGCAAATAAAATGATGTTTTTAAATATTATACAAAATTTAATACTTGTCAGTAGTGGGTATATTTTAACATTGGTAAAATAATTTTTTTAACTATATAAATTACTATAACTATATAAATTATTGAAATTTTACAAATACATAAGAAAATATTATATAGGGTTAAAATAGTATTGCATTTATGTTCTAAATTTTCTTTTTGTAAGGTTTGTAAAAAATATATATGTACCTCATAAGTGACATAAAAAAACAACTTTAAACTTTATGAAAAAATTATAGTAAATTATGACAATAAAATATTCATTATTCTATACGTCTATAAATTCTTTATAAAATAAGGATAAAATTTGCGAGAATAAAAATACTGTCTAGCTAATGATATGAGCAACTGAAAAAAAAATTCAATGATCTTCTGAAATAAAGCATTTAGTCACTATGATACTGACAAAATTCCATGCAATATAAAAAAAAAATTGACACGAGACCCTGACATTCATTATAACTGCCCTCTCTATTCTACATCATTTTCAATGGAAAATAAACTTTCGCCCTTGAATTCTTTAACCAAAAATATAATATTTTCAATAAAATAAATTTTACAAAAGTAAATTTTTTTATATAACTTTCACAATAACTAATGTTGTTTTTGATCAATCATTAATGTTAATCATTTAGCATACAAAAATTATGGAATATGGTTCGCATATTTTGTTGAAGTATTTAAATTTAAATAATCTCATTTTTAACGAAAGTAATGAGAATTTTTAAAGAAGCATCTGTATCTATAGTTGAGTTTCTCGTTATTTGTATATAATAAGTTAAACTAGAAGTTGAAGGATTTTTTTTTTTAATTTAAGTGAAACAGGTGAAGTTTCTTAATAACCAATGTACTAATTTTGTTTCAAATCAACTGAAATAAAAATTGCTTTTGAAAGTAAAACGGATTTGTTTGCAGTATAGAAAAGACGAATTCAAATCAAAGTACTGACGATGGAGAAACTGGGGAAGATTTGATGTAAACATCAACAAACAATTCATCCAGCTTGTGTCGTGTTTGATATTGATTGCTTTTTCCTAAAGAACTATTCTCATCAGAGTAGAAGTACCTAAATTTAAATTCAATCCATGTTATAAGGGGAATATTTTATTTATACCTTCTGCTGACGAATCTGATTCAGAAAGTTTGATTGAAAAGATTTCTCCTGCAACACGTAAACACGGTTGACTATTTATGAAAAGTCCTTTCGGATGGAATCGAAAAGGAACAGGAAATTTTCGGATGACTCGAAATTGCCGTAGGCAATTAGCCTGCTTTCTGAAGGATTTAACATTTTGTCAATATTTATTTATATTTGCAGTAAGATGCATTGACTACATTTAAAGTTTATCAGAATACATAATCTCTAGATATGAAATTTGGTGAGAGAGGAAACCCTTATATATAATTTTATCTAGAGATTTTAACAAAGATCGTAACTTAAAGCTCAAGCATTTTTAGTAAAATAGTAATTTATTCGTAATTTTTTTTTCAACGGGAAGATAAATAATTTATCATTGAACCAATGCATTCATTGAAAATTGGTTTATGTATCGAACTAATATGGCTAATCTGTTTGAACAATTATAGTTCCATTAGCCAGTTTATATTTCAATTTCAAATAGTTTTTTATACATACATTTATAACCTAATAAATTTTGACTTTATTTTAAATATGTAATATTTTTTAATGCTTCCTACACTTATTTTACTTTCATAATCTTACAAATCCATAATTTATTCTTTCTTTCTAGAAATTGAATGAATTCGTACATATTCACATGTTTGAAATATGCATTTCTATAATAAATGCCTCAAACATTAATATATTTAAAACCACTAAAGAGTTGGTGATTTGTATCATTTTATTAGAGTCATTGTGTGATAATGACTTTTTAATTTATCATGTTTCTTTATTTCATTAGATTTTAAATTTTAGTTTTAATATCTTGTTTGTTTAGATACATTTTAGGAAATATTTATTTGATACTCGTCAAAAAATAATCTATTTTAATGAATGTACTAATATTAAAAATAAAAACGAACAAAAATAATTTCGCATTAGTACTTTCAGATTGATGATAAACAATAATCCTTGTCTGAAAGAAAATTGATTAATATATGAACAACCACATTTTGATTTGAAGTTAGCATGCTAAAATGTACGTTTAAGAAATTACAGCTTAATATTCATTAAATTTTATTATGTTAGATTAAATAAATAGATACAATATCATAATGTATAAAGTAAATAGAAACAAATGGTCCCTTGGCAGAATAGAAACAAAATCTTCTATATTGCATGTGTTTGAATTAAAATTAGATTGAGCTATTTGTGACTTAAGATTCTTGTCACTATGTCCAAAGTTTTTGGTGAGTAAAGCAGCAGGTGGTCAGTAGGATTTAGCCTTATATTGTAGAGTTAAGCTAATATAGAGAAAAAATTAAAGACATGATTTGGTCAAAGTTTGATGCTGGGACAAGTAAAACAAGTATTATAGCTTCTTTGGTCAATAAGGATAATTTTATTCTTTAATGTATTTAGTGCGAAATATGTCTAATGTTGTTAAAATTACACGATTATTTTTAAATTCTGGAATAAGGTTTTTCATATCTAGTTGGGGTACAAGATTACGTCTGGTTATAAATGATATTCTAAGTGCTTTCAAAATTAAATTTTTATTGCAAATTTATTAAAAAAATATTGAAATTTGGATTATTTTCATGCATTGTATTTTCTTGGATTATTTTCATGCATTGTATTTTCATGGTTAAAATGTAAGTTTACATGCCAGAATATGTAAAAACAACATATTTCCAAAGTTATTAAATACTTTAATTATCACGTTCTTGCAAAAAATAAATAATATGAACTGTTGGAACGTAAAAAGGTGTGGTAATTATTCCTTAAATATGTTTCTTCCTTTGTTGCCATATAGTTCAAAATTTTCAAATAGTGAAAAATCTCACATTTCTATCTTTAATGTAATAAGAATTAAAGAAGGGAATGCTTTATCTTTGAAATTGAATACACATCTGCATATGCATCTCTATAAGGAGTAGAAATCAGTGTTAATTATGGTTTAAAATATTTACACACGCTATGTGGGCTCAAAGTTTTTTAAATAAATCATAGTTTCAAGTCATACCAAGCCTGCTATAAATTTACAGAAATTTCATTTGTCTTCTCAATTCCTGCTCGGATAACACTTCGGAAGTTATGAAAATAAGCTTTTTATTTACATAGATTAACCTTACAATTGACGCGTTAATCATTATAATAACAATTCGTTGCAATAGTTTACTGCAACTAATATACATTTATACATTAGCTAGAGTAAACTAAATACAATAAGCTAATATACAATGCAATGTAGTAATAACTAGATAATATACAATGTAATACATTCTTACAATCAAAATTGAAAGTTAACTTGATTTGAAATTTTGTTTTAAATGCCAAGAGTAAAAGTGCATTGGTAAAACATAAATAATTTAGTTTAAAATGAGATCGAACAAATGTTTAAAAATATATACTATCATAAAAATTAAAATCACATACATATTCCATATTTGAGTCTTTTGATCATTTAATTAATTTTCAGTAAACATGTTTCAATCCCAATATGTTTATAAATAATCGTATAATGTAGGTAGTAGGCAATTTTTCATATTTAAATTATTCCTTTATATGTCTAAAGCCTTTGGTATAAATTAAAATCACAAATAAAATTAGGAAAATATTGTATGAAGTTTAAATTTTCAGAATATAATACAAAATGATTACACCAATTGTTAAATTTTTATACCTTACTATTAGATCTTGAAATACTGTAGGTGCATTTTAATATCAATTTAGTTTCGACTGATAATAATAATACTTCATGTAGGTAACGTTTCCACCGTTAAATTATTCCTTCATAGGTTTAATATATTTGCCCCACTTTAGAATCACACATTAATTTAGGGAAGTTTATTAGAAGTTTAACTTTTAAAAATATCTTATAATGTAATTATAACTAATGTTAAATCGTTACAATTTACAAGAATATCCTGATTTTCTTATCAAATGTCTTTAAGAAGTATGAACTTAAAAGAAAAGCTATTGTCAATAATTTAACAAACAATTATCAAATGATTGAAAAAAAATTACATTTTTAAGATATTTATAAGTCTATCTTCAAATTTTAGAAAAAAATTCAACAGAAAGCAAATTGTAATATAATTTACAAATTGTGATAAGCACAATGTTTTTATTATGAGCTTACTTTGATAAAAGTATTTTTATAAAGGATGGATGACTCCATTTAAATACTTAATGCATTATTTTAGTATGATTATAGACTAATATCCATGCATTTTTTTAAAGTGAATTCTTGGTAGGATAGCAAAATTAGCATTTTGAAAAATACGGGTAAATGTCCTTAATAGTATTTACCACCTTATAATATTTAACTCGTCATAAATTACTGTATTTACTTTGCATCACTCACTTTGCTCAAAAGCAAAATCAAACCGCGCAATACGATTTTAAGTGCAGAATAATGACTGAGTGCGTATGAAAGTACTTAAAAAATTATTTTAGAGTTAATATAACAAAAGACACTGCTATAATAAATAGTATAAAATAGTATAATTAGAAAATAGTATAAAATTCACGATGCATATAAGATTAGTTGTTTTATTTCTGCTATAATATCGTGTAGCTACCACAGTACTTTAAAGCAGATATTGTCAAAATGAATTTATTCATTAGTTCTGCATATTACACCGTCTCTTCCTAAATTAGAAAATTGCAATTTTTCAAAGTAAAATTCCTTAAAAGTTTTAATTCTAAAAAATATATCCAGCTTCAATTAAATTTTATTACTATTTATAGCAATATTTTGTCTTATGTAAAATTTGCAAAGTAAATATGCATAATAGAAAACCACAAATGTTATCACGATACAAGACTGCCATTGTTATAATGTCAATGTCTTTGATAATATGATTGTACAAACTAAATCAGTTTTTGGTTAAGAATAATGTTCGGCAGAGATCTGTCAACGATTTAATCCAAGTTTCTTGAAATAAATAGAGAATTTCTTATTTTTTTCATCAACATGATCAAAATATTTATAAATCTAAAACATAAATATTCAAAAAAAAAATACTCGTCAAATGTGATTTGGTTAATCTGAGAGGAATTGATAAAATAATACAGATATTATAAAATAGCTATAAGTTTGTTAATAATATCACATAAGTTATCAGCTCTTACATCCCACGAATTACAGACACTTTTTACTGAAAATAAGTTTTGAGCACATGCTGATCACGACTGGAGAACCACGCGGAAATGGACAAATTGAGCACATTCCTCAAACCATAATTGCAGCTTTAAATTATTTATCTTTAGAGGAACCCACAAAATAGTAAAAGCATGTGTCGAATTCCAATTTCATAAAAAACAATATTGTTCATAAATGGTTGCTTATGAACGATATTAACAATCAATCTCACAATTCAGATTAATTTTTGGCATGAAATTGCAGAAATAAAAAATATTTATACTAAGCAATTACTCACAAAAACATCTCTCATAGGCAGAACAAGATAAGAAAAATTTAAAAGATATTAAAAAAGTAGCATCTGACAATATAAAATCATTTATTAAGCTAAACGGAGGAAATCTCCCAAAATATATCAAATGGGTAATTTAATCTCTATTCAATGAACTCGGTTTGGAGAAGCTTTAAAATATAATCTCAGGCATTTCGGAGCTTATAAAGTTAAAGATATGAAAGGTAGTAATAGATAGAAGGTAGAAAAAGTGGTAATCATGAAGGTCCTAAATAATATTTCCTCAAACTATTACATTGTGCATAACATTTGTGTCTATTACTGTACTATTCTTATAAATGTACCATAATTCCAGACAAAGTTTTTCTTTACATATGACATTGTTCTTTTGCATTGTTCCATATATTACACATTGAAAAGTATTCCATATTCCATTTATCAATATTTCAAGCATTAAAGCACCCATTTAATATTGATACTTGTGTAAGATTACTATGTATTACTTTAAGATGTGTACCATACTTTTGCATGTGATAAGACTAAGAAATATTGAAAAAAATGCAAGTAACGGTGACTTAAAAAAAAGGGAGACATTATTCAAACAGCTTACGAGGAAGATTTCAAGTAGTTGAGATTAATCGTCTCAATTTTGAAAGATGTAACTTCTTCATTTTCTAATAAATAATAATGCCGATGGAAAAAAAAATCTATATATTTTTCTCTTGTTGGTGGGCTTTCCTCTTTTTCTTTGTAATTTGCAGTGACTCTCTCCACAAGAAAGAATTGAGCATTTGGCATGGCAGATTATCAGATATGGAGTGTCAAGATGACGTATTTCAGTATCATGACATCATCATAAAAATTACTGGGTCAGCAGCAATCTTGGTGTCAAGTGTTGGAAAAATAACTACCAATGAAATGAAAAGGTTAAGTTACGATGCATTGTGAACTTTGACGGTATACATATATATATATATGTATATATATATATATATATATATATATATATATATATATATATATATATATATATATATATATATATATATATATATATATATATATATATATATATATATATATATATATATATATATATATATATATATATATATATATATATATATATATATATATATATATATATATATATATATATATATATACAGATCATATTTCATACGTGTTGCTGTCAAATGAGAATGTATTCCTTCTTAGTTTTCAGTTTTCAGATTAAAATGGAATATATCAGATTAAAATTGAATATAGATGCGTTTTCAGAGAAGATAAATAGGTGCACCACCTATGACTGATAAAATTATTTTATTTAACGAAATATATTTCAAATCAGACACTGTAGTAACATAGACAATGGCATATTAAAATCTCTCTCTCTCTCTCTCTCTAGCTAGGTAATATAATATTATCAAGAGAATTCATGATAAATAAAATCTATTCAGGCAATTTGTTATCAATGCATAATGAAACATCAAAACCGGAATGCAGTATTTTGAACTCACGGATAAACAACATTATCAAATTCATGTCTATACAAATCGAATATAAAAAAAAACAATTTTAACATTACAATATATGCAAATCAAAAATTTATAAACTGTTCACAGTAAACTTCTTTGTGACTTCTGTTCAAACAAATTTTTTCTAAGAAAGCTATTTAATTTCATTCACTGCTTTCATAAAGTACCTGAAACGTATTCCAATAAAATATTTTAATTGTCCAAAGAAGTAGTTTATGACAAATAATACGTCTAATAATAAACTTTTAAAACACCTACAAATCAACCTTGAAAATGTAGGCAGGTGGTGCCTTTAGCATCAACGCAGATGGATTCATTTAGACCATAATTTGCAGGGTTACAAATATATGCGAGTCTAATTTTAAAATCAAGTACAAAAGAGCTATATAAAATATACAATAATTTATGGCATACTGTAGAATATACAATGAATACTCTTACGTAGGCAGTGGTGTAGAATCTCCGGATTGAACCCTAGTGTTAAAGGGTATGGAATACTTGACCATGAAGTGCCTCGTGCTTTTGCCCCATGGTCAGGTGACGAAGTTTCACTGAGCTAGAACTACCTTATCCACATCTACGCCACACTAGTGGAAGGGCATTTGACGTCACAGATTAACGTGGAAACGTTTCGAACTAATTCCAAGAAATAATGTATTTGGAAATGCTCAGAGGAAATATGATCACCCTCCCAATCACTTCCCACGGCAAATGATCTTTTACTTGTTGTTGCTCTTGTCGTGTCCCTAAAGGAACAAAGTGCAAATGAATTTTGTATTCCTCCAAAAGTCCTGGTGACGAGGTCTGCCAATTCTGATGTTTCACTACGCTGTTATTAAAAGAAGTGGAAAGAGAATCCTATGTCATTAGATTTTACAATGAACTTTTTTTTCAATAATGGAGGGCACTGAATGACTAATCCTTCACTACAACAAACCTGTATATTGCTACTCATTTATCATAACTTTCTGGGCGCATGTGAACCATGTCTCTGAGGCGAGTAGCATTACCCACATCATACCACCATAAACCAGTTAAATTATTATTTATTTGTGCTTCATTGGAAGTATTTTTAATTGCATACATATGTTTTATTTCATATCAAATATAAAATTAACACTGAAAAGTTTAAATTCACAGTTAGAAACCAAAAATGGACTCATTTACTATCTATGCAATACAATCAATAATAATAAACGGCTACAAAATTATTATTACTATAATTGCAGTTACCACGCACAATGTGTCTTTCAGTTCCTCTCTCTATAAAAATAAAAGTTGATCGGTTAAAAGAATTTTATTGATTTGCTGCATTTACATTTGATTATTTATAGCTTTTCTAAAAGTCGTTGAGAAAATTAGTTTTTAAAAAATAAATTGAAAAATGAAGAATGCATTTAAATTTTCTTACGCAATCTGCAACATGATGCAATGTTTGATAATACATATTTCAAAATAATGAAAAAAATTGAAATAATTTTTTTTTTAATAATGAATTTCTTTTGAGAAATTGCAAAAAGCAAAATAATGAAATTTGTGTTTGTTTTATAACTTGTATATATATATATATATATATATATATATATATATATATATATATATATATTTTTTTTTTATATATATATATATATATATATATATATATATATATATATATCTATCTATCTATATATATATATATATATATATATATAATGTATTATAAAGTGTACTTGATGTAATTGTCACATATATAGAACCTTAAGTTTTTTTTTTATTTAGTTTCACGTTGGTACGTTGGTAACATATTTTGAACCATTGTTCTAGGACAAATAATTTTGTTATAGTTGTTTTGTTTTTATCATTATAAAATTCAAAATTATTTCACAAGTTTACTACCTTAAGCACAGTTCGATAAATTGAAATGCGAGAACTTTTGATATAAATAAATCTACTTGGAGTCTTACCTGTTATTTCATAAAAGACGAATGTTGTTATGCTTATAAAGAATTTTTGAAATGCATGTGTATGATCAAATACTTAATATAAAATAAAAAATTAAAAATAAATTGTATTTAATATTTAATAAATAAATAAGTCATAACAAAAATATATTGACAAAAAATCAATGATAATAATATTAATTATATATATATATATATACATTTATGTGTGTGTGTGAGCATTTAAATTATAATTTAGTGCAAGGAAATTTACAAAATACATATAAATGACTACTGAAACATGAAATAAAATTATTTTAGAGAATAAAAATTTTTAATTCATGTTTCAGTAATGTAAAAATAATTTAGCTTTTTAAAATTAATATTGTTTTCCCAACACAATTTTAATAAAGATGTTAGGAAGAATTTCTCTCCACACTGCCATATAATATTTCCAAAAAGTACTTTCTTAACATTTTAAAATATAATGTTATGTTTCGTATAAAATTAATCTAATTAAATTATAAAAGTGAGGATAGTTTTCTTTTCACAACACTGTTTGATTTATCGTAAAAAAATATAAAAACATTAGATTACATGCATTTTTGGTAAGAGATGAACAATTGTAATTGATTTTACCAGACTGGCATTCTATATATTTTAAATCATTATATTTGTGTACTATTAAAATCGTAATAACGAAATAATGTGAAGCGCTTTTTAAAAAAATTATTATTTAACATTTTTGCTCAAATGATTGAACATAACTGGTTTCATAAAGACACATTCTTCAAGCAGGTCATACTGATTTTGTTTCGGAAAATCATTTGAAAAGAATTATTGATTTACAGGAATCTTATCAGGTGTTTAAGGATGACGGGATAAAACATTATTGATTAGGAATTCTTAGATTTTCAGTTTGAAACAATGGGTATTACAAGATCGATTTCCCCTTTCACAGCATCTATTCGATGCCACATCGATAGAAGTATACAATTAATGCCCTAAAAAAATAAAAAATAAATAAAATTACGATATAAAAATAAATTTAATTGAAATATTGGTATTTTAAGAAAATGGTTTATTTATCAATTTTCCTACAAAATATGAGCAAACTGACAATTATTTTTATACAATTGGAAAAGTTTAATCATATTTATTTGTTTATTATATATAACTTATAACTGTTAATTAACTTAAATTTAATATAAATCATGTAAATGTAATTTTATTTATAAATTATTTATAAAATTGCTTTTTTTAAAAATTACTATGTTCTTTGTTAAAAATATTGCTTAAAATTATAATTGATGAATTGATGTTAGTAACAGAAAATATTTAAAAAAAATATTTAAAAATAAAATACATCAAAAAGTAGAGCAGTATATGTTATTCAGAATAGCAATATTTTATATTCTTGTTTTAAGAGAATGAAGCTTTAGTGAATAAAAAAAATATTGAAATAGCCATTGAATTTATTTTTAATTATCATTACATGCGTAAGTGATTCTCTCAAAGCTAAAGTAAATCTCTCATAAAAATAATCATCATCACATAAAATAACTGCGCATCATATGTTTTATTTCGTTAAAGATAAAAATATAAAAGGACTCAAAACTACAAAAATATAATTGCCATAAATTGTTCTTTATTTATTTCGAACAATAAGTATTTTGACATTTAATAATTTCAATGTAAGCAAATGTTTTGTATATTTTATTAACTCTTCATTTAAATAATGAGAATCTTTCTTAAATTTATGACATGGATTTAATTTTATATTTTCGATAATAGAAATTTAAAACTCTTTTTAATATGTTTTGAAATTACATATAAAACAGTATGGGAAACAAATTTCATCAGACTGAAAAATTTTCTCATTTAATACATTCATGTCTATTTATTGATATTTATTTTAAAGACCTACTTTTAAATGTATTCATTCCATATCATTTTGTAATATGAATATTTTCTAAAAATATAATATTACTTTATTGAAATTCATGGTAAACAATTTTAAATAAAGAAAATATTCTTAGACATATCTGTCAATCTTCAATATTTTTTTCCAAGATTGTTATATGCAAATTGCATTTTTGTTTTTCTGTATTTTGTATATCAGGAAAAAATTATAAAATACTCCTTTACAAGCTTGGATACTATCCGAGTAAACATTTGTGCAATAGCTAAGACAAAAGAAATAGATTATTATTTCGTTTAAAAATTAAAATAGGTTTATAGGCAGATGTATCAAATCACAAAATATTATAAATTGCTTAACTTAGTGCTGCATGGGTGATACAAACTATTAAACCAGCTTTGTACCAAGTGAGTAAGGATATTTGTGCAAATAATTACATGATTTTGCATTTTGAATCTCTAAGATTTATCAGAAAGGAATAACTTATTCAGTTAAACCATGAGAGTAGAGGATGAATGTTGTTGGATAATATCTCAGTAACGAAGGGAAGACTACAGTTACAAAATATAATTTTGGTTGTCCATTAGAAAGGACACACATTTAATTCATCCTCTTAAAAAAACAAACCTCGATTTTTTTATTTATAACGAATACTATAGCATAAGCATCTGTATTTTTATTAAATGCTTATATCATATTATTTTGCATTCTGAATCTCTAAGATTTATCAGCAAGGAATCGCTTACTCAGTTAAACCATGAGGGTAGAGGATGAATGTTGTTGGATAATACTTCAGTAACGAAGGAAAGACTACAGTACAAAATATAATTTTGGTTGTCCATTAGAAAGGACACACATTTAATTCAACATCTTTAAAAAACAGACTTCATTTTTTAAAATTTATAACGAATAGTATAAAATAAACATTTATATTTTTATCAAACGCTCATATCATATTATTTGTTCTCATTTTAAATTTTAATTTCCATATTTTACTGAATTTATTTGGAATGCAAAATATTACATCGTATTTTCCTCCTATTGGTGAATTTTAATGCCATATTGTTAAAATAATAATTTAGCTTTTCCTAAATTAGTTGATAACGAGATAGGAACTCGCAGAATTTCAATCTATTTCCTTTTTTTGATGAAGATTTTTGATCTTCCTTGTAAATATATATAATTTTTGGTTCACAAAAAATCTTCCTCTATAAAATTTGATTTGATAGATATTTTTAATGTACTATAGTTTGTACTAAAAATTTAATGATTAGCGTATTTACATTTTGCATTTCTTAAGTTACATTCAATATTTATTATGTATTCAATATTTATTATTTATATGGTAATTTAAATACATTCAATATTTATTATTTATATAGTAATTTTATTATCTGTCAAAAACCAGGATATCCAAAACGAAAACTCGGACTAAATAAAATAAAAACAATTTTTAATGTCTAGAATTTAGTATTTGTTAAAATAATTAACAGTTTTGATATAAAAGAAAACTTTATCTTTGTATACTAAAGAAAATTTCAATTTAAGAAATGTCTTTTATCTTTTCTTTATAGGAAATGAACTTTTATGCAAATAAACTGACACACTTTGCGAATAATATATATTTGTTTTTTTATCTAATTTTTATCTTGCAAATACCTTTAAACATCAATGTAAATGCTGCAATTTCATTGTTAAGGAACCCGCAGATTTTTCAATGACGATAATCTTATAAATAGAGGTTATTAAGTATGAAACATGACACTTATTTAAATTAAATGAGTAAATCAATGTTTTTATTCATATAACTTCAAATTTTCAGAATACTGAGGTTTTACGAAATGTATTCTACTTATAACCTTAAAATAGATAATTTTATATAATATCCTAACTTATCATATATTAAAATTATCTAATATATCATATATCTTAAAATATAATATTAAAATATCATATATTTCATGTTTTAAATATTCCTTATTTTCGTTATACAAGAAGAATATTTTGATTTTTATGATTTTATTTTTCTAAGATTCAATTTCTTACTAAATGATCAAAGTAATTACAATGTATGTGAAATTAAAAAGTTTATAAGAATATACAATATGAATATAACAAATATGATTCAGAAAATTTATGGAAATAGAACTCAAAGCAGGTATTTTATTACAAGTGGTGGATTTTGCTAATATTATTTACAATACTCAAATATTAGAACTCAATAAATATTTAATATTATTTAAAGTATTTATAGATTTTTTAATAACTCCCACAAAAAATTACAGTAAATTGAGAAAGTAATAATATAGAATCTGATAATTAAATACTTTCATAAAACATTAACAATGTCAAGGAAATGTATATATATATTTCACCTTAATAACGTCCATATCATATAACAATCATTATTTTTATTAATGTAACATTATTCTGCGAATTCATTCAATTGCTGAATTTATTTATAGGAAACTGTTTCAGTATATACTTTTATTTTTTTATTTGCTGAATTTTTCATAATTGTTTACCACTTAGATGCATTTAATATGTTTAATAACATGATATATTTTAAATTATTATAAATATAATTTGTTAATGTAATACACGCTTATTTTAAGGAAATTTACAGCAAGAATTACATAGAAATTGAAAAAGTAAATAATATTGGAATATATATTTTATACGATATACTATACATATAATATGTTTGCAAAAATATATATTTTCCAAAAATCATTTAGTTAATTATATTTAAATATTAATAAGTGGTTATTTTACTGTGCTATTAGATTTTTAACCTTAGCATAATTTATAATTTTTCAGAAAATATTCGTAAAGAATATTATCAGATGTCAGTTAAGGTTGAAATTTATTAATATGAAGGTAACTTAATTTATTCCATGAAACTGCAAGTACTATAATCAATATAAGAAATTCTCATAAACCACAGCTTCATTTTTCCTACCAATAGTATCATTCTCGGTTTGGATTTCAGATGGATTTAATGGAACTCCCTTTTATCTTAATTTACCTTTGAGATCAATTTGTTTTCTAAGTAAGTGCATTAAAAAGAATATATTTCTTTTAGAATTAAACTAGAAAGTAGATGCTGAGAAAAATAAGGTAATTTTTTTTCAATAGTTATATTTTCTTAGAAAATTGCATTTTTTTAGACGGATACATTTAACTAAAAACAATTCCATTGTTATGCAAAAAAAAAAAGAAAAAATCTGAGATTGTTATTGACAAAGATTTGAAATGAATTTCTTAAAACATCTTCCGTAGTTTATTTTGTTTATCGATCATATAAAACTGCTGAGTTAAAGCATTTGATATACATTATTAAGTACAACCAAATCTTCTCTTTTATGTTTTCTCACACTATGCCCAGTGTGAGAAAATATAAAAGAGAAGAATCCAGCATTTTTATAATAGATGCATTTGAGACTAGCACATTTTTTTCATTAAATTGCTTTAATATAAAGGTGTAAGAAAGTTTGCTAAGAAGTAAGGGAAACTGTTTCTTAAACTCTAAAACATGTATAATTCTGCTAGAAATCATTATTTATTTAACTTTAAATGATAGAAAAATACTTCCTAGAAAATTATTTGCAAAATTTTGTTACCCTTTGAGATTATATTTAATGCAACATATTTTGCATTATATATCCTTGGTTGTAGGAAATTTCTACAAAAGAAAATGCTACAAATACTTATATATTTTCGATCGTTATAAATTTCTTGTATTTATACTGTTAAAATTATATATATATATATATATATATATATATATATATATATATATATATATATATATATATATATATATATATATATATATATATATATATATATATATATATAATTAAAAAGTAAAGTAATTTTGTAAAGTCTCTAAATAATTTAAAACTAAAAGTGGATACACATACATATTACAGCTGTAATTATTGTATTTGCATATTTCAATTTTAATATAAATCATTTTTTTTACAATCTTGGTCAAACAATCATAGCTAATTTTAAAATAAATGCTCAATATATCAAAATCATAATTTTTGTTATCGATTTACAAAGATGATTGTACTTTATGTTGACATATTTTACTTTGCGTTACATTTTGTTTTTCCGCCGTCTGCTTTTATATTAAATATTTTCTATACATGTTGATAATATAAGTGGTAATAAATAATATACCTCTAATTGCTTTTGCTTATACTTTTCAATATTTCAGACGTATGTAACAGCATATAAATACTTTTTGCATTGAATTGCGAATTTTTCTCTTATTTTAAACATATAAATTAAATTAAAATCAACAATTTCATTAAAGTTTGGAAGTGTTTGGGCATTGAAACTTCCTAATGATTATATTCTATTTTTGAAGCCTTTGAATATGTATAACTATCTATCTATCGATCGATATATATATATATATATATATATATATATATATATATATATATCTTTTTGATGTGAATTAAATGTTATTTTTAAGATTTAAGTGTGTAAATTGTCAATTGAAGGGAGAAAGTGCAGCTTCTGTATTCCGAAGACTGTGAGGAAGAAGACTATCTTGGCTCCATGCCTGTTAGTGTTAGATGGGAATTATGGAGTGGCCTTCAAGCCTTGGGTGACCCTACCAGGAGTAAAAACTCCCGAAGTACTTCATCCACTCCTCACAGGAACAACCCATTGCCATTGTGAGGCTGCTAACAGGACTAAGAGGGGCCAATGTTCACTTCAATTACGAACTTTCTGCGGCAGTCATCCAGAGGGATTGTTTACCTGAATTGTTAAGACAACTAGTCTTGGAAATCATTAACAATATACCACCAAATGACATAAGAATCTACACTGATGGCAGCAAAACAAATCACATAACTGGCAGCGGAATTTTAATCGAGACTCCTCATGACAAACTCTCTTTTAGTCAACGTAATCCCTGACTTCTGTCCGGTTTTTCGTTGCAAACTAATAGCCATCAACATGGGATTGGAATCCATCATAAGTGAAAATAATTATAGTGATGCCTGGATTTTAATTGATATCCTCAGTACAATTCGTCATCTGAAAAATTGGATCTGCTTGGAAGACCAAACATGCCTTTCTATTCTACACAAGCTTAAAATTGCCTCCCTTCGGCATAATATCTATTTTCAGTTGATCCCGTCTCACGTGGATATTGGAGGCAATGAAATAGCAGACACTTTAGCAAAGGAAGGTGCTGGTTATTCTGCTCTTATCTACTTTTCTACTATTTTGTTATATATTCTACTATTTTGTTATAGATTATTATCTGCTCTTATCTACTATTTTTCTGCACTTATCTACCTTGAACTCTTTTCCCTGAGAAAAATCCAGATTAAAACCGATTGGCCAGTACCTAGGACTCACCACTTCCACAAGGGTAGAAAGCTGGGACTTTCTCTGGCTCTTTCCTGTGATAGGAAATCCAGCACTTGCCTTGCACGTATCGCTTCTGGCCATCTGAAATTTCTCACTTCTGTTGCGGGTAACAAGACCTTCCCCATCTGCCCTAAATGTCACGGACACCAAGCTTTTCCTGAGCATACCCTGAATTGTTTGAATATACTATCTAACGAAATCTACACTTCTCTCCTTCTTGTCATTGATTTCCTCTCAGTCAACGGATTCCTAGATTTGGCCTGACTCCGTTAGACCCATGGAGATAAGCAACAAAAGTGTTAAAATTGCATCAATTTCAATATTAATTTTTAATAAGATTGAATTTAATTATATTTTTATAAATTTGTTTAATTTTGGGAAATTTTACTAATATTTTTTTTAACAATTGAATGTATAAATGCTGTCTTATATCAAAGCATTTCTTTCTAAATATACAATTTCAAAATAAAATAGAATTCATCATAAATAGTAATTGTCTTCACATTCAAAAATTTTTATTTCTATGTATGTATCTGTATTTCAGTAGTTACTTACTTAAAAATAATTTCATGCAGTTTTCAGGGATTACTCCTCAGTTTAAAATAATATGCCTTTAAAATACTATATCAGATTTACGTGAAGCAATTAATTCGTAATTTCAAATTGAGTATTATATTTTAAATACCGTTATGAAATACGTTTCCCTTTCATTTTAATGGTTAGGATTGTAAGTCATAATTACATGAATTGAAAAGCATATTTAGAATTTTTTATTTTGGAAACTATTATTATATTGTCCTTTTAATATTCAAGTTTCTTTTTATATCTCTTGAAATAAATATTTTGGTATGAATCGAGTATATAATATTATATTATGATCAAATACAATAATATAATTCAGTTTATCGCAAAATGGATATTTTTAATATATTTATCTAATTTTATTAGATCAACATAAAATAAACTATACTGATTCAATAGGTTGTGGTTGCATGTTTATAAAAAATAATATCACAGAAATCTATTTTTCTTATGGATTGCTATAGTGTTTTACATAAGACTAAATTTTTATAATTCCATCCTGTCCCTTATAACCTTTGTAACAATAAAAAAAAATACTTTCCTGCATTCTAATATTTATGCATCACTACTTTAAATGACGAGTTTCTTATTTCTTAAGTTTTTGCAGTAAATTATTTTTATTCATTTACAATTTCTACATAATATTTTTGATTTTCTTCCAAATTTTAAATATTTATCTCATTTAAGCTTTTAAAACACTTACCATTAATTTTAAGAAAAATATGCTTCATTTAAAATAAGTTTCTTTAATGCTTGATATCCGTACTATATGTTACTATATACTTCTTATATTTAAATAATTGCTTGGTACTAAGTAATCGATAGAGTCTAATAATGCAGGTATTTTTACATTTTGTCACAATCTGAATATTTATACGACGAAAATTGATGGCCATCTAAACGTGTAAATGCTTAACAAAAAATGTACTCTATCACAAATTATATCAAAAAATCTCAGAGGAGGTTACAGAGAAAGCACAAAGATGATTTTATTTGATGTACGAGTTAGATAAAAAAAAGGGATTAAATAGCCGCAGCAAAGTTTATCATGTTTTGTAGAGGATTCAGTGGACACACAAAAGCACAAGCAATCGATAGTTTTGTAAATTTAAGGAAACATACAACAATACAATCAAGCTAAGAGTGGGTGGCTATCACAAATTTGGGAAGATGGCATTGGCCAAGCCCCAAGGACAATCCAACCTGAAGGACCTGAAGGATCCTCACCTGAAGGACAATCCAAACATAGCTATGCATTAAATGACAGACCTTCTGCACAACGTTTGAGAGACACTTAACTTTGATTTACTGAAAAGTTGTGGATCATTGAAAGTCCATAATCTGATAGTTATTAAACCGGCAAAATACATTATTTGTGGTTCTCCATTTTCTCGGTAAAAAATCACTCATTCTTAAAAAGAATTGAGACATAAAAAAACTTACTTAAAAAGATAAGAAATAGCTTATGAAATGTAACATAAGGTGATAATAAGACTGTGTTACCTTTCTAAAATACTTGCAATGACTTTGAAAGCTGAACTTCTTCCTTAAAAAGTGTTACGGAGTGTGTGATGAAATATGCAGAGAATTAATCATTGAGAATGCTGACACACAACAAAACCATCAATACTTCTTTCTAATGGCTATTTTCAGACAAGATATCCAAACTTAGAAGAGAAATGGTCTGGTTTCATCAATCGTCGCAGTGTTATCTTTCAAAATGCATGTGAGATGCCTTATACAGAGGTTATTATTTGGAAAAGTTAATGGGATTTTGTGCCCAACCTCCCTTTTAACCCTCTACTTGCAACTAATCTTTATTATTAACTAATCTTAAAGTATTTCTTATTTTGGGAATTCAACAAATGCTTCAGTCACAAAATCCTTGATAATATTGATGCTATAAAATCTACCATCTAAGAGGGTAATTTTTATTTTTATTTTATCTTAACTCGAAACTTTCAGAGTTTTAACACCACAGGATTGATTTATTTGAAAAAAATGGGAGGAAATCATAAGAAATTCTACACAATTATAGAAAATTATTAATTTGCGTTGATTTGCTCGTCTCTATGGGTAACAAAAATAAGTAGAATTTTTGCTCACACCCAATAAATTAAAACCATTAGACTTAAAAAAAGCTTTTCTAAGTTTCTACGGAGAGAGAGAGAGAGAGGAGGGGGAAAAAACCACTTACAATTGTTTTACTAAAATTTATATTAGTATTAAAATATGTCTACGTATTCCCTTTGTTTAAAGTTTATATGTGATTGATATACTGCATATCATCCACTTAATGCTTTATTATTTTAAAATAAATTTTCAAAACATGTATATACGGTATAACTTTTATAAGTCAATTTACAACAATGGCAGCATATTGTTTCACAAAAACATTTTAATAACTTCGACATTATTTTTTAATTTATATTCACTTTCAAGCAAGTGACAAATCACACTTGCTAGGATATGTGTTATTTAAAATGTTTTTATTGCGATGGATAATTTTCTGAATTTATAAACATAACGGGGTGTGTGTGTTGATATTTACTTAATAAAATATGAACAGAAATAATATTTATCTTAGAAACTTTTTTAAAAAAATTAGTATTATTTTGTAAGACAATGCTCTAAATAATATATTATATTTATGTATTAAATTGATTTACTTTGAGTGCAATAAATATTGAAACATTTTTAAGTTTACCAAGATAAATAAAATATTTTGTTTCACAAAAAAATATATTTTTTGAAAATTGAGACCTGAATTAATTATTTAAATATAATATATCGAATTAATTTAATATTAGCATGTGTAAATTATGTATGTAAATTTATTATCATCTTCATGATGTATTATTAGACCTTTTTCTATACGTAGAAGGACAACATATTTTATAAATTTACCGTCCTCATTAGACATATCTTCAATTCTATAGTTTTATTTATAATATTTATTTTAATTTCTGCATCGCAAGGTTTTAAAATTTTATAAGTTTATGTTGCTGAAATCAGAACAATATTAATGTTAGCAGTAAAACTAAGAATGTTGTCGATTTTATAATTGAAAAATTAAGGTATTGTATATAAAATCTTTATATAGATTAAATGCAAAAGCTTAAACAATACAAATAATATTTTATTATACGTATAGTTTAAAAAAATAAAAAAAAAATGAAGAAGAATAAATTTTTTTAATACACAAATCAAAATACATCACTAAATAATTTCGTACGAATTAATGTCCTAAATTGATACATTTTAATGTTTGTATTAATATTTGATAAATTATTTAAATTTAACAATGTGAAATTCAATTTATAAGAAATTTTTAGGTGGTGTAATTCCAATGAATATTTTAGAATTTTGAAAAGCATTTATATTATTTAGAAGTGGGAATGATAGATTTCCTTTACTTTTATAATTCTTTGTTAAATTTAGTAAAGGTATCTAAATGGAGATTCATTAAATTATTAGACAAATAAGTAAATTTTAAGCTGCAAATCAAAATTTTGGATGACACAAAAATTGCGTAAGTAAGATCGCTTAACATATTTCATTCACCATTTATATAAATGATTCAAAATATTTTGTAAAATAAATATAAGTAAATAATCTGTGCCTCGTATAGAAACATTAAAAATTAAATATTTTGAAAGTACTTAAATGTAACTTAAACTGTGTAAAAAATATTTTCTTATATGTTGAATATATTATTCAATCACAAGTTTGTAGATAATTGATGAGAGAAATTAATGAGAGTTTATAATAGATAAATCTTTTATCTTAAAGTAGATCAATCATATTTAATCATAATCATACTTGTTTGTTTCATAAAATCAGCCATATGTTACCTTTTGTTGTATTATCACAAAACAACCCTTCATTATAAGGATACTCATTGCATACAACTGTTTAAAATAATTATTTATTACGCTATAATGACGTCATAATAAATCATAATTTTATATTTTTGATAGTAGAATCTACTCAATAAAATTAAACTAAAATAAGTATCATAACTTTTTTAGGAAAATCAAAATTACTTCAGTGCCTAAAAGAATTTTTTGTCCATTCAAGATCTACGAGTCTTATAATATGTATCACATGAGTCCAACTTCTTTGCAATTTTGCTATTTCGTGATCATTAGATGATTAAGAACACAATAAAGAGTATGGCCATTTTGAGAAAGTTGTTGTCTCACCAAAATAATAAATGTAGACTTATATAGCTTTTTTAATTGAAAGCGGGTAACAGAGTTATAAGTTCTTTTTTTGGGACATCATTCTGCTGCCAGAATAAGTGTTGATTGCTTTGCTAAATTTCCCTCTCAAACTGAATATTGCAATTCTCAAGTTGAAACTAGCATTCAACAACACTTTTTCTTTTTCACAGTTCATGAAGTTTTCCTTCTATTATTTTTTCCCTTTTTCATGAATTTGATGTACAAATTCTTTGTTTTCATTATCACGCTGTGCAAATCTGCTATTGTCATACTTTCACCTATAGCTTCAGCTGCTCCTGGAACAAAAATTTCAAAGATAATTATTTAAATTTATAGATTACAAAATGCTTTATTAAATTCTATACCTTAATTAATTAAATTTAAAATTATTAAACTCTCTCAAATATAATTTTAATTAATAGCTAGAAATCAAAACTATTTTAAAACAAAACTAACGATATAACCATGCTAAAATCCTTGTCTATAAAAAGAAAGCAGGATTGAATTAATCATGTTTTAATACATAGAATTTAATTGATCATTTTTATGTCTCAATGGAAAATATATCTATTCAAATAATAATCTCAATTTAAATTGCTCTAAAATAACCCATTAAACAAGATTAAAATATAAATAAATTTTACAACTGGAATATCCATTTTCATTTAAAAAATTTTCATTAAAGTGTTTTAATTCAAAATTGACATATAGCTCCACGCTTTTAAATACAAAATAAGAATCAATTTCAATATTCATTTCTTTTATCCCCATTAAAAATGTCCGTCATTATAATTAAAATTACAGCAGATTTCTTTTTTATTATAACAAGTCCTTTTAACTATTGAATACAATGTAGGTATAATTAAATTAATATTTAAAATGCTATACCGGAAATATAGAATTTTAAATATTTATTTAACACATTTTAATTAATTATTTAAAATGCTATATTTCCATTATATTAATTAACATAATTAACATTTTTAACATACCTCAATAATTCAAAAATTTAATTTACTAATATTAAAATTATATTTCATGATGGCAAATATTATTATGTTATGTAAAGCTATTTTAAACTAATGTAGCTTTTAATGCAACACATAAAAACTCAATATTTTTCATAGAAATTTTAAAATCTATTTCTAAATTTATAGAATAATGAAACCATTATATAAATAACTATTCAAATGTCGAATATTAATTATCAACAAACTTTTATTTAAAATCTAAACTGTTTCGATATAAATATGTTTGCTCTGTTAAATTAAAACAGTGTGAATTGAAAGTACACTTATTATTAAAATTTCAACTAAAATAAAATCTATAAGGGCAACACATGGAAGAAAAACATATCGTAATTTATATCGTCAGATAACACACTCTTATTTAATAAAGCCCACACATCAAAATGACAGGTAATCTTTTTTTTCTGCAACACCATTAAAAGAATGAATTTACAAAAGCAATGCGTCTAGACAGTTAATTTCACAAGGCTTTTTGTCGGAAATATGATTACTACTTCCAAAATTTTCCCAGAGCATATTCAATTGAAAATGTCGATAAACTTAATTTCTGAATGATGTTGAGACTGGTAACTGTTTATTCTGAATGATGTTGAGACTGGTAACTGTTTATAGCTAAAATTCTTATCATTCGTTTTTAGACCCGAAACTACATTTTATTCCCCACTCTGATTAATCATTATGCAATGTTTTATGTAGTTATTCACAGTCCAAAGGATTCACATAAATTGCTCTATTTTAACTGAAAATGATGTATAAGCAATAATGCGTGTAAAATATATAGATATTTTGGTGTCAAGTTTTTCACCGCTATCTTGAAGAATTAGCCACAAAATGAATTTTGGGTCATAACATTTTCTCTTTTAGTTTTTTTTTTCACAGTAAATTTATTTTCGAAATTTTTCAAAACACTTAATTTAAATTAAATGTTTCATTTTATTTAAAATTTCTCAAACATAATCTAGATCAAGCCTTTTCAATGGTTTAAGAAAAAAATACTTTAATTGTATATGCAAAAATATCACTTATTTTGCATTCATTAAAAAATTGTGTAGTTAAAGTTGATATGAAATGTCACCAACATAGCAAAAAAACTGATCCCCCAAAAAATAGGGCATAAAAAGACAAAAAATAATGTAAAAAAATACATTTTGTAATATCTGAAATAAATCCGATAAATATTTAGGCTGCAACAGCAATTTTAGAAAAAACTTCGAACGCTTACATTATTTATTTCAGCTATCATCTTCCTTTGGAAAACCCCTGAAAAGCATAAAACACAAAAGTGTAGAATGTTTTAGACCAAAGGATTCCAAATGCCAAGAAAAGATCATTTCCTTGGATAACCTTTAGGGAAATTTTCAGTATTACACGATATCAGGAGAAAAGAGGAATTCAAGCCACGTAAGAAATCTTAGACCCTTCACTTGACCACCGTGTGTAAAATTCTTCCAGAGATATTTCTTAGTTATTTCGTTCTGACGATTGCTTTAGTCTTGCGAATTCTTAAACTGAAATATTCATGACAAAACATGAATATTTAGTTGGAAATACTATTTGCAATATATAAATTTATTGGTCTTTGTGGTATGCAAATTCCAATGAAGAGTTTTTCTATCCTAATAGTGTTGCAATTTTTATTTCTTGATCATATTTATGGGATTTTATTCAGAATGTCTAGGATTTTCAACATTTTTACTTTCTAGGATGTATTTGCTTTTAGAAATGAAAAGAGAAATGGAAAATTTTTTTCAAATATGTTAATATATATTAATAAAAAAAGGAAATCATATTATTTTTGCTTATTATACATGTTTTTAATTTTCTAATTTGCTGAAAATTATTAGCTTTCAGAATCTTGTTAATTGCTTTCTTTGTATTTAATATATATATATACACACACACACACACACACACACACACATATATATATATATATATATATATATATATATATATATATATATATATATATATATATATATATATGTATATATATATATATATATATATATATATATATATATATATATATATATATATATATATATATATATATATATATATATATATATATATATATATATATATATATATATATATATATATATATATATATATATATATATATATATGTATGTATATATATATATATATATATATATATATATATATATATATATATATATATATATATATATATATATATATATATATATATATATATATATATATATATATATATATATATATATATATATATATATATATATATATATAGCCGGCCTACTTGTCTAGTGGTCAGCGTACCTGACTACGGAGGTCCTGGGTTCAAATCCCGGTTCAGGCATGGATGTACTTTCCCTCTCTATCCTGTCTTTGTCCCGTCTTTGTATGTGTGAATGAAATATGAATAATGCCTACCCTATAAACGGGTCCCTATGGCATGTGTGAGGGTGTGATGGTGCCCCCCCCCTGTGGTGTACCCGGGGCAACACCTCGGGGGCTAAGAGGTCGCTTTGTCTGGCCGTTTCCTTGGTATCAAGGAAGAATAGATTAATAGACTTTGTAGCAGTTGTAACTGTCTACAATCTGCCATTGGAAAAAAAATTTATATATATATATATATATATGTATATATATATATATATATATTGTTTTCTATTAAAATATATATTTTAAGAATAAAATATTAATATACGTTTTCTTACCCAAAAAATTACATATTTTTAATAAACACATTTATTTAATAAATTGATAAATATCAAATGGGATGTGAATTTTAATTGAAATATGCAATTAATTTTTATTACTTGAAGTTTTATAAGTTCTTAATGAAATGATTTTGAATCCTTAGCTAGAACTCCATTAGGTTAGGTAATTGTAAAACAGTTTAAAATGTGATGCTAAATGTCGATATTAATACACATCGAAGCTCTTAAATTGTATTAGAGATTGATAATTATAAGGAAAAACATACATCTGTTTGTTGATCAACTTTTTGAAATCAAAGAGTAGTTTCTTTATTGCATCCAAACTTAAGTGTAATAAAATTTTAACTAGGTAAAAATATTTTTAAAAAAATGCGGAAGCATGTGAGATAGAAGTTAAAAATTTCTTCCATTGTAATCAAGTGATTCATGCTCTTTGGTTTGTAAGAATATTAGGGTAATTTATAAACATGGATATAAAAGTAACAATTTCTCCTGTAAGTATAAAAATGTCCATAACTTAACTCCTTTGTTTAAATTATATTTAGAGAAAATGTAGGAAAACAAAGATGATTATTCAATTGCAGCGATTATTATTTTTCAATTTAAAAATATATTTTTAAATAAAATTGTACTTTTAATTAGTAAAGCAACTGAACAATTATTAGTGGAATTTTATTCTGATATTTCATAAGAGATACTTAACATTTACAAAACACTCGTCAATTTTGAATATTCTTTTACTTATAATGTTAGATGAATTACCACTTTTGAAAATTTGCAATGAACAGTTTGCAATAAAACCACACGTGTTGACAATAATAATATAATGAAGTAAATTTTCATAAGTAAATATATTTTGGGTATTAGGTAGCTTTGATAAAAGAAATATAGAAAAACAACATTGACAAAACTATGAATATTTGAATTCATGGAATATTTTGTCAAATTGTTTTAATTTGAGATTTATAGCTTGTTGTGCTTTAATATTGTATTAAAATATATTATTATCTCTGAAAACGTTGTTTAAAAATAACAATTATTTTTCTTATAAGAAAGTACATTTGTATTTGTATCAGTTACAAGTTTAATTAACTAGGTAAGTTAGAATATGAAAATACGTATACAAAAGATGTGTATAATACACTGCTTGACATTAAAAGTGCAACACCAAGAAATAGTGGCCTGAAAATTATGCAAATGTCTCAGTTGGCGCATCTTACCAAGTTATCCAAATTATATGAAGTCAACAGCTCTCCAGAGATCGCAGAATAAGATATAAGTTGATAAGCTCTCAGAGTGAGCAGTATTACGCCGCCGTTGTTGCTGCATAAAAAATGATAGTTGAAAGTTTGTTCTTATCACAAATAACGTTTGTCATTGCAGAGAATGCCAGACAAACATCGACGAATCATTTCCAGCTGACAGATGAGTTTACAAGAGGCATGTTGATGAGATCTCTTACCAATCGAACATGTTTGAAGTAGGATTGAATTCCATTTGCAGACCTTGCCACTTCTCCGTCTGAAGATGCACTTTGGCATATTTTTGCCAGGGAATAACAGGTTGGTCCTTACAGCAAATCACTTCTGACAAATACCTGGAAGCACGTACAGTGTACCTGTTGTGGCGAAGATGGTCGGAACAATGAAGGTTTGCGGGATCCCAGTGCAATTTTTGTAATGGTTCCTCATTAGGGTGGTGGGGACGACGGAGTGGCACAGGATTGTCTTCTCAGGTGAGTCATGTTTCGGCTTCTTTAGTGATCGGCCCCGAGTATGAGTGTGACGTCGACAGAGAGACAGATTCAATCCTGCGGCAATTGTAGGAATCTTCACCGCTTAACAACGCTATACCATAGTTTGGGTCACCATTCTTTTCATTTGGGAAAACAAAAGTATCTCCCTATGCTCAAAGGAATAGCAATAAGACTCGCAGTTTTAACAAATGTATTATTTGGATCACCAGTGACTACGATTACAGATCACCTAATTCATGTTCACGGGAGGATGACAGTCCAACATTACGTGGATAATAAGCTGATGACACTCCCCTTATCTTTAGGATATGACAAATGCTTTTTATTAGCAGGATAACGCAAACCACACATTTATCGCATCAGCCAACATACCTAGAAAGGTGTACAGCTTCTCTTTGGCAATCGAGTTCGTCAGGTCTCATACCTATGGAACAGGTTTGGGATATGATTAAGTTCCATTTGCAGACATAGCTACTTCTCCTGCAGAAGATTCACTTTATAAATGGTTGACAGGGAAAGAGCAACCATTTTTCAGAATGTTTTGTACTCTCAATGATTTTTTGCCCAGACATGTTGCTTCGTATATCTCCGTCTATCACTGTCCTATAGCCTATTAACATTCTAACATTACATTTATAAATTAAAAACTATTTTTAAAATTTAAAATAAAATCTACATATCGTATATTTTTTTGAATAAATCTGCTAGTTTAAAAAATACTTTTCCTGTAAAAACCCACTGATTTCAATCTCAATATTTTATTAATAAGTATGGATTAATTAAAATTTTTCTATCAATGTTAATGTTACTTAGATATCATTATAAATGAAAAATCACACACTACTTTGATTTTCTTATAGTGACAAATTTTACGGATTTGAATACATCATAATAATAAAAATTTTTACACTAAGATTATGTTCAGCCAAATGAATGTGGAGCATCTATTTTTTTCATTAGTGAAAATAACATCTTACTTTCATTTTTATATTTTAGTTTAAAGAATTTCATACTAGTTGATATATAATTAAACGTTATAAATTTGCTTGCATTTACGTTTTTAAGCGCGTTGTTATACTAAAATTACATATATAAATAAATACAAACTGATTATTCATACTTGTCTAAGATTTAAATTTAAATTGAAATATAAGTGTTTTTCTTTTTTAATATAAAGTGCCAATGTTTCTCATGCTATTCTCAAGATATTCGATGATGGTGTTGTAACAAAGATGAACCAGACAAGATGTGAACATGAAAATCTAAGCTTAATTACTATATGTGGTCTCTACAAAAGCAATTTGAATGTTTTATATCAAAGAGTTTTCAAAGTAGAATACGACAAGCTAAACATGTTTTTATTAATTTATTAGTTACGACATGTCTTCTAACATTGGAAAATGCCACTGATTAGTATCAAAAATCATAAAATCAAGAATATATAACTGGAATACATGCAAAAGCAACAAGAACCTTTGGATATATTTCAATAGCATATGATATATATCTCTAATATCAAGAAAGAAAACATTATAGAGTGGAATGAGCGTTATGAGATTATCTTAGATCACGTGTTACAAAATTTTATCTTTTGTTTAAAAAATCTTGAATATGTGTATGTTAATACCTCTAGAATCACCAAGCTATAAAAAAAAATTTATTGACAATTAATTTGGAATATTTGAATTTCGATGTAAAGATATTTGATCCAACGATACGTGAATCTGGTTTTGTATTGTTTCAATATTTGTTTCATATTCATTGACGATATATTTGTGTTATCAAGTAGTAAACAGACAAAACATATACGGAATCTAAATATCAATTTAAATATGTTTTTTTTCAAAAACTTGAATTTAAAATCACTAACACCCAAAGTATATTTTTATGAGAACCCAATCTTATCGAAGAATCAAGTGAATGTAAGAATGGGTATTAAACGATATTTCTGAATAGTAAAATTCCAAAATTATTAAGCAACTTATCTCTCAAAATTTTTAGACTATGAAGTAATTTAAAATGATTATTCTTAAATTAAAATTTAGTAGTTTTTAATTATTATTTTCTTTATTCAAAATAAGAAGAATCGGAATAAAAAAATTCAAAGCTCATAAAACATCAAAAATGTTTAATTTCTGTAAGAATCAGTTGCTTACAGTTCTACATTTTCTGTCTTTCCATTATCCGCCAAACACGAGCAAATAGTGAGTGTTTAAATTAATGTACACTGTACACCAATAATTATTTGAGCATTCATGTAAATGAAATTATCTGCGGTCCTGAGTTATATTATACCATCTGCTATATTAAATAATATTTAGAAATCGGTATTACTCTTATGCAACATGCCCCTTAAGTTACAGAGATGTGACTTCAGTATAGCAGTAATTGATGGATGTCGTCGAAATACCCGTTCCTTGAGAATAACCTGTTTAGTTAAACATTTTGAAATGGATCTTGATTTTCATGATTATGAAATGGAAGCAGAGTGGTGTTTGTCGGATTAAGTTTTGACATGGCAGATTTAGGAAATCATGAGACAAAGAACGACGAGTATTGCCCGTGGGTACCAGCAGACATTCTAGTTTATTAGTTCGTCAAATAGAACCCACAAGGAAGCCCATTTGTTTGGTTTTTTAGGAGATGATGTTATCTATAAACTTTTGATTATTAAAATATACTCGTAATGTTCGTTTGAAGGGCACGAATGGCATCGGAATTAGACCATAGGTGCGAATAAACAGGTCATCTGTAATAACAAAGCAAGTTTCGAGCTTTCCCAATTGTATGACATGGTGTAAATTTGGTTTATTCCTGGAAAAAAAACATTTATCAGATTGCATTGTGCCAACATTAATGTTTGGAAAATATGGAGAATTTCATCACCATATGTACTGGAATCCTTGATCTCAGTTTATTGCCGACTCAACTCTCCATAAGTCTAGACAAAAATAAGCTTCCACCATTATGACAATTTTACTAGTTGGATCATAGTTAATTTTATGCTGAAAATGTCAATCGTTATGTTACACCATCCAACATGGATAAATATGCTAACAATGGGATAAACCTATCAACCTGGTGTGGTCAGAATTCAAATTTGAATCCCATGAAACACTTCTTAAGATTAATTAGATCCCCCAATTATAGGATTCAAAAGTGGGGGAAGAAATATCATATCATCTCAAAACTTAATTTAATAACATTACTAATATTTTGTTTTAACTTATGTTTACCCAAAACAGAATTTTGAAGGATATTTATATACGGTTATATTTCCAATTAATCGGAAAAAAATTAAGAAAACAGAAAATGACTTTGAAATTTGAGTCATTTTTATTTTATATCTAATCATAGACTTTTTTTAAGGAATTTTAGAATCTCTTGGTGCATAATGTTGCTGCATTCAACAGAAGTTTATATTCAATCAATAACATTTCTGTAATATTTCAAGACTATAACAGAGTGCTTTTTTATCACTATAATATAAATAAAGTTCCTACCATAAATACATATCTAAAACCATTATACTAATCGATAAAATATGTATAACTTCATTTGCAGATTCTTAATAAATAATTTCAAAATTTACTAAATCTGTATAAAATAAATTTCTCTAAATATGTACATCTATCAGTAGCTTTTAAAATGAATAATTAAAAAAAAAATTCAATCTTAAGCATTTGGATGTGAAAAATGCTCTAAAGTAAAGTTCATTAGAATATATTTAATATATTTTTACATAATGCAGCTATATATATATATATATATATAAATATATATATATACTAAAGAAAATTTAAATATTTTAAATTCTAAGAGTTCTAGGTTTAGAATAAATGCTCAGTATTAATCTGTTTAAATGTAGATAGATAAATCTATAATATACTATCATTAAGTAATTTTTAAGCTAAATGAAAAATATTTTATTTTATAATGCTTGCGTGTGTTACAGCATGGCAGACATTAAATCAAATAAATGACATTAAATATCACATAATGACGAATTACCTAATTAATCTTCTAAAATGACTTCTCTCCTCAAAAACTAACTAGCATAAAATACAAATGAAGAAGCTACTATAACGTGATGAATTTTGAGTGAAGAATTTGTAATTCATTTTGTAACTATTTAGAAACTGAAATCACTGTCATTTGCACCCAGCCGCTACTAAATCTTATGCAATCACATCCGTATTTTCTCATTTCATAAGAGAAAATTCATTAAATAAGAATTTTTATCTATCATTCGCTAAAGTATCTGAAAAATGCCATGTAAATTATCTGAAAGAATTTCTACATTTTATAATTGATTTCAATGCTTCAAAGAACATTCTATTTTAATATAACATTACAGAAGCAAGAATGAATAAATATCGATTTTATTGTATTTTAATAAATGATCTAAGGTGTATATGTTCTAATCGATATGTAACTTATTTGTTTAAATAATTCATTCTAAACCAGAAGTTGCAAATAGGAATGCCAAATGATTTTTTTTCTATTATACAAATATTCAAAATTTACTAACCAAATAGAAGTTCATGACATCTTTTCAGTTTAGCTTGATATTTTCAGACTTTATAAAGGTTAAATTTAAAATTAGAAAAAGTATTTTGATAGTAATAGTATATACATATAGTGTAAAAGGAATTTGTAAAAGAAATATACACTTAAAAGGAATTTGCTAATAGCATAAAATTTCATTTTAAGAAACATTTTTACAGATTCATTTAGGATATAAATAATAGTATTTTTTAAAAAAATACAAATATTTGTTAAAAATAATTTTATCTATTTCATAAATTAAATTATTGAATTATATGAATTATGGAAGTGATTCAAAACCATTCGATTAAAAATATAATGTGAGAGATCATAAGTAATTTTTAAGGCTTCTTAAGCAAAATAAATAATATTATTTAAATTCCTTTATTTTTACTAAGAGGAAATATTTTAGAGAAAAAAAATTAAGTGCTTTTAAATGTACTCAGAGTTTAAATGGTAGATTTGTTTCATGCTAGTAGTTTATAGCTCCTGACGCATTTGCATTTGATACAAGTCACTAACTAAAGAGAACAAATGAAAAAATTAAAACATGATGTTTGTCGAAGTAAATTTAAAGACAAAAGTAAGAAAAAATCGTAATTACTACGACAAAAAAAACGTATGATAAAAAGAGTAATAGCACATTTCATTTGATTGCTTCGATTACTCTTTATTCCTTTACTTTTTATTTTGAACTCTTATCAGTTGTCCTTTTTTATAAAATGTCTCAAGGAATTTATTTAAACACTGCAATATATATTTTTTTTAAAAAAATCGGAACAGATGTTTAAAACGTTTTATTTACTCTATTAAATGACGAGACATACAAAGGAGGCCTAAAAATAACACAACTCTTTTAAATTACATAAAAAGAATTTTGAACTTAATGAATTTTAAAAACTCTTTCCTGAGATGTTTTCTTATAATTTGCACACCTAAAAGATAATTTAACTCAATTTATTTAATTCAAGCTTCGTTTAATTTCATTTAACGATATTTGGTTATATGAATGCCATTTTATTTGAGATAAAAATAATAAGACAAAAAAATTCTCATGGAAAGATAGAAAAATAGAATTTAGGAACTTCACTTTTCTATTAAAATGTTAAATATTCCTTTACTTTAAAAATGATAATATCAACAGACTTTTTTTTCCGTATTCTGTTTCTTGATATCATCAATATAATGAAACTCTCTAATTTTGGAATGGGAAAATAATGATTAAATACTTACTATAATGCCGGAGATTATAAAAACGCGCTATATATATGAATGATTAAAACACAATTCTGTAATTTGTTTTTGTTGATATATCAAGTCAATTGTTTTTAATACTCAGGAATTGCAGTCTCATTTAACGATAAATATGAGTTTTATTACATTGTATATTATACTGATATAATTGAAGAGCATCCAAGAATAAAAACATAGCCTAAACTTAATATTAAAATGGATTTCGATTACAAATCTACATAATTAAATTAAGTATCAAACCAAATGAATAATTTATTGAAAACTTAAGATTCAGTTATCCAGTTAATATTGAAATTAATGTAGTGAATTCTTTTTTAAATTGTTAATATAAAACATTATATACACTTATGTATTTATTACAATTGACTTCTCAATTTCACAGTGTCATTCATAATTTTTGATTTTGCTGAGAGATTGACACTATTATCTAGTGGTGGTATTTGGTTAACAGACTCAGTTTTTATTACAAGTAATGGCTATTTCCAAGCATTAGTGATTGTTTTTTTAGATCGGCATACTAATATTTACAAACTTCTACTAGCAATTTAATTAATCAGCTAATTCATGAACGTGACTATTAATAATTTGGTGAAAACAAATATTTTTGTCAATTCACATATATTAAAACATAGAAAATGTTCTGTAAATTTAAACAGATCAACAAATGATACCTTAATCTCAATAGCATACAAGTATAACTATTGTATGCTCATTCTATGCTGCCTTTAAAACATCAAAGATAAATCCTCATACCCATGATATTAATATTAGTTTTTTATTTCCTTCATTATTATTTTGCCAAAAAAGTGGCCGGATATCATTTACAGTTGATATTCTGAAATATCTCTCTCATTAGTACTCAATACTTTGTACATTGGTATTTATTTATATAATATAAGAACAATTTTCATATTAAACGTATGGAAGTATTTCTAAAAAGAAATATACTTTAAAGGTACTCTGGGTATTCTTAATAATTTCCAGATTATTCGTATCGTTAATATTCTTCTAAGAAATCTTTTTGACTTTTAAATTTGATATTATACGTCTTCTTTATTGCTAATGATAATGATGCATAAATATGATTTCTAGTCATCAGTTGATAAAATTATTTACGGAAGATAAACTTGTCTTCAGAGGAGCAGAACTAAGTTTTGAGTAAATAAAGTTTAATTTGACTAACCTTATGAGTACATTATTAGTAACATTTTTGAGTACATTATGAGTAACCTTATGAGTAACATTTTCAGATGTAATATGCAATTTTCATTGAACATATAGTAATTTTATTAATGTGATATATTTAAACAAATTCTAATTAAAAATAATGTATACTTGGTTATTAAATATTAAAAATTATGTTAAATATTGGACACTAATTAGTATTCTTAAGAAGAATCAATTTATATAAAAATAATTTAATTTGCTATATGTTAAATGACAGAAGTATTTGAATTAAAGGTTGACTAATTATTGAAGTACTTGAAGTTATCAAACTACTTGTAAAAAATGCAATAATAGTTATGCAAACTTTCTAAGATTATTTCTAAGAATCATATATATCATGTAAATAACTTTATATATTATGCCAATTTTAATGTATATATATTTCGTACAAATACATTTAAGCATATGTATTTTTGAACTCAATAACTTGTGATATGAAAATATTTTATAGTATGCTTGAAAATAATTATTATATTTGTTTTGTTTTAAAGGGGTTCCAATTTTTCATTTTTCTATACCATAACACATAATTAAAATCTATTAATATGTTCGTTCAGAATATCGATGAATATCGTTTTCTTATTTTCATTTACACCTCTATTATATCAGTCCAAAAACATTCTAAGCCAAATATTTGTGTTTACTACATTTTTGTAATATTTATATTCGTAAACTTATCTGTTTTAAAAGTCAAGTAATTTCTTATGCCGTATTCTTTACAGATTACAGAGAAATACGGCATTAAAGAGTTAGTATTTCACGTCACCCTTGATGCCATTGAAGAGCTGTCAGAAGTTAATGGAACCGAACCATTGAGCTAGGATTTATTGAGCCGTAACAACCATGGAGTGTTTGAGAAGGAAGAGTAACTTCTGCCAACTAAACTCGGAAAATGAAATGCGGTAAATCGATTCTCCACTGCGTTACACCCATTGACTAGCAAAGAATGTGGCAAAGAAAGGGAAAATATTACTGTTAAAAATAAAACTGACTCGATTTATCGTCATCCCTGATGGAAAATGTTTTCCAAAATAGATATCGATGTATGTTCAAATCTCTTCCCATTTCTTTCAACTTTGTTATGCCAAGAGATTTCATCAGTTCAATAGAAGACAAAGACAGTAATCTTGTTTTAGAAACACATTCATTGATTTACGATACGAGTGAAATCGCTTCCAGGGTTGGAAGAGAACTGTTATCAATGGTCAAAAAAACACTACTGTGAAGAAAAATAAAACTACAGAATATACGTCTTGCTTAAATAAGCAGAACGAAGAATGCAGTTTATTTAACAATGCGAAAAATCATATTCTTGATATTTTCATATTTTGTTAAATTTAGAATGCACTGTTTGTTTATTTTGACATTGATTTTATTCAGTAACATACAAAAATTTTAAAGAAACTACATGTTCTGTAAGACATTTATATTAATTTATATTGCTTTAACGTTTAAATAAAAAATAAAAAAAAACTATGATAAATATGTATCAGTTTGGGGCTCAAAATTTAGGCTAAATGTTTTTAAATTATTATATCTGTAAAAATGTAATTTGCACGTTTTGACATAATAATACAAATTAAAAATGTAATTTTTATAAAAATGTTCACAATGACTTTTATTTATGAGTTATATTATAAAAAGTAATATACAATTGATTTAAGGAGGATGCATATTATTGTCCCGGCTTTTTTTTAAAGAAATTTCTATCAATCAGGTAAAACAAACTGGTATATCGGTAAAGATTCTAATAACAAATGAATTAGTTTTGGGTTTATATATTATGCCAATTTTATTGTAAGACAAATTTTTACATATGAAATGTTATTGTAAATCTATTGAAATAGAAATAACATTATTAACGAGTTTATTTTAATTCAAGACTGAAATATATTTTTCTTTAAGAATTTAATCAAATAAAATATCAATATAAATGTTATTGAACGCTAATAATTTCAAATTAAACTAAATTCTATTATTTCAAATTATTGTTAAGGTTTTATTATTATTAAAAGTATAATTATTATTTTATTGTAAAGATTTTTTTTAAAAGACACTTAGAAAAAATATTATCACTATTGATATTCCTGTATTTCTCTAAACAAAATTTGTCTGTACAGAAAATAAGTTAATTATTTATATAATGTTGTAAAAGAGTAGAATCCTTTCCTTGAAATGTATATTTAAACTTTCGAGAATATCCCATAGTATATTTAATGATCTATTGCAAAACTATAAAACGGTACGTATTTTAATGTTTAACAAATTTATTTGATTTCTCACACACAAAAAATTAAAGTTTTTTTTTAATTTTTTTTATACGAGTTTAATTTTGCAATGATATTTTAACAATTCAGAATTTTAATATGCTTTAAATTCAAATATATTTGAATTATTTTTAAATTAATTGATGTCTAATTTACAAACATCAATCATATAAAGTTGAGTAATTCTAATGAAACAAATGCTAAATTTTAGACTCATAAATTTCCAATAATATTTTTGATATGTTACAAAAATGATCCCTGCTGTTGAAAATAATTTCAGATTATCATTTATATTTAAGAAAAAAATTAAAGCGTTTATGAATATATTACTAAAAAAATAATTTTTTCATATAATATGTTATCAACAATTTACGAAATATTAGATAACTTTGAACTAGTATTTCAAACAAATTAATATCAACATTAAAATTATTTATTTTCAATTATATATCTGTGTCAGCTAAAATTATACGTTGAAGCATTTAAATTTGTTGAAATTAAATATGAATTTGTCAGCTTAAATTGAAAATTTCTGGAATGTGAATTACATATGTATATTTTATTAAACATTACAAGCAATTGAAATTAATACTGAGTATTTTTTGTTTCGTTTTATTTAAAGTGCACAGTTGGCTTCTTATAACTATAATATAGAATACGCACGAAATATTCGTTATATCTCCCTTGTTTTATGGTATGAAATCAATCATAAATCGCAATCGGATTTGTTTAAATGAAAGTAATTTTTTAAGATTAAAATTTTTATAATTGAATTTATATAAACACGATTATAATCACAAAATATGTACATGATTTCAAAATTAAAAAAAAAATAACTAACATTCTTCTTTGTTTTAAAAGGAAAAAATCGCCGTTGATGAGAACCAAAGCCAATTAAACAGATCTTGGATGTCAGATGTAGCGTCTTATCTATGATTTTTAATGTAACATATAAATACTAAATACCATAATTTTTGAATCTAACATAACAATATTTATGTATTTAATAATAATTTGTTAACAGTACATTAAATTTATTGCTATGGAATTAGCTAAATTTAAAAATAAACATTAAAGTTTGAAGCACAATAATTTTTATATTAAAACATTGTACACATCAATTACTATAGAACATATTATTAATAATTAAAAGAGTCACATCAATTAATAATTAAAATTATAGGTTTTTCATTATATTTTAGATGCAAACGCATGGTTTAATTTGATATTTTTAAGGACAAACAATCACAATTTGATTGACAAATCATAAATATTGGCATTACTTAAAGAATGCATAAAAATATTCTTATTTTCTAGTGATTTCAAAAATGTGATTAAAATAAATAAAACGAAGCACATATTATATAAATATAAAATATAATCAATTGTTGACGATACTTATAAATGAGTAGAATACTCCAGAAAATTTGTTAATTGATTTTTCTTAAAATTGAAAGATGTTTATTCCATACTTTATTGAAAAGACATTAATTAATTTTATCTCTATTGTATTTAATAGAAAAGTGTATTTCACTCATTTAGATTCTTAAAGCAATTTAATGTTTTGTTTTAATGACGCAGAATTTAATTAATAATGGAATTTTTATTGCATCATGATATATTTTTCATAATTTCAGAAAGGGTGTATGTTTAAATAAATTTTAAATTTTTTCAATAATGTTCAAGGAAAATGTAATTTGGTATACTATATATTTATGAAGGGAACCATCTATTTATAATCCTTTATTAAAAGCCATACTTGATTATGAGTGAATTTTAAATAGGTTTTGAGAGGAATTTATTTCAAGTTTCAATATTCATATGTAGTTTGAATGTAAAATTATTCATATTATTCAGCAATAAATGTCTTTGAAAAAAGTATCAATAATATATTATTTTAAGTTAATTGTTCAATTACTTATTATAAAATAATTTATTATAAATACATATTTTGCCAAAATAATTAATGATAATCTTGGAAAGATTGTAATTAATAATATGCTTTTACATTATAAAGAGAAAGTTTTAAGAAAAGTTAATTTTTAATAGTTACAATGATATAAAAAATAAAATTTTAATGGATGACATTAATATGTAAGGGATAGTTTAGTGAATGAATGACAAATGTCTCAAGAAAAAAAAACTCTTTTTTTTTAAATTTTAAGAAACTATTGGAAATTTATCACTGAAAAGAATAAAATTAAAATAAAAATCCATTCTGACATATCGTTAATCTTTTTTTTTACATTTATTACAGTAAAATTATAAATTTACTACTTTTTCATAGGAATAAATGTATTTCTTCCAAATTACAGCAAATTTGTTTCAACAAACAAAAAATACTTTTGTCGGAACAACTCAAACATAATTTAAAAAAAAATATCATATACCCTTTAGCAAGTCCAGTAACGTAACTGGAATTTTTTTGCTTGGATCAATAAACAGGAATTTCAATATTTGTTTCTAAAAATTCAATTCTACTTCAAATTTCGAAATTTTCTAGTACTTCTCCTAGAAAATAAAATCAATCAAATATTTATTCTGAAATATCTGTAAATAAAATACAGTAATCTTATTTAAGACATATTTTTATTCACTTTGGAGTATTATTTGAAGCAAAATGTATACACAAATATGTAGACATATGTATTGAATTTTTTTTTTATTTCAAAACACTTCACAATTTTATAGAATAAATTATACTGATTGAAGAATTCCAATTGTTATTTTAAATTTAATAAAACACCATGCAAAAAATGATGAAAAATTGTACGAAAAACCACAGATATAGTTATATTTTTTACAGTGTTCTCAACAAATTTAGTTGAAAATTAGAAACATTTGCATTGTGAATTTAATATCTTAAAATAAATTTATGCATTTTTGGTAATGGAATATTGCATTCTTGGGGATTTGCTAGTTAAAATGCTATGTCTTACTTCATACTTTACTTATACTAGGTAATTTCTCTTACTTTAGAACTTATCGATATATTCAGGTATAAAATATATTAATTCAAAAAATAACTAATTCAAATCAATCCAATATTTTACACTCAATTATTTACCTAAATATTTAAAATATATTTAGTAACTAAAGAATATATAAATAATAGTAAATAATATATATAAGTAAATAAATTGTGCAGTATATTTGCTTCTACTTCTTACATTCTGATAAAAGGAGATTTCTTTAAATAAAATTGTATCTAATGTAACACTTTTGTAAGCAAAACTTCCATTATCAATTTGCAATTTGTTCTATTATCAAAAGTGTTATTTTTAAATACTAAGTGGCTTAAAAGAAGATTAAATAACGTATTACATCAATTAATAAAGATTTTATCAAAAAAAAAAAAAAACGAATTTAAGAAAATTTTTAAGGAAATTCAATATTTACTTCAGGAATAGGTTATAATTTTTTTCTTAAATCATTTGTTATGCACCACGAATATAAATTTTCTTTTGTGTGCAAAAAGTGCTGTTTAAGCTTTATCATCAGCCATACAGAAGTATCAACTGCTGATATTTATGATTCTCTAAAATCGATGAACGATACACTCATCTGCAATGTTTACTAGAGTATCAAGTTGCAAGTGCACATTCTTTCACGAAAATAAAAATGATACTTTATGTTGAACTATTGAATAAATATTTTTGACGTTATTTTTTTTTTAAGCTTCATACACTTTCAACCATATTCCGGCGTCAGTTCGATTTATCTGGGATGCTCAAGTTTCGCTTCAACTTCAGAGCTTTTTATTTGAGCCATCCATCAGGAGAAACACTTCCGAGGATCACAGTTCAATGGCGTTTGGCACTTCGGTTTTTCCCGCTGTTGAATTTTATTCGTTCTTCTTTTTCAATGAAAGCAAAAACAATGATGTATTATTGCATCATTTTTACTTCCTCTACTCACTTCCTCTTTCACTTTGCTAGAATAATAAATATTTCAAAAAACCCATTGCCTTGATTATATTTTACTTAATATAAACTCATGAAATAAAAGTGAGAATATAAAAAATATTTACTCAATTATACATACATATATATATATATATATATATATATATATATATATATATATATATATATATATATATATATATATATATATATATATATATATATATATATATATATATATATATATATATATATATACATACATACATACAATTTAATAGATACAACAATTTAATATATAAATACACATATAAATTATACATATATTTAAAAAAAGTAATCTTGAAAATTGAATCTTTCCTTAAAGAATAAGGTGATTAACATGTTTTTTTTAATTATTTTTATTATAATATTTTATTTATGAATAAAATCTTATAAATACTTTTTGTTAATATAAATCGAAGTAATAATATATTTTTGTTATTTCGAGCTGCCTTTTAGAATTTAATTAGGTACAGCATTACAATAAGTGAAAATGATACTTTAGAGTATCTTATTTGTCCATACTTGACGTACCATATTTGTCCAGAAAGTGGAAGTATTATGTAGCACAAATAGAAGGAACAGTTTTTGCTTCTGTGAATGAGAAAGAAATACCAATCTCGGAACCAGGATTCAAACCTGTGACCTACTGCTTTGAAGCTATTAACACTAACCACCCTTACATCTGTCAGCATGTAATTAACTATAGTTTCAGTAATTTAATCACATTTTTAAACATTATTAAGTTATCTGTCTAGCATATATGCTTATGCAAAAAATATTTTCTATGAAAAAGCTAACAAATTTTAGCTTTTTCATAGATATATTATTTGTGAAAAAGAAATGGCATGCATACATACATACATACATACATACATATATATATATATATATATATATATATATATATATATATATATATATATATATATATATATATATATATATATATATATATATATATATATATATATATATATATATATATATATATATATATATATATATATATATATATATATATATATATATATATATATATATATATATATATATATATATATATATATATATATATATATATATATATATATATATATATATATATATATATATATATATATATATATATATATATATGTATGTATATGTGTGTATATATATAATTTTTCTAAAAATAAGCAGATAATTGTTTTAATTACATCGTTTATCATTCATTACATTTCTATTTAATTCAAAAAATAGAAAATAAGTTTTGAATATTAAACAATTTACGCAAAAAACAATGGAAATGCGAATAGTTATAAGTGAAACAATTAATTATCTTTAAGAATTCCTTATTTACTAATAATTATTTTTAAAAATTAGGCTTAAGCCTTTTAAATAAAATTCAATTAATTATTAATTTACAAATTTTGAATAATACGTTATTTTATATGCACTAAAATTTCTGTTTTGATTAAATTACTGCTTGAAATAAAACATATATTCAGATATATATTATTAAACAAAGAGTATTAAAAACTGTTGTTCATTTGTTTATTTTAATATCTATAAAATAAACGAATATTGATACATGATTTTGCTGTTTACAAATATTTCTATGATAATATCTAGATACTTTCTGATTTGAATCTAGGTTATTTAACAGGACTATATAATTAATGATTTAATAAGTGATTTTACATTACTATATTCTGTGAATAATCAACATTATTAGTTTCTTTAATTTAAATTATTCCGTATTATAAATTAAATATCTATATTGACATTTATTGAAATATACATAGTATTTAAAGAAATAATCTGTTTAAATTAAGTCTTTGTAAATTTACGATAGCATTTCCACCATAATATAGTAAGTTTAACCAACACATAGAAATCTAATAAAATGTTTCTTACAATTAAAAATAGAATTGTTTATAAATGTCTCAATCTGAAACAAAATTTCACAGAAAGTATTCCCAAGTAAATATGAAATGCTCAGAAATATGAAGAAATATATTCGTATCATGATTATTTACAGTTAAGCAGCTTTTGAGATATTTCACTAGAGGAATTTACAGCGATTTTTTAGTGGGATTAGTGGATTAGCTTCGGACCAAATATTTAATAAATATATTTAAGATTAATTTATAAAATAATATATATATATATATATATATATATATATATATATATATATATATATATATATATATATATATATATATATATATATATATATATATATATATATATATATATATATATATATTACCTTGATTTTGTTATAAATATGATGAATCAGTTTGTTTCCGTTAGATTATTTATATTCTTTATCTTAATAAAAATTGCATCATTACACACATTATTAACGTATTTTTCTAAGTTATTTCATGATAACTGTACAATTTATATCATGGTTTCATAGATTGTTAGAATTTAAAAATCAACAAATTTTCTTCAAATAAAAGATCAGATTGATTATAATTTTTAAAACATGTTGTTAATATTGGTGTTAATAAACTTGAATGGATGTTATTTATAAATTGAGGAATAATTGGTGGTAATATATTTTCATTTTTAAACAGTAGCATTTTTATAATTTCATACAATAGCATTTTTATAATTGCAGGAATAATCAATGAGAGTATTATCATTCCTCGCTATATAATTATAATCTCAATGTGTAACTATTATCATTTCTTAAACATTACTTTTAACAGCAATGGGGTTGTTTGAAAATTATAGAACAGTTAAATCATTGTTTAAGTTCATAAAAGAGTTTAGTTTTTCCTTCACATGAATCGATATTATTATTTAGAACAAAATAATACATTAGTAATTTTTGCTACAATTGCTTATATCCACCTCTATCTTTGTTGAATTTATTCAAATGTTTCAAAATATGTTTCATTTTTTTTTTCTTTTGTGTTGAATGTAGAAAGAGATTGGAAGTTCGGATCAAAGAATGAAATGCAGTCATCTGCTTTTTAAGTGTTGCGTTCATGAAAAAAATTTCTTTAAGTATTCAACAACATTCTTCCTCTATGAACTTTCTAGAAACATAATAAAAATTTAAATTTATCAGCATTGTCTGTTAGTGGATGCCCACTTGCGGTACTCGTATGAATATACCAAACTTCATAGATGAAAAGCAGTTAGTATGGGTGTAGGCGTCTGCTATAAAAGTTAAGATGCTGAAACGATTTCTGAACAAAAATTTCGGTAACACTATGGGAAGCTCCTTGGTTCCTATGTGTGTTCAGTTGCTGAATAGTAGCATTTTTATAACCCGAAGGTACAACTGCAACAATTATTCACCTCTCATACATGGCCGGTGGTGCATCACATTTTCCACATTGTAATTTTAGACAATCTTATTTTGCCATGTTCAGGTATTTTCCCACAAAATCACTCAAACGGATCTAAATTTTCTACGGAAAAGGTTAATTTATACGAAATTAGCCATTTCGGAAATATTTCCACCCTTGACCCGAAAGACAATGATGCATTTTTCTACGCCAGATAAATGACTCCGTTTCATCATTACGCCATCGATAACATTGTTTCTCGAAACTCTCATCGACACTTTAAATGCGATCAACCGCACTATGTCGCTACCTGCCTTGTCTGATTGGTTATTTAACGTTGATATCAAAAGTATGTTTCAGTCGCATTAATGTGACTGCATTGATTATATACGCATGATTTAATACATTTTTAAATTTCTTGTAATTAAATAAGTTCTCTTATTTAATCTAACCATTCATATATATATATATATATATATATATATATATATATATATATATATATTTATATATATATATATATATATATATATATATATATATATATATATATATATATATATATATATATATATATATATATATATATATATATATATATATATATATATATATATATATATATATATATATATATATATATAGTTTATATATATATATATATATATATATATATATATATATATATATATATATATATATATTTATATATATATATATATATATATATATATATATATATATATTTATATATATATATATATATATATATATATATATATATATATGTGTGTGTGTGTGTGTGTATGTGTGTGTGTGCAATGGAATTTAATAGGCTTGCTTTTTATTTTATCAACTATTGTGATTTTGTTATTTGATATTAACAACAAAATTAATGTTTCTGTAAATAAACTTAAAATTTTACCACCATTTGTGTACCGAAAATAGAGAATTCTGTATAAACTATATAAGCTGTTTATATTAAAAAATCCGGTGGAGAACTCAGATTTTTTTTTAAATAGAAAAATCTAAAGTGTTTTATTTCAAAACAGGATCACAAACACCTGAAATCGGATTGGAATAAAGTCACTATAAGAAAACAAATTTTACTGAATATTGTCCAAAAATGTCAAAGTAACAGAGCTGGAAAATCATGGCCTGATTTTAAGATTGCCATTTCCCTTCTGATTGTCATATATTGTATTTGGAAAGTGTTAAAAACATAGTATGTTTGTTAATTGTTGAATTTTGAGGGAAGATAATAATATAAACGCGCATGTGATTCATTTTTTTGTGTGAGGGCAATATTTGAATTCCTTTACAAAGTTTAATTGTAGACCAAAATGATTAAAACATATTGTGAATAGTTACTTTTTAAACTATATTAAAAAATTAAAAACATTCATAAATACAAATTACTCAACTTCGCATTTGTACATTCATTGCACACCTTAAATTTAATTTTAAGAAGCAAAAGTTTTGAAATCAAATTGTCTAATAACAAAAATATTGAAAGTTATAAAAGTAAAAGAATCATTATAGTGAGGAATTATTTGTTAACTTAGCATTTATTTTTGAGGAACACTTTAAAGTTAATGAAACATATTTATTCCTAATCTCTTTCACTTTCATCGCTCTTATATTTTGTAAAAAATATTTTTTGATACTTTTTGAAATAAAAACTCTGTCAAGGAAAATTTTTATTTTCATTTTTCATACCAGCTCAAGAAATTATATGATAATAATTTAACAATTATTCAGTATTAACGTTTATTTCTAATATATCTATATAGAGTATTTGTTTTTAAGTAAGTGAAAATAAATGTGAGAGATAAAAGAACTAAAATAGTACTTATTCTAAATGAATGCATTTGTTAATAAATATATGTTGATATAAAATACTTAAAAGTGAATATATTATTATATTATACACTATTTTTTTTTTAAAATCAATATTTAATTTTCTTCGATTTTATTTTTGTTTAAAATTTTTTTTCTAAGTAAATCAATGTGAAATGTTTATCATTAACTGCATTATAAAACTGATGTATATATTCATCGCAAACTCTCTCTCTCTCTCTCTAACATTATTCAAATAATATTATAACCTCCAAAAACCTCCTTAAATCAATGAGACTGAAATACATTTTTACATTTATTTAAAATATTTTATAACCTTATTTCACTGCATTCTTTTACTTAAATTATTTTATGTTTTTAAGTATCACAAGAAATATATATATATCAGAGTAAAATAAATATCCGCATACACTGCAAATACATTTTTAAAACAATGTTTAGACACTATTATTTTATAATAAATGTATTCTATTAAAATATGAATTCTGTGCGTTTATATTGTCCTGAAAATTATGTATCTTACCTAAATCAAAAAATGTTTTTGAAAAGCTCGTAGTATCATTGATTTATAATTTCAGCTACTCCATAAAAAACTACTAACTGAAATCAATGTCATCTTATTCTGAAAAAAGTTAAAGTATTTTAGTTTTAGTGAATATCATTTATTAGCGTTTTACTTTCTATACAAATGTTCTTGTTAATTAGTTACACATATTTTCTATTCTAAGGATGAAATATATTTCTCTGCATGTAGTAGAGAAAAATATAAAAGATTACTTTTTTTCCTCTTGGGAAGTGACAAGAATCATATTACAGTTGAAAATGTTTGTGTTAATCAAACTATATAATCAACAAATTGTTATATTTATATTGATAACAAATGCATAAAATATTTATTTCATCATTTAAAATAAATGTATAATAAACAATTTGTAATAAATTAAATTTACGTTCATACCTAACAGGCCATAATGACATTGATTAACCATAGACAACTTACTTTGAACCTGAATATTTAAAATTGTTTCAGTATAAATTTAACTCTTGTTTTCTTCGGAGATATAAATTTATAAAATAATTAATTTTCAAAAAAAATGTATGTTGTGATTTTAAAATTTTCCATAGCATTCAACTTAATAGAATACTTATAAATTATAAAATAATATTTCATGTTAAGTAAAATAAACTATTTTATAAAATTTTAAACTTACACCACAATTAATTTCTGATTTTTTTTTAACTCTGAAATAACGAATTGTATAAATTGTCATGTGTTTTATGACCGTTTACTGGTCATACAATAAACTATAGTTATAGTAGTATAGTGATGGTTATAATACTATAGCTATATATATAGTATAACGATAGTTATAGTACAAATTGTTTCTCAATTCCAAAGCATGAGTCATAAATTAAAAATGAAATAATACTTAATGTTTTAAATTAAATTTACTTTCTTTCTTTCTTTATAAATATCATATCATATACGACCCCTAAACAAACAGAACGCCAGTAAGCAATCTTTTTTCTATACCTTGTTTTCTTGTTGATGTATGAAAGTTAATTAATATATACTTCAAATAAAATTTCTAACTATATGTCTCAACAACCGAGCAATGTATATATTCCATTTCGTCTTTTAAAATATTGCAATTTTTTTTGTCTAAGCATTTTAAATGGAAAAAATAAAATAAATTGAAATTTCAATAATATTTATGTGAATATTATTGACCATTTTCATTGTTTTAAAGTTCCATCATAATTTGCATTTCGGTAATATTTAAAAAATTGAAGTGTTATTATCGAAATACACCATTCCTAATTTAATGTAAATTTTTCTTCCTTTTTGGGATGCTGTGAAGAGTTCGTGTAAATATTGAAAACTTGATCGTTTGTTGGAATATGGTGTCTTTTTTTATAAATATGTGTGTAATCATATTCTATTAACAGTAAACTATTTAACAAATAATAATTGTATTTGTAACAGATGATAATTTCTCATTAATTTATTTTGAGTATTAACCTGGTCCAATTCATTATTTTATTTAATATCGAATGAAGTCATAACAACTAATATATCTAATTAAATATTTATATGAGTGTTTTCATAGCAAGTAATTAAAAATATTTGGAAAAACAGATATTTATAGATATTAAGGCTACTAAGCCATAAAAATGCCTCATATAACAATGTTTTGTAAGGACTCAATTTTTTACTAAAAGGAATCTTTGATCATCATAATTCCATTTTTATTCATTAATATCTTTATAAATGTAGCTAATATAATAACACTAGTTTCAAATTAAAATATATCTGAGATTAATTTAATTTTTCTTTCCATTATTTTAAAAAAAAGTTTTCTTATTACTCTAAGATGTCTTATAATGACAAACATGTTTTCGATTTGCTAGATTCTCAAAGAACACAATAAATATTTATTAAATTTCTGGTATTAAACATTATTGAATAAATTTGTTCAGTTTTGTACACATTAAATAATGTAATAATCTTAAAGGGACTTTGCTTTTGGATTATGCATTATATTTGGACAAAAAGGAAAATGTGAGCATAAACAAAGATTAAATCACTCTCACATCAACACAGTATCTCAATGAAAATTTACAATCTTCTATGTCAGTGAGTAAATAAGTCAATATTTTATTTCAAATATTCAGTGCAATTTTATAAGTACTGTTTAGATAAGCAATCTCGTTAAATATTTGTTAGTTTACTTTTTAATTTCTAAAATACATTTATTATAAAAATATATGTGCTTAACTTGTATATTGATTCGATGTATTAATCTGTAAATATGATTTAATGTGTTAATTTTAGTTTAATTTTAAAGTGATAAGCTTAAAATTGTAAAAATAAATTAAAAGTAACTTTAGTCTCTGATTTATAATAAATTCCTGAATAGTAGGTGGTTTTTAATTTATTTAAATCAGTAATTGAGCTTCATCGAGAGTTTAAATATTAATAATATTTTAAATATGTTGAAGTGAATTACTTTTTAGTTTTCATAGTTTTAATATGTCTGCTGTAGACGTATTAATTATTAAAATTTCATTTTTGAAGTGCAATTTATAATTAAATTTAAAGGTAGCTAGAGTCCATGTTGCTTTGTGTATTTATAATGAATTAGTATAAACATGCCAAATTTTTATCTTCTGTGATTTTTATCTTAAGAACTTGCATGCACTAAATAATTTTAAAAATATGTACTTTGATATGTATACATATATTAATTTAACTTAAAGTTGTAAAAATTGTTATTTGCAGAAAATAGTATTTTTAATACAGTTAAATTCAAAATCGAAGGCTCTTATGTCAGTAAATTTAAATATGTTAACTTATATATTATTTCACGAAATTTACGCATTTGTAAAATAAAACCCACTGTTTATACTACGAAAATTTAAGACACTTTTAAACTTTAATAAAGAAAGAAAATTAAAATTATGTATAATATGCCAAAATGTATATTTTTGAAAGAATATTTAAACTTCTGAAAGAAGTAGTAAAGAGAGTAATAATAATAGAGGAATAAAAAAAAAGAGTAAAAACGTTTGCTTTGTTCCCTTTTTCGGAATTATGAAAAATCCTCTTTAGACAGTCTTTTATAAAATGTAATTTAATGTTCTTTAATGGAGAATCTAAAGTAACAGATTTTTTTTCGTAAAAGAATTTCAAAATTTCTTAATTTCTGTTGTTATGAAGCCGTAAACGCTTATCAACAGGGTTTAATGAGGTATTTCAGAAGAAACATAAATAGTTTTATATAATTTGCAATATTTTTTTAAGTGTCCTGTGCAATTCCTTGATGTTAAGACTTGTATATTTTTAATAATTGCTAAGATGAATAATTTTATTAAAGGACAGAATTAATATTTAACATTTCTTTGAATATTTTTTCTATTAAAATATGTAATTTTATTAAATATTTTAATAGAAAAATATTAAAATATTAAGTTTTAATATTAACCAAAATCTAATTGATTGTAATAAAAATAATCTTACTCTCGTAGAAAATTATCAATTTTTTTTTTAAATTTTCTTCAATTTTATAGGATAACACTTTCTTTCACATAAAATAGTAATATTTTTAAGTGTCCTTTTAGTTAATGTTTTAAATATCAAGTTTTTAAATGTTAAAAATATTATATATGTCAGGATTTTTTTTAATTTTTAATAATTCATAATTTTGAAAATTAGACAATTGCGATAAATACATTAATTACATCATATATATAAATTTATCTTAAATACTGTTTTTTTAATCTCATTTACAAAAATACACTATTAAGATTGTATAAATAATATAAAAAATTTAAAATATTTAATTAATAACTCCCTTTCATTTACTAATTTTAATAAGTATTTATCAAAGTAATTGCAATATTCCTTTATTATAACAAATAATAAACTAATTAGGCTTTAAAAAAGGAAAAAAGAATAATTTTCCTTAAGATCAAATATAACATTGATTAAATTACGAATAATTACTTCTTTTTCTTCTTGTATGATTAAATTTAATAATGAAATTTAGAAATACATATCCATTACAGCTTCAAACATTAAATGAGATAATACAAACAAAAATTACATATTACCATAAAATTTGATTTCATTTCATTCTACATACTCACGTAAATTCTTTGAAAAGTTCAAACGAATTTAATAGCATTTTATCAATACAATTTGTTTGGAACTGAATCTTAATTTAATGATATTATGGGAAAGTTAAAAACATCTGATACATTTAACGCTTTTTGTTACAGGAGCAAAACATAAAAATACGTATCATGAAATCATTATATATTTTTACATAAATTTCACGTGAGATCCATAAATAAGATATGAATTAAGATACATATTCTAAGAATATGAGTACTTACAAATATGTTAAAATAATCGAAGATTATTTGGTTTTGCAACTCCTCTAAATCAACAAAATATTGTATTAATAATGTCAATATTAATACAATATTTTGTTGATTGTATTTCAAGCAGAATTCAGAATTTATTAATCAAGGAATCATTGGTATGAGAAACGATCATTCTAATTGTATATGAATGAATGGGGAACTACCAAATGTGTGTGTTACAAATTGTTCTAAAAGACTGAATACAAACTTGCTGAATGCAAGCTTTAGATTTTCTTGGTCTTTAAAAGTTCCTAATGAATAAACTCATTTTTATATCCAGTTATCTAGATTTCAGTGTGTGTGTGATCATTTTGTATGAATATAATTTTGTATCAAAAATCTTTTCTTATTTTAAAAGATCACAAGCAACACGTATTTTATTTTATATTTATCATTAATTTTTGAATTCGCAAATCAGAAAGTAATGTTTTTAAAAATTAACATTTCTATTTTTTTGCGAACGTAGTTATTCATTCAACATTTTGGAGTAGGTCATTAAAAACTCACTAGTCCGAAATGTATTTCAGGTTTATTTTCTAGTTGTGTAAATGCATTCGTTTCTTCCAGATGAGCAACCGATGTACAACAAAAAATTAAATGCAAGTATTTGATGGTTTTATGTATTTTTTGTTTCTGTGAAGAAACAATATTACATAATAATATTAATTTTCGAAAGCTATGACAAAAAATATTTCATTAAAGTTTTTAATTTATAATGTGTGAAAATTTATTAAATTATAATTTATACTTAAAATGCACAAATAAGGATCAAAATATGAGAAATACTTTTCATTTATAATAGATTCTTTATTAAAATGACATAGATGCTTTACTAAATGGAATGGACTAGTGAACTTAGTCACACTAGTGGTGAAAATAGGGAAATAGTTATAATTTACTATTCAACATATCCCTATTTTGAATATTCCGGGAGAAATACCAATAAATCATATCGATTCCCAATTTCTGTTTTAAAAATGAATGTGAGTGTTCTGTTGAATTTAAGTTTAGGGTTCATGTACGATACAAAGAATTTTCTCTATAGCCACATTTTCTTTAAGCTAATATTGAAAATTATGTTGCACAATTCAGAGTGCTAAAATTTTGGTGTGATTTCATACAGCACATGCTAACTTAAAGCTCCTCTTACTTCTCCAACATTTCTTCCTCTGAAATTTAAGGTAGGAACATCAGAAAACCACTGCTCTAGAAATACACAATCATCTTACACGTTTCGGTTATTCCATTTAAAATTGAAAAGGCTTAGTTTAACACTTAATAAACCTCAAATATAAGAGTTAACCATGATTATTAATTCTTATTTTAAAATATTTTTATTTAATATGTTATTTTAATGCTAATGAAAGTTACTTTTAAAATCATTTTTGTTCATTTATTTTTTTTTCTTTTAGAAGAACCTTAAAAAATATATGAATATTGAATCAATTTTTCAATTATTGTGTTAAAATTTCTCCTAGAACTATAATTTCAGCATCAACACCTAGCACAACAATTATATTTAAAATTAGAAATAATGAAACCATCAGATATATAATATAGTTTTTACAAATGCTATTATCAAGTAGTTATAAAAAATGTTAGTAATTTCTGCAATGGCATTCAGCATTATGTTATAATAATTTGAAAAATAATGTATAGAAAACAAGAGGACCGACATAAATAGTGAGTTAGATATCCGAACAGTACCTTCTGTAAAAAGGTTAAGTCCTTTCAGTAGTCTAAAAGCAGGAAAAATTCCCACGAGGATCAAGAGGGCTTTCATGGATACCGTAAATCAGCTAGTTAATTGATATTAAATTCGGCTCACAAGGATCAACTGTAACTTTTGAATAACCTAACACACACAAAGAAGACCAATACATTGCAGCTCAATTCACATAACAAAAGTTAACTTGTATTACTTTAAAACTTTAAAATTACAAAAGTAAATATTTAATATATATATATTAAATATATACATATAAAAATTTATATATATATATAAATTTTATATATGTAATAAATAAATAAATATATATATATATATATATATATATATATATATATATATATATATATATATATATATATATATATATATATATATATATATATTATTACTGAATTCATAATACTGAATTCAATACAAAATACAAAATTCAATTAATTGCAGTACAACAAAAAGTTAATAGTTATCGATATACATTAGATATGTTATTCATAATAAAATGAATGTTTTATTATAAATTTATAAATATATTATAATAAAACATTCATTTTTAATAATTATTATTAAAAATGAATCTTTTATTATACTATACCGTATAATAAAACATTCATTTTTAATAATCTTGTTAGCATAGAAGAAAGCTATTTTACGCCTTATTGATTCCACACAAACTCACATTATATTATCTCAGTCCATTTTACTAAATAATTAAGCAACATGTTATTTACCTTTTCTATGAATAATTCTTCATATAATTGGCAAAGCTAACATTTTTAACAGTACCTAAGGTAAATTATAGCAATTCATTAATAGAAATTTCTTAAATTATAATAGAACTGTTTGAATGAATTTATAATAAAACTATTTGAATATTCTTGGAGATAAGTTTCTGGTATGATTATATAAAGTCTAATCTTATTGTATACTTTGTTTATATACTTTGTTTCAATGTTTAAAATGAGAAGTGATGATTGCAGTGAGCTATCAGTACTTAGTATAGTACACTTTATTTTTTATTACAGCTTTCCATCGGCGTTTCATTGAGCTGACGTGAGTTTTAAGGTCTTCTTTCGTTATTACATAATGCCAAGAAACAATTATAGCCTGAATTTGTTCCCTTTTATTTGATGGGCGCCTCATTCAGACAAGAGTTTTCAAATGGTGCCACAAATTTTCGATAGGATTGAGGTCAGGACTGCTTCCTGGTCATGCTACAATTAAATTCTCTTTGTACGAAACTACTCTTTCGATATTTTGGCCATGTGGCAAGGAGCAGAATCCTGCTGAAAAATAAACGAAGCATCGTTGGGAAAGAGATCTATGATGGAAGGTAGTAGTTTTGGTTCTAGAATAAAGTCAACGTGTTTTCTTGCATTCAGTGTCCCGTCGATGACATGAAGGCCACCAATACCATCTGAGGACATGCATGACCAAATCACAACACTAACTGGGTTCTTCACAGTTGCTTGAATGCAATCAGGTAGCTTTTCTCCTATTCTTCGTATTACATATTTCCGCGCATCACTATCGAATAACGATAGCTTTGTTTTATCACGCCATGTAACTTGTGATAATCTGTCCAATTGATGAGTTCTTTCGACCACTAGAGTCTCTTTTTTCGTTGCTGAAAATTAAGATAAGGCTTTTTTCATGGAATTCTACGTCTCAGTCCAACATATGTTAATCTTCTCCTGCTTGTTCTTGAACTGACAGAAACACCAACATCATTCAGATCATTTCTGATTACCACCGGTGGCATTTTTCTATCTTGGAGACATTGTTCATCACATCTGGTTCAGTCGCATAGAAATATTTCTTATACTCTTACTCATTTCTTGAACACTCATACTCATTTCTCATTATTTATGAACAATCATACAGCATCGTCCGTGGCGCTGGATAATCAGGGACGCAACCAGTATTTAAACAGAGGGTCTTGCTCGATAAATAATCTATAGTCTCCTCCAGGATGCAAGCAAGTAAAGAAACTTCGTATATTACAATGCAACATTAATGGCTTCTGCACTACAGCATGTAGGAAAAAGCTTGAAAAAATTTAGAGCTTGCAGAACAACTCGAAGTTTCGATTATCGCTCTCCAAGAAACTAAGCTGAATGCAAGACACCGGCTACGAGTAAAAGGTTAAAACATAGTTCGCCATGATAAGCCCTCCAGTAATGGTGGCGGCCTGTTGTTCCTTATGAGAAATGTGTACTACCAAGGATTCACTGGCATGGCATCGGGAAATTCTTGTCTCGAGAGTCAAGACATTACAGTATTTTCAAAAAACTGTAACTTTAACATTATAAATCAATACCATCCTCCAAATAACCAGAATTTAGATATATATGCGGTGGAAGAACTTTTCATGGACTCATTTGTCATTCTTGGAGATCTAAATGCAAAACACACTACTTGGGGGTGTGCCTTGTCAAACAATAGAGGACAAGATTTGGAGAACCTGCCAAATGGCTTTTCTTTTCTTGAACAATGAAATTCATGCACTACATTAGTAGTGACCATTATCCAATCTTGATTGAATTAGATTTTTTCATTAAGACCCGCAGTGTCAATACCCTTTTTTGGAGTTAAAAAAAAGCCAATTGGGAATTATTTGAGAGGATTCTATCTAAAGAACTCTCACAAAACACTATTACGTATGATCTTGAAAATGAATAGTCTTTCTTTAGGCATTCCTTGTGTAAGGCAGCTAAGACTTCTATCCTAAGAGGCAAACATAACAAAAGAAAACCTGTTTTTGCCCACGATTCTGAGATCTTGCTTGAATTGCAATCGCAACGACAACATTTGCTGTCAAACCACTATATTAACTTAAGCAAGAATTAAATTAAATAAATTGAATGCAGACATCAAAATGGAGTATGACACTATAAAAAGTAATAGTTGGCGGGATCTGTGAAGGAGTTTGGACTATAAGACTCCTAATACTAAGCTTTGGAAACTTGTTAAATAAACTGGATAAAATACAACCACAGGAAGAGACTACAAATTCTATTATTAATGCCAATGGTGTCCCTACAATAAATGATGAAGAAACTGCTGAGGCACTGGGTCATTATTATTCAAATTAGAGCAGGCTGGTTTTTAACAAAGAAGACAGAAAGTTTGGCAAACGGACCAGAAAACATGTCAATTCTTGCCATATGCCTGCTAGTAACCATCTCTTCAACGACCCTATAACTTTTTCTGAACTGCTTTTTGCTGTTAAGCAAATTAATGTCGGGAAATCCCCTGGTCCGGATGGCATACATGAACAGTTTTTGTTCAACCTTGGAAAACAAAATCTTAGAAGACATCTACATATTTTCAACTTATCTTTGAAATTGGGCTGACTGCCTAAGCAGTGGAAAATGGCATTTATTATTCCCATACGTAAGCCCAATAAAGTAGTTTCATGGGAAGTTATCGCTCAATTTCCCTCGCGTGCATTACTTGTAAACTCATGGAGCGAATAATGTTGAGAAGAGTAACCTTCCACCCTATGACTCCTAACTTACTGCCCTCAAAGCAATATGCTTTCCGTAAGGGTCACAGTACAATCGATGAAGTACTTTACTTCGTTCAAAGGGTCAGAGATGCACATAATTTAAAACCCACCAGGCACACTATGCCAATCATCCTTGATCTCAGTAAAGCCTTTGTCCGTGTTTGGAAGAACAAGCTCTTGGCAAAATGCTATTCTGATTTTGATATTAGGGGTCATGCCCTATCCTAGATCTCTAATTTCATGAACAACCGTTCTTTTAGAGTTAAATATGAAAACAGTATTCCTGGAATTTATATTACTTATCAGTTAATTCCACAGAAGTAATTACTTAGCCCAACTATTTTTTCGCTGTACATATATATTGGCTTGATCAGAAAGTAATTTCTCTTTTCGCACCTGGATCAGTTTTATGATAGAAAAACCAACTATTTTAGAGTGTGGATTCATATACCAGAAATATGGCAAAAGTTATTGCATTAGAATTGCTACTATACAATTCAATTAAATTTTCATTCGCTATACGTTTTTTTTTATAAAAAAACAAAAAAAATAATCCGAACAATATATGAATAAGTAAAAAAAGCTGTAAATAATTTAATTATTCTTCAGGAAAAAATAAAATTCACTTCAAAAATGATGAAATTGAAATTTAAATTTTTTGGTAACGTAATTTTGTGTCACATGTTTCAATCGCTTTAAGATTAAGAGTCGATTAACTATTTAAGTCACACATATTTACTCATAATAAATGTAACGCATATAAATAGCTGGATTAATTCCAATTTAATTTGTGTAAAATATTTTAACAGTGAATAGTTTGTTTCATTTTTTCGAGTATGCTTAGCATATTACATTACAAAACATTTTATTTACTTATAATATTAAAAAGGTGACAAACGTATCATAATACATTGAAATAGAATATTTTATATATTTTTGTATTCAACAGAAATAGAAATGTAAATACTCAAGTTAGAAGACAATACTCTGAAGTGTCCCTTTTAAATCCAATTCAAAAGTCAGATTTTTTAGGAGCTTAGCATTTTTAACATATTTTCTTTTGAAATAAGGAATCACAAGAGCAACTGAAATTGGATTGGATGAAAGCCAATGCTTGGAAAAAAGATAAACATTGTCTAGAAAAAAAATGGAAAAAGTTAATAAGTTGAGATTCTAAGTGTAAAAGAAGGTATTTCCTTTCCACGCTTATCATTGATTTCTATCTGAATGAAATGTACCCTTTACAAAGAATTACATATTTATTTTTTTAAATTTGAAGTGATAAATATAAAACAGTTCTTTTGCACTGAGTTATCACATTACATTTTTGTTGAATATAAAATTGAATACGCGTGGATGGTGATAAAATTGAGTTTTATAACGCATTTAGAGTTTATACCTGTTTTTTAACAGATATTTTTATTACTTAATAAGAATAAGCATTTCATGTGAAAGCTTAACTATTAATTCTTCGCCGACAACCATAAATTTATTAACATTAAGTGAGAATAATTAATTGTTATGAAGTTAAAGACATTTTATAATTTATATGTTGGTAAATTATTTTATTTTCCAAAATTAAAACAAAAATATAACAGTTCCATTTGAAATAAAGTACAATGTACTGAAAATGATGTAATAACCAATTACTTTTTAATGTTTTACAATATAAATTCAAAGAAAATATATTTTAATCTTAAATATATAATGTCAGAAGAATGATTTAAACTATTTATGAAATTTAAGAACTTTGCAAAATATTATTAAAACTTTATACATAGTTTAATATTCTTACTGTTGTGTGTGATAAGCTGCAATTAACAATAAAATATTTGGATAACCTTCTTTTGTAAAATGTTTCACTGCCAGTAATAATATATACTTATTTTTTTTACAAATATTACTAATGTAATGCTAGTACATTATTTAAATAAATATGAAGTTGAAAGGAAAAGGTAAATGTGATATTCAAAATATTTTAGTTTTAAGATATTACATAAAAAAGCGATAAATAAATAGAAAAAGAAACCGAGAAATAAAAGTAACAATTTTTAATTTTTTTCAAAAATATCAAAACTACAGGATTTAGCTAAAACACCAAGAATACATTAAACTGAATTATAAAAAAAGCATTTATACAGTTGGATTTCATATTATTTATGTGTTTAAATGATTCCCTTGAGTTAAACGTATCAAATGCATATGGGGAAGCAATTTATATAATCTCTATGCCAAATTCATTTAAATGAGTTTTTCTTATTAGATTCATCACTTTATAATTCTAGCTGTAAGTTTTTTTAAAATTTTCAGTAGTTTGTTCAAGAATTAGTATTAAAGTGTTAATTAAAATTCAGATGAGACATTGGAATGATTAATTTTTTCCTATTTTAGAGATTTAAGATTTAATTTATTATACAAATAATTGAAACTTAATTTTATCCTGTTTTACATTTATCTACTCATTTCAGCAAAGTAACTTATCGCAGATTTAAAATGTACCAAATTTTAAATTAAATGTTTTCATTAAGTAAGATTTTAAAGAATTATTAGGTACAAAAAATAACATTTTACTATTGAAACCTAATTTAGTGAAAATATTATCTAGTAAAAACTTTATCTTTTTAAAGTTCTTGTACTTGTTTGCTTTGATGCTTTAGAAGTGAATTGATAGCATGATAAAAACAATTTTTATCACATATGAACATTATATTTTTCTTACTCAGAAAAATAATGTAAATAGTAAAAATTAAAATCCTTATAATTTACATTAAAATCCTAATAATAACCATATTATATAAATTACCTATAAGGACGCTTTATCTGAAATATTTCTTCTGGTATTTCTGTCTCAATATTAAAAAAAAAAAAATTCCTTTGCCCATTATCAATTAGAGACACACTTCAGAAAAAAATTATTATTTGATATTCAAGAAAATATTTATTTTTTATCTCTTGTAATACAGTGTGAATAGTATTTAACGGTAACAAATGAAAATATGTACTTAATTTACAAATTTTACATGTTGTAAGATTCATGAATAATATAAATTTAAATACTTGAAAAAAATTGTTTTCATATTATTTTTTATAGCTAATTTAGCGTTAGGAAAAATACATTTTCTAAAAATTAAGTCGAGGCAGGCACATTCGTAAATTAATAAGGTAAATACCCACTGCCAATGAAAATAACCATGTCAAAATGAACGCAAATATTCCAAAATCACGATAGTTTTTAAAATGAAATTGAAACTATCTCATAATTTTTACGAACTTACACAGACATTATTTAATATTGGAATTGGGAGTTAACGTTTCAAAAATAACACCACATACTCGAATAATTCATTTCTGTTGCATTGTTCTTTAAAAAGCAACATCCTATTCAATTTCAAATGTTTTAGTTTCGCAATAATTAATACATTTCAATTCACCTAATTTTATAAATCACAAAAGTAAAATTGTTTAGTAAAAATAAACAAATAAATATAAATGATAATATAATCTTAATTGATGCTGTTAACTTAATTACTGTTAAGTTACTTCAGAATTATTCACACCTATTAATATTCTGATACTTTTAAAATTGGGAAATGAATCTTTAAATATATTTTTCTTTTAGCTGAATTATTTATGATATACACATTAAGGAATATATAATCTTCCAATTTTAATCATATTGTTTAATTTTATTCAAAATTAGTTTGAATAACCTTAGAATTTTTTTTTAATATTTTTTCCTATTAATAGTTGTCATCACGTCTTTAATTGTCGGGGATAAATCATGACGAAAAATACATTGTGTTATGTAGCACATTCCTAAAATCTCAGAATAAGGCAAGAAATTTAAAACAAATGTATTTAAAATTGCTCCAAAATGTCTAAGTTTATATACTTTTAATTATAAAATAGATAAAATGATCATAAAAGTAGTATACATGGAACAAATAAATGACTATATTGCTTTCATTATTTTAATTTTGAAATCATTCTTGGAATAAGTGCAATAATCTCCTGTTCTCATTTGATTTTTTTTTTAAAAAACCCTCAGTAGAATACAACACAAATACCTCTATATTCTTAAATAAAGAGGTAATGAACATAAGAAAATCCTCCTAAACGTCGCCAATCACAGAATTTGGCATCATGAAATATGAGCACCTGCGCCTATTGAAATTTGATAAAATTTTTCCGAGAATAATTTTGCACATTTACTTATGAAAAACAGTTAGTGATTTCTTTATATATTTATTGCTTTTATAAACAGGTAAAAGATAATTTATCATGTAAAATAATGTGATGGATTTTAATGTAATAATCGAGTTAATTTTAACATTAATAAATGAGCTTTTAAATGATTAATTATCAAAATCTTATTTTAAAATTCTTTATATATTATAACAGTAATGCACTAGAGTGTGTTTTAAATTTTAGGTTTTTTTTCATATAAATAGTAGAGAATCAATTAAGCACTCTCATATTGTATATAAATTTTGATCAATTTTTGCCAATTATAAAATTCTCGATAGCTATGTAAACTTAGGGTTTTTTCAATAAACTAAAAAAATATTTTTGTTACAAATTAAATACTATGAAACTCACACAATCAAACAATTTTTAAATTAACGGAAAACATTCATATTAAAATTAGAGAAGTAAAAAATCAGCAATTAACTTGTCAAACAGTTTCATAGTAAATTTAATTAATTATTAAAATTATTGAAAGAATTATTAAAAGAATTTTATGAGCTGTAAATAATTTTGAATTGCGTGCTCATAATGCATTTTAAAATGCACTAGTATGTGTGATACATATCCATGTAAATTAAAGAAATATTAACATCCTTAAAATTATTAATTCTTTTTATTCTCATTTAATTTCATTTTTAAATTTTTTCACTATACGTAATAATATGTCTTATTCAATATAACCCAAAATTATGCTTTCATAAATTTTAACTTACAAGGTGAACTAATTATTTTATAATTAAGAATTATAATTAATGTAGAAAAAATTAAAATTAAATTAAAATTAGAGAAATTAATTTTTCAGCAATAAACTTGCAGTACAATTTCATAGAAAATTTAATTTATTATTAAAATTATTGAATGAAATAATAAAAAAAAATTTGCTCTGTAAATAACTTTGCATTGCGTGCTCATTATGTATTTTAAAATGCACTAGAATATGTGACAAATATCCATGCAAATTAAGAAATTTTAGTATTCTAAAAATCATTAATTATTTTTATTCTTATTTAAATTTATTATTCCATTTTTTCAGTGTAATTCATAACATATCTTAGCCAATACGCATCCTAAATTATGCTTTCAAAAATCATAATTTACAATGTAAACTAATTATTTTAATTAAGAGTTATAATGAAATTACGCTGAAGAAAAATATCTAATTTCTTTAATGAAATTCGCAATTTATATAAAATGGAAGCAAGTTATGAAATTTTGATATGTTATCTATAAAATCGTATATGCATAATATCGAAAATATAAGCAAATACAAAACATTACATCCTAATAATGCAAACTGAGAATGGAGACTTCTGTGGAATGGAAAATGCAACTCCATTTTGGTAAAAGTAATGTCAGCATTTGTTTGTTTTATTCAAAACCTCAAGAGGAAAATGAACAAAATTACTAAAAGGAACCTCATATTCTACGCCGCATTTCCCTCATGGATATGTTTAGTAAGAAATATCGCAAGCGATATGTGCTGCAAAAGTATTTCACTTAAATGGTCACCATCAAAGTTAATACATGTGTTCATACAGCCCGGCTTTTGAATCTCTGGAGTGTATTAATGGAAAGAGAAAGATTTGAAACTTTATCAATCCATATGTAGTTATTTTATTCTGATTTATCAATAGAATAGTGCTTATTAACATGTATCATTGAAAATCCTTTATATAATTTGCATTCAGAATATATCTATTTCAAATTTAAATATATTTCGAAGACAATAACAGTCTTTAGAGTTTTATGAAACACATATTTGTCAATATAATATCATTTCTTCAAACTACAATGTGTCATCAAATACAAACTATTCATTTATATTAAACTCATATTTAATAAGCAAATATATTTTTCAACAAACATTAGGTTATATCACAATCTGCATTTTAATGTTTCCAATGAATTTATAGCGAAGAAAATTGCTACAATTTTCATGAATGCCCTACTTCTCTGCTTGATATATCAAAAGTAGAACTTTGATTTTTTACTTTTTAATGATTTACGCATGTTGGCAATTGCAAGACCACAATCAAGACAAATGCAAAAAATTTGAGAAAAGTGCGGTAAATGCAAATCGTGTAGACTAAGAATACAAAATATATCGTAAACGAATCGTTGTTGTTATTTAGAACATTTGAACAAGCTTGCTAGTCGACTGCTATGCCAAATTAATTCAGAAGGGAACGTTTTTCGTTTAACCAAAGCATCATGAAGATGAAAATATGTATTTGTTCTAAGACCCCTCCTATAGAGAGTATCATCAGGAGATCCAATCATTTAATTTTAACATTGACCAGGAAGAAAAAAATTTCTCCAGAACATTACATGCATGGTAACTGCTCAGCGACCAAACACAGGACTTTCGATTCCACTGATTTAACAAGCCGATATATCTCATGCACTCGGTGGGTCTTTGACGGCATTCGTACTGGAACCCAACCCTTTCAGGCAGAAGTCTGATGCACTATCCAGTAAACATAACCCCCTACCACAAACCACTAGGCTATCAAGGCCCCAAACGAATAGCGTATACCCATAATTTTTATATCTAAACAAGAAGAAATTCCCCCATTTTTACAAAGGAGACATATTTTTATATGATAGATACTAAAGCTATCATATGAGTCTGGGTCACTATTGAATTCTTCAATGGATTTTACTTTTGAAGAAGTGAGACCCGACGTAATTAATGGCGATCATGCAAACGCAAAACGGTAAATCCCGACTCTCCAGCAAGTCTGCCTGCAAAAACACCATATTTATTTAAAACTGACATAAGTTCCAGGCTCCTCTCTAATAACCCTATAAATTTGGAGTTTTCAGGGTACCTTCCCTGGTGATGTGAGAAAACACCTCACTTTCTATAAAGTCTTTCGGGTGGAAAATTTCAACGTTAAACATTATAATATCGTTAAACAGTCTTTAACTCTTCCCTAAATTGTGGACACGATTAGCCCAGCAATTGCTATCCAATGCTTTAAACTGATTGAATCAAGACTTTGATTATCTTTGAATCTCAGGTGTTTACTTTCGAAATCTTATTTAAATTTTAGTTTTATGCATATTCACACTAAAAGTAAAACATAAAAAAGAATTGAAAAGGTCATAGCATAAGTGTTGTAGTACTTTCAGTTCTTTTAAAGTTTTTGTTTTCTTATTTAATTTTTAAATCCCTTTAAAAATTGATAAACAGGGTAACCTTAAAAGAAGACACATTTCTTTATCACATGAATTTATATGTATTTGTTTATATGTATTTCAATTTATATGTATGTATTTGTCAGTTAGAAATAAATAAATGTTTTATAACTCCATATTAGAAGCATCTATAGTTGCAAGAAAACTTTAATTGTTGCTCCACAAAAAAACTATGATAAACTTTTTTTCTCAGTTTTTTGCTCGTCTTGTGTTATGATATCTGAATAGAGTTTAGAATTATAGTTGATTGCAACCTAGTATAGTAGCATGGTCTATGTCCAATTAACTTGCATTGTTTTACTTGATAGAGCATGCAGTCTATTTTTATACCTTTTTGCAAACATTTTAAGGATAAACTTGCTTCACAAAAAGCGATAGAAATGTCACTTATTGCTGAAACTAAAAATCTTATTGTTACATTGATACAATTTATTAATTCAAATGTGATGCGTTCAAATTGTACAAAGTGGAAATAAATGTTAAGGTGACCTAAAAATTTATATTTGCATAATTCATCTTGCCAACTGTTGATCTATTTGCCACTTTTTGCTGAATATACGTTCAGATAATTACTACTTCAGAGATATAATGGCTAAAAAAACCTAATTCACTTCTAAAAACTAATTATATGTGTGTGTTTCACTGTTAGTTTATATGAAGCTTGTTAAAAAATATATGATTTTGATAAATTTCAGTGCCCGAAAAAACCATGTTTACATGATTTACATTATATTTTTCTTCTCAATTTGGATTTGAATCTACTGAGGCTATAACACATTCAACCTAAAATTAAATGTGGATACTATTGTAAAAACAGTTAGAGTTTTAAATTGATTTATTAATATTTTACCCATTGAAAAATAATTTGTAAAAACTTTTTTACAAAAATTTGAAGTTGACATTTTTCTTGGTTTAATAGCGAATACGTTGTTTTTCTGCTTTAGCAAAGTTTCTATAAAGAGATGGTAGGAATGTTTTATCTATTTTGTATGATTAGAATAAATTTTTATTTTTTATAGTAATAATTTTGATTAATAAGACAAATATATTGTTATTTGTGGCTACTTTTCGAAAGTAAAGTAAAGAACATTTCTGGTTATGTTCAACTTTTTAATATTTATGAATATTAGTGAAAAAATGACATTTGCTAATAAAATATCGAATGAATTTATAAACCAATAATTATCACTTAGACATATTTTAAAATAATTAAGAAGATTAAAACATTAATTTTTGATAGATTTCAATAACAACCCAAACTGAATTTAAAATAATTTAAACGCCATTTAGAAGTTAAAGACAAAAATAGAAAATTGGTAACACATTTATTTAACGAGAAATATCACGTTAATAGCACCAGGAAGAATTAATCAAATGGACAAAAACCTTTTTACATTTTTCAGAAACAAAGTAAAAATTATTTATAAATCGAATAAATGGAAGTTTTGAAAATAACAAAATACATAAAAGAAATATCTTACAACAAGACATGTTTTAACACATCAACAATATCACAGTATTCGATATGGGATTTCAAAATATGAATCACAGATATTTGTTTTAAAGCATCAGCTGCACATTTTGAAACTCTAAAACTGCGTTTATTAAATGGAAACACTATAACATAAAACTAGTCAATCTCTTTTATAAATTTTCTATAGTAATTACTTCTTTTATCATATTAATTATTTAATTTGGATCTTGATTATTTTTCCAAGAAGAAGATTATTTTTTCAAGAAACTGGTATAGTATATACAGGACACAAAGTCCATATATTTTATTGATATGTTTAAACATATAAATTAGTGACTAGCAAATCTGAACTCTGATTATTAGAAAATTATACAAGCATAACTAATAAGTTTGAAAATTAATTTTATCAAAAAATGGAACTATGATAGGCATTTTGAACTTTGATTATGGCATGAAGTTATTGTACAATAATATAAAGAAAGAAGACAATATGTGATGTACGTTCAACATAGTGTCGAAGAAAATGTTCATTAATTAATAATCAACAAGTTTTTATAATTGGTGACGAAAATATATATGAGCCCAGATTGTTATCTTATAGAACCTGATTTCTAATTATCACGCAAAACAATAAATCTAATTACAAAACTTTAGAAATGTAAATACAAGAAGCACAATGAAAGTTTCTAAGCACAAAGCTTATTGGTTTCTCTAGTTTAATTTATTTGGTATTACTTAAATCAGAGTGAACGTTCATAAAGAGAATAACAATTCTCCTCAAAATTTTTCCGTATTTAATGTATTATTGAGGTATAGTACTGTGAGAAATTTTTAACTGTAAGTCTCACGAACGAATTTGAACTGATTTCAATGTTTGGCGTAAAAAGACCAATTTTAACTTATGTTACTTCTCCATTATACTTCAAATTATTCAGTAACAATTTCAGATTATAATTGTGACAGGTTAAATTTATCAAACAGATCATCATTTATTTAGTAAGTTAATGAAAAGTAAAGATTGTTTTGCAAAAGGGATAATCAACTTTCCAATTTTATTATAAAGAATGTGCAATTTATAAAATAAATGCATAATTCATATATATATAATATATATAATATGTATAATATATATATATATATATATATATATATATATATATATATATAATTGTTAGCAAAGGAAGCTTGTGTAATGAAAAACACATATCCACCAAATAAATATAAAACCATAATTAAAAAATTAAATTAATTGATATTTAAGAAAATAAGAAATTATGCGTTTTTCCTTCTTAATATTCATTGATGTATGAATACATCTTTAATTTGCACTTCAAAGCTGAATCCTTATTTTCCATTTCCTGGAATGAGAATGAGTTTGAAAGCTAATTTATTAACTTAATTAAAATTATTTCAATTTACGCAAAAAGTTACATTCAATATTGATATAATATTTTTTCATAACATTTCTGCTATAAAGTTACCTACTTTTTCATGAAAGTAATTACCAATAATTTTGAAATTCTATTCAAATCTTTCATGCCTTTGAAGTTCTATTAAATTTCACTTAACAAAATCTCAAATAGCTCCCAAATTTATATCGTAGATTTATTTATTTGTCTTTAGATCCAAATATTAATTGACAAAAGAAATGAAAATTTTTAACTACCAATTTGTTCTACTTTTGAAATTTTAATAATTTAAACAAAAATTAGAAATATTTACCTTTAAAATATGAAAAAAAAATAATATCTCAGTAAGCAAATATTATTTTAATTATTTCATAATATAGAATCAGTAAATTCATATTTATTTGATTAAAAATTTATTTTAAAGGCAATTTCAAAGAAGTATCATATTAAAATTATTCAGTATAATTTAGCGTAGTTTTAAATGTATAAATTTATCATTTTTAAGAATTCAAACACACTTAGTTTTCTTTGCCACTAGAACTGAATCCTTACGCTTAGGAATTCATGGCATTTTCTACACTTCCTTGTGTTTCGTAATTTAAGATGTTAGGAGAGCTTAAATTTCCTTACTAGGTATACTAACTTGAGAAAAAACCTCTTAAGTAAAATGAAAATGTTTTCTTTACTGATAGAAAGACAACTGAAATTTTAAATAGTTTAACCAGAAGCAAGAATTCTAAATATAATATCCACCAATAAACGTGTTTTATTAAAATTTTGGAGCAATTTTCCCGATGAGTTTTTGCATTAAAATAAAGAATCATTAAAGATATTTCAAAAATTAAAGTAGGAAAGTACATCAAAGTAAATTAAACAAGAACACAATAGAGGAAAGTACAGAAATATTTTCAAGGAAAGTACAGTCTATTTTAATATTGCAATAAAGATAACTTGGTGAAAAATCAAATTTATATTAGGATAAAGATACAGTTACCAAGAGTAATTAAATTCAAAAAGATAAAGTAGTTTACTAACATGCAGTAAATTTAAAATTAAGTTGCGCTTAAAGAGATTTGAGATTAAATTGTGTTACAGATATTTAAAGTAATTTAAAGTGAAAGTGTATTTTAAAGACTCTTGTAAGAGAACTTTAAGGTTTAGGAGACTCATTTGTAGTTGTAAAAACTCTGCCTTATTTCAATCTTAAAGACACTTCCTAATTACTACAAATTTTAAATTAAAATCATTTGTAATGTTATTATCTTTGAAATGATCTATTAAATATTTTATTTGATTTTAAGTGAATTTATTATTATTGCAGATATAGAAAATAAGATTTAATACATTAAATATAATATTCCTACATATTTTTAAAGAAATATTGGAGGTCCAGGAAATTAATTTATTAAACTTAAAATTAAATTGTTTCGATATGTCAAAAATATCAACATACGTAATCAAAATATTAAATAAGTAAATTTAAAAACTCAGCAGTAATACCAATAAATATGTTTTAATTAGAGAATGTTTATTGGGGTAAATGAATTTAGAAGTATCTTCAAAATTTATATTAATGAAAATAGTAAAATTATCAATATTATTTATTTTAAAATTTTATCTTACTTGTTTTATTTTTCTTCGCGCGTGTTGTATCTAATTTGTATTATCGTGTCTTTATTTAACACCTTTATCTAAATATTAAACATTCATTTGGCAAATTTATATTCCAATAATTAAATAGGCCCTGATTAGCTGATGTAGATATTTTGACACTTAAGCTGTCATATCACCTTCTATTGTGAATTTGAATACTTTTATTTTTGATATACATTTTTACTTCAATTTTTGAAACAAATATCTTTATGCTTCTTTATTTAACACGAAGATTCTTCGGAGAAATTGTTCAAAGATCTTTAAACATATTTATATGTATGTCAGAAATAAAAGTTTAATTTACATAGCTGACCATCTCTTTACTGATGAAAACGTGGTCCCTTTGCTTTTCTTCCTATTCTTTGTTTCATATAGTGTTTTGTACTTGACAGTGATTTTCTGGCTTATCTCTTTAGAGATAAGCCAGAAAATCACTTAGATAAATCAGAGACTCTTGAGAGAGAGAGAGAGAAAGGGATATATATATATATATATATATATATATATATATATATATATATATATATATATATATATATATATAAATTCTCAGAATTATTTATAATGATACTAAAAAGGATTAACATCTCTAAGTAAACTATATAAAATTATTAAAAACATTTTTGTGTGTGTGTAAGACCTTAGGTATTTCTTTTCCTATTTAATGGTTAAACTCTCAGTAACATGTGAAATACTTCTAACAACAGAACTAACATAATTTTATTTGTCTGATAATGAAAATACTCTAATTATTTTAAGTATCTTTAAGAAATAACTATTTTAGTACGGAGAATACTTAATTTAAAAAATTAAAATTGTTTTATAAGCAAATATAAAGGCATATATGTTACAAGTAAAATTATTTGTTAATTATTGTTTACATCCATTAGAATTATGTGTCATATATATTCACACGTAAACCTTATTATTAATTACACAAAAGAAAGAAATTTTAAAAAATATCTGATTTATCTTTAAAGAAATAAAGTTCAAAAACAAATATATATAATAAAAATAGCTGTACAAATGTAATAATGTACCAATAATTTTAAAGATCTTTTTTTTATCTTAATTTTATGCAAAAATGTTTTCAAGAATTTTTTGATAAATATAGTGAAAAAATCTTATTAATGATTCAGAATTGCTAAACATTAGTTAAAGTACATAAATTCATTTAATATATATTTATGTTCGTAACGATTTAATCATTTTATATTTAAAGATATTATTACTTAATTTCTATTTTTTTAAAATCACTTGTAATGTGATCATGAAATAAGTATCATTTTGATTCCTTTTTCCCTTATGCTTAGAAATAAAATTGAAATCTGTCAAATGATATAAAAAAACATATATATAATAAAAAATATTAAAATATATAGAAATTTAAGTTTAATTAATTTAAGTGTGTATAATTTAAATTAATCATTTTAAATGAAAGCTAAATTAACAAATAAGAACTGTTTTCTTACATTGTTAATTTAAAAGAAAAAGCATTAACATTTTGATAATAACTTACTGAAGACGTTCAGGTTACTGAAAGCATATTTAATTTATCACATACAGCTTTTCTAAATAGTCTTATATAATTTATTTATTAATTAATATCGGAAGAACACATATAAAACTTTGAAAAATCAGTCTTTAAGAGTTTTTTATTATTTAAACTGAGATCAAAATTGGAATAGTCTTTTTCTGCGAACGCCAGATTCAATCAAGAAACTTTTGCAGATATTAAAATACTCTGGCTAAAGAACATCTTTGCATTCATCCAAAAAAATCTGAAAGTGATTTTCATCTTCACCAAAATACACGGGTTGAGATGAACATTCTTTATCAAGGAAAAGTATAGAATACAAAAGAAATTGAAATTCTGGAAATAGACTTCTCTACTCGTTTTCATCTAGGTATGTATTGTTCTTGAATTGTTTGTTATGGTGTTTCTTTTTAAGAAATTGGGTACAGAGAGATTTCTCCTACCAAAATATGTATTGAATTTTACTAAAGCAACTATTCGTAGATAATCAGAAAGTACTATTTAATTTGCTATGAAATATAATTTTGAATAGTTAGCATTCATAAGAGTATATTAACATTGAGATAATTAAGTTGTTTTTACTTGTTAAAATGTTATGATTTTTGTAACAGAAATATAATCTCTGCAATATTGGAGAAAAAATAAAAGTACACCATTATTTAATAAATAATTGTGAAGATTTTTATTGAAAATTGTTGTAGGTAACAATTTTGGAATAAAAGAATTGTATATTTTTTTAATTATAATTAATTAAAGTTATGTTGAAAATAGATTTTCATTGAATCTGGCAAACTAATATTCAATAATGATTTAATTAGTGAGCAAATAATTCACAAAAATAAAAAAATACAAGTTTTTTTTGTTATTTTTTTGCTTAGTTTAAGACAAGTGTTATTAAAAATAGAAATGAAAAGTAATTAAATTGGTATATTTCTTGTATTGGGAAACATATTTCAATATCAAGCAACTTTTATTTTGAATATAACTTAGTATGGGAAAGAAGATAAGATCTTTTTTTTTTTTCTAAAATTTAATTTATAGACTATTTTTATTTTAGATAATGATGTCTTTCTAGCGCTTATCATTGTAAACTTCTGTTAAATTTCTCATTGAGGTTTAATTTGTATCGAGTTTCTCAATTGTTTTTGATATATTCAATTATTTGAAATATTCTAATATATATATATATATATATATATATATATATATATATATATATATATATATATATATATATATATATATATATATATATATATATATATATATATATATATATATATATATATATATATATATAACTATATATATATATATATATATATATTTCTTTACTGTGTTAAATAATAATTAGTCATTGTTTGCATTACCCTTTATTATTTATTTATTGTGTTATTTTTTTTACTTAGAAGTGAACAGTAAAAATAATTTGTAGATTTATATTCTGTAATATTGCTTTCTAATTCATGTTAGCCAGGTTTAATTTAGTAGGTTAAACCTATGGTAAATACTTTTTGCAAATCATTTACTAGAATTTATGCAAAAACATATTGTTATCTTTATTCTTAAGAGGAATTTAATTAAGTTTTATGGTATAAGTTGAAAAGAAATTTCAAATGATTTGGGAAAATCTGAACATTTGTCAATCCTATCTTAGTGCTGCCACCTAAGCATGGAGTGAGAGGCATTAGTAACATATCATTTTTCTGTGTTCTATCGTGTATTCATTTAATAAGTGTCACAGTTAAATTTATAAAAGAATGGGAATATGATTTTTCAATTCTTCTTATCAATTAATATGTTTCGTAACACATTTAAGTTCTCTGGTGTCTCAATATGGTAAGGGGATAATAATTCTAAAATAATTATCCCAAATATGATTCTATCCATTTATTTTCTATGAAAAATTATAAACCTTATGAAAATTAGTAGTTGACAACAAAATTGTAGCTTATTTACATATTTAAAAAATTATTTGTCATAAAATTTGAAAACATTAAATTTTCCAATAAAAACTTTTGAGTTCCGATTTACATAATTAAGATAAATTATCTCCCGAAAATTTGAAATCTAGATCTAGTTTGTCGTAACTTATTAAAAAGTTATCTGAACTGGCAATTTTATATGTTTAAAAAAGTTTAAATGAAACAAATTCAAGTACAGTTATTTAATTCTTATATATACATATATATATATATATATATATATATATATATATATATATATATATATATATATATATATATATATATATATATATATATATATATATATATATATATATATATATATATATATATATATATATATATATATATATATAATTGAATAACTTCTAACATAAGACATACCATGGTCAGAGCTATTTATTTGACAGTGCTGTTAAAAATCAATCGTTAAAAATTTAAAAATGTTATTAGAATTCGAATGAAAACAGTTCGTGAAGAATTACAATAGATTGTGGAATGAAAATTTGGCAAAGCAACTTTCGCGTTTAATGGAAATTTGATATTAGATCCATTTCCTTCAAAATGACTATATTATGAAGTTTCAAGGAAAATGAGACAAATGTATTCATTTTTCCTTTGCATTACGAAAATCATCTCTCAAGCTTTCACGTCGATTAACTTGCATTTGAATTGGATTTTGACCTAAGATTTAGTTTCAAATCAAATTTTTTCTATGTACTGACGTCCACAGTATACATGGCTGCAAACTTTAAAAATTGAACTGGAAAACAGATATATGAATTTTCTTCATATTCTGTGTTTCTATCATGTTCGACTACAACAGAATACTTTTAAAGCCATTTCTAGGATAGATTTTCTATATGGCTTTCTACATTTTTTTGAGTTAGCATGACAAATTCTTAATAACAAACAAATATTTTCTAATAACATATTAATATCCTGTCTGCATTACAAGTCATTCTATGAACTGAAAAATCTCATGATAATAAGCCAAATCAAATATACTATTATTAACTTCTTACATCATAGTATATGATTAACTAGATAAGTCTCATTTATTTAGCATAAAGTAATCTCTCTTGTCAATTATGAATATTACTAGCAAATGATAAAGACTTTCCTAAATTGGCCAACTTTCCGAAATTTTTATCACCTGAATTCCTTAAGAGATATCGCATATGACTTCAAAATTCATATTTAAGTCAGATCATTTTGTTGCCTCAATATGTTATTAAAATTCTTTAAAATATAAAAAGCAATACCCTAATATTAATCGCTTGTATTTACGCACATTTTACTTTTAAGAAATTTTATGTAGTTCCTATTTTATACAATATTTCAGCTGAATAATTTTTATAGCATAATAATATTATAAGCGTGTATTTATTTTTCCTATAAAATTATTTTTTATGTAATTCATTATCAGTATAAGCGAATTTAAATAATACATAAAACTACAGATTAATTAAAAAACTTTAAAAACCGTTGAATGTTAGAAGGTTAATTATTTTATTGTTATCTGAAGAAAAGAAAATGACTATTGAAGTAACCTTTTCGATGAGGTGGCATTTAATTATTCAAATATTCAATGACGGACAAACTAGAATTGGACTTCAAATGTTTTCATGTATTTGTAAAAGCACCAGAATTAATAATTTGAGTTGATTTGGTTTCTATTAAAATATCTATTGATAAAGAGTTATTTAATATGTTTCAATTTTTTAATTCGTTCCCATATTTTTATATTCAGCAACAACTGTTAGTATTAATGGCATTGCTCACCTATTTCTGTATTGATTAATAATTTCTTCAAATAATTTACAATATATCTAATGACGTATAGCCAATTTTATAAAATTCATTTAAAACTAAACCTAATAATAGGAAAGTAATAAAAGTTTTTTCTAAAGGATAAATTTATGAGTATTAAGGACTATAAAAAGAGAAACCCAGAAAATATCAAAGAAAAATTTTCGCAGCTATGTAATAGAAGCAAAACAATAAGAAAAACACATCTTCTTTAAGTCTAAAAGATTTGTGGCTAACGTGTTCGAAATATAATATGGGCTACATCCTGCTGTAGGCAAAGAAAAGTATAAGGAACTTTCTTAGATCCTTTTTCTACTTCCTTCCCCTTTCGCTGGTTCATTTATATTGATACGAGTTTATAAGAAACATACTACTTTTTTTTATTTTTTTATGTTCTTCATTTAGAAAAAGAAACTGCGATACAACTGTGTAAGATGAAATGAGTTTCAGTGAAACTGACTACTGTGAACTATTTCGTTCAATACGCGCAATTTAGTGGAAAATATGATTTTTTCTACGTCTACAAAAGCAAAAATATAAGTAAATTTTCGTTTTCAAAAAGTCCTAATGATATTAATATTTATTGTATTATTTCCCAAGCAATGTCAAATAATATCAATGGTTTAATTTTGATTACATTTATGGTCGTTTATCAATTTTTTTCGTAACAAATAGTTGTTCTTTTATAAAATTTTCTTGTTGAATTAATTTAAAGTCATAAAATACATATTAACTTCCAGTGTACAAAATCTTTTTGTTTTATGTATCTGAGGTAACAATATTACCACTCCTACTTTACAATTATGGAAATTTTAGTTTCTTATAATTTCACATTTACAGCTAACCAAAATAAAATTCTTCAGCACAAAAATGTGAAACTGAATTAGCTTCATATACTTTATGAAGTGACATTCAGATAATTAGTAAGTAAAGGTTTGTATATCAAAATTATATATTGCGTTCATGTTATTCAGTTTTGTTTTAATAAATTATAGGAAATTACTGTGACCAATTTTCACTTGAAATAATATAAAATTGAGCTGAATGTTACTATCAAGACACTCCAAAGTCATTTGAAATCATCTTAAAATGTTGAAAGTAAGAATATTGATTTCTTTTCTTAAACACTGTAATATGCCATATAAAGTGTGCAAAATAATTAGGTCAGTATTCATTTAGCTGATAAGTATTTTTCATTATTGGAGCATTTTTATTCAATTTAATTAAGGAATTATTTAATATACATTATCGAGACATAGCAATATAATTAAATTAGAAAGAATTAACATTAGTTCATAAGCGAAATGTTGCCAATTAACATTTAGATGATTTGCTTGTACTTTACTGCATTTCTAGTGTCCTGTTTGCTTAGGTATACAAAAGTTCTTATGCAAAGGCCGAATATAATAATGTACACGTTATCATTCGTAATTCAAAATGAAATGAAAGTTTAAAAACTTTTAAGAAGATAAAAAGATTTTGTGAAATAATCTGTAAAAACAATTTTTAAAACAGCCTATATGTAGTTAAATTTTTTGAAATTTAATACTCGTGGATTTAATAGATATTTAAAATAATCTAGAACACACCCATCGCTGGTTTTACAAGAAGACCCCGGGGACATGTTAGAATTCATGGGTAACAGCCATGATCAAACTACCGTCTCAAGACTTATTAGTTGGCATCTGAAAAGCATGGAATTTGAATCTGGGCGCAAGGTATTTTTATTGAACGCATAAAACAATCTGAACCTGACTTACCTTGATTACATCCTTTATTTTGTGCGGCCCTCTATAGAATGTTTGAGCGAGTTCACTACAAGTATTCGACTTCGCTGGGGTTCATTGCTTTAAGAATCTAATCTAGCTGTCGTTAAGGATCTTTGTAGGTATAAAAAAGAACAACAAAAATCTTCATCATAAATATTTAAATTTCATGTTGTTAATTTTTACTTTTTAATAATAATATCTTTTACATAAAATTATTACTATTAAATAATGTAGATTTGCTTTAAAATTGTAATTTAGATTAAAATATTGCCAAATCTAACAAAGTTGGAAATTTTCATACTGATCCATATTTTAGAATGTAATCTTTCTTTAGAGCAGAACTTCCAATAGGTGGTCCGCAGACCCTTTTGGTGTCCGCTGACGCTTTCTAGGCGGACGTGGTCACGGTTCCCAAGTGTTGACTCATTGGTAGTTTAGTGCCGGTGGATGTGGCCTCCCTGCTCCACATTTTTAAACTCTGGGGGTCGCGTGCTTACGGGTTTGGGGCTTACGGCTTTCGATATGTAATCTTCGGAAATTGTGTGAGCTCAGCCGACCAATCTGAGGGCTCATTACCTCATATGCATTCCTCACTTTGTGTGAGGAGTACAATCACCCGCATTTTCTTGTATTTCTAGAGTCATCATTCAAAGTTAAACTTCCTTCGTAAGTGCACCACTTGCTTTTTGCACAGTCTATTACTTCTAGCATAGACCGGTGGCTGATATCGGGATCACTGAAGAAGCTAGAAGTTTCTCCTTTGTTTTCACAGCGCGGAAAGCTCACGGTTGAAATTAATAATGAAGTAGGATGTCCAAATGAAGAAGTCACATGAAACGTCAAAGCCGGATTTATTATACGAACGTTTTGCAAGTTCTGGATGAGCTGCAGTACCCTGTGGAAGTAGAATAACTAAAAAGCGTTAGTACAACGAAAGTTACTTAAAATTGGGCTTTATCGAGACAAAGGAGGGTGAAACTCAGTGTCACATTTGAGCGCGATTCCTTCCGAATAGTTCGATTGTTCCAGTTAAATTGCGTCTTCATTTTGAAAGTAATCACCCGGACCTCCGCATTAAATAGATAGATTTTTTCAAGTAAAAGACCACCGAATTAGTGGCTCCTTCACACTGCAGAAAAACTGATGCAAAAACAATTAATGAAAACTCACTAAAAGCTTCTTTCTTGGTAAATTATCGGATGGAAAAGACAAGCAAAGCTCATACCATTACGGAAACTCTTATAAAACCATGTGTTAACGATATTGTTTCTTGTATGTTGACGAAAAGCAGTAAAATTTTTATCTTCAGTCCCACTATAAAAAAAACGGATACTTGATAGGTCAATTAATGTGAAAGAATCTCTGGTTTTTCGGAACCAACTAAATTTATTTTTTCTAAAACTAGATGAATCTGCTGACATTGCGGGATTAGCAACTTTTTTCGCTTTCGTTCGTTATGCATACTCGGGATGTTTCGAAAAGGACATTTTATTTTGCAAACATCTTCCTGTCCATACAAAAAGTGCTGAAATATTCCGTTTGGTGTATAATTTTTTAAAAACGAGCAAAATTCCATTATCTAATTACATCGATATGTGCACAGATGATGCAAAAGCTATGGCAGGTCAAATGGCCGGAGTGGCAACAAAATTAAAAGGAGGCTCGAAGGATTACAGTAGTAGTCATTGTACTCTCCACAGGCATGCTTTAAGTACGAAAAAATGCCTCCATCCTTCAAGAACGTTTAAGATGAATGTGTCTGATTAATGAATCTGTCGTATATGATGAATATTAATGAATCTGCCGTAATTATTAATTCTATAAAATCACGGCCTTAGGAGTCAAGTCTTTTCAAAATACTGTGAGAAGATATGGAAAACCTTCATCCTTCGTTGCTTCAGCATACAGAAGTAAGGTGGCTCTCACGTGGGAATATGCTCTCACGATTATATGAATTACGTTTAGAAGTCTTGGCTTTACTTTTAGACTGTCATAATACCAAATCAGTAGAGATTATTAATGACAAAAACTGGTAATATATAGTTGCTTATTTAGCAGATATTTTCCCCAAATAGCGAAATGAATACCTCACTGCAAGGGAAAACTATAAGAACGATTACAGCAAACGACAAAGTTTGAGCTTTCAAGAGAAAAATCAATTTTTTGTCAAAGAGTGATGAAGAGGTCGAGTTTTTCCCTCTTTTCAACGATTGTTTGAAAGACAAGACATTGCAGCTTAAGAGCAATTTGATTCAGGAAAACTTTGAACATCTCCGAAACTTGACGTCATCGTTGGCACATTATTTTCCAACAGCTCAAAAAGGGAAGATGTAAGAATACGAATGGGTGGTCAACCCATTTGCTGCATCCAAAAAGTCAAACATACTTGAAAGAATATGAGTTCTTGATAGAAATTGCCACAGACTCAACCTTGAAATCTACTTTTGATAGTGATGGTTACTTACACTTATGGATACGATCGGAGAATAAAAATCTTACCACTTTGTTGAAAAAGCAAAACATGTTCTACTTTCATTTTGCCACAACATACATGTGTTAATCCAGATTCTCGATCTATGCCAGCATCAAAACTATGTACCTAAGCTGTTTAGATGCTGAATCTGACATCCATCTCCAGTTATCAAGTATTCAGCCAGACATTTTTCAAAATTGTGTCATCAGAAGTAATCTTTATCTTCATATTAAAATTTCAATATTATTCCTACAGATTCATCTCTAGCAAAGAACGCATTGCGTTTCGTCGACGAGCAGTGAAAGTTCCTGGACTATAACTTTTGTAGGCACTTGTTTGTATTTTCTATAAATTAATAATTAATTGCATTCTGTTTGTATTAATATTTTTGATCTGAAAATTAAAATGCTATCAAACAAATGTTGTCTTTCTTTGCAATATACTCCCATCCACTTATTAAGAAATATGACATTCTTTGTGTGTTGAAAGATGTGAGTAAAACCAACAGCAAGTATCTGAATATAGTGCGGTAATTCAGACAAAGGGAAACGTAGTTTTTAAGATTTTCTTGGTTTATCTATTCATCATCAAATCAAAGACTTATGATTCATTGTGAGGTCATTGAAAAAAGCGGCACTTTGAAGCTTTTAATTGTGATTGGTTTGAACTGAATATTACAAGTTACTGTGCACTTGATTGAAAGTTGAACGACGTGAATTTGTGCTTAAAAAAGGGGTCCGCCAGCAAAAAAGGTTGGTGATCCCTGCATTAGAGAATACATTTTCGAATATAAGTTATATATACAGTAAATTTATCATTTCTGATATGTAGTTAAATTGCTTTTTATTGATTTTTATTCAGATATATGGCTGATCTATTATTAAAAACATAATTTATTGCGTTTCTGAATAATAACAACACAACCCTAATGAAGTTAATAAAAAGTATAATACCTTAATTATATATATATATATATATATAATATATAATATATTATATAATATATAAAATATATTATATATATATATATATATATATATATATATATATATATATATATATATATATATATATATATATATATATATATATATATATATATATATATATATATATATATATATATATATATATATATATATATTAGTAACATCAAATTATTCATAGATTATAGCATTGTATTTAAAACATCAAGATTTTTTTGTCCTCTGCTTAAAGACAATAGTGGATATGTTTTAAGTATTCTATAATTAAATGAGTTATATTTTAATCTAGGTTGTTCCAATGGTGATGATATTGGTTAATATGTAATTCATACTGCAAAGAGAAATTACATTGAAGAAAAGATGAGAAAGATGAAATTTGTACTCTCCTTGAAGTTATGGAATCAATGTTAAAAAAATCTCAACAAATTAGTGATCCTTGCAGAAGTTAGTTTAATAATGATGGTATAATCTTATACATAAATAATATTTATTTTGTTTGTCAAAAGGAAAAAATTGTGAAATTAAAAGACAGTTATTAGAAAATTACAAGACACATATTATTTTTATATTTTTGAAAGACAAATGAATTATACTATTTATTTATCTATGAAAGACAAATTAAAATGTGTTTAAAATAATTAGTTTATTAGAAGTAAATTCTAAAAAATTCCTGTTACTTATTTCTGTATATAGTACGACTATTAAGACCAAAGTGAACAATTCTTATGTGTAAAATGTAAAATTCTTATGTGTAATGAAAAAAAAAATAAATGTGAAAATTTTATTTTATGATTGTAAAAATTATGAGAAAATATTGTTAATATTATCTTTAATATTCACTATGGTATGAAAAATCATATGGTATGAAAAATAAATTTTAACTTTTCATCTGCTTTTTATTATTGCATTTCATTAAAAATTTTGAAATATAATTTCTGATATACTTAAATAATACATTGTTTGTCTATTTTAATTGAGTTAATTAAAATAGACAAACAATGTAAATGAAATAAATACAGGTATGTTTCGAATAGAATATCTTAACCACGTAGAAAAATAAGAAAATTAGAACACATTAATAAAATGTTAGCTTCAATTTCTGGCAAATCAAGAAATTTCACAAATACTAAGCAGGATTCTATAAAACTATAAGCAATTATTCAATCAAAGCAATGCTAATTATTGTTATAATTTGAAGAAATGAAAAATGCGTAACAAAGGAAAATGGAAGTTATAAAAGAATTTACTAAGTATATACACTAAATTATGAACCTAATCTCTTTGCAAACTTATTTATATCAGGCAATAGTATATTTGTGTATAACTTTTATCAACGTTAATTATCTATAATATTCAAGGTGACCGTAGATGAAAATAGTTTAAACTTTAATTGTTTTTTTATTCTAATGAAACTCATCCTCTTTAAATATTACATCTCACGCCTAGCAATATTCCTTTCAATTATTTTCAAATAAAATATGATTGAATTTCTTATCACCATGAAATTCTTTAAAAGATAACAAAAACATATTTTTCATGTCTCACTTATATAGTTGAAGTAAATGTGCTATTAAAATATCAAATCACGAATATTTATGTACTCATAAATATAGAATATAACACATTCAAATAAATAATATAGATTCTACTTACCAAATATTTCTTGTGAATGATTTTGACTAGCAAAATGTTTTTAAAAACATTTTAAATGACGGATGCTGCTTTGCAATATTCTTTTTCGAAGTATTATATTTCGTCGAATATTTTGCCCTCAATGTGATCAGTAACGTATGTCAAACAAAATGGCGAATACGTTTTGGTTACTGTAGAAAGATAGAGAAAACTACATTATTTCGTCATTTTTAACATCGTACTTAGTTTGATCTGATATTTCTCTCATTTATAAATTACAATATTCTTGAATTTTATATTGTTTGAATATTTATTGAATGTTTTTGTGAAATATAATTCATAACTTACACATAGGAAAACAATATAAATATATATATTTCCTTGGTAAACCTATAAGCATACTAATAATTTTGATTTGCTATTTTGCATTTTCAAATATTGGCTTTAATAACCGACTAATGAAGAAATTCGTAACAAAAATTACATCAAATTTTACAGTTAAAAAATTTAACGTTAATCCCTATTTTAAAATTTTACAAACACATCTCTTAAAATCTAACTTGTCTTCACAGATAAATTCTATGTGTACATAAATAAAGTTTTTGAAACTGTTAGCTTTTACACCTGTGCAGATACTAGGTAAATATTGGGGTAAATATTTGCTTAATTCAATGTTACAAAATTGTGAAACGGAAATAATATATACTTTAAAATATTATATATTTTTATTGATAAGATTAAAGAATGATGCAATTTTATAAATTAAGTATTAAAATGCACAATATATATATATATATATATATATATATATATATATATATATATATATATATATATATATATATATATATATATATATATATATATATATATATATAACACATAGTAATAGTTATTATTAACAAGGGTCAGGAAGCCGTCATGAAAACTATAAGAGTAAAGATTATCATCAAAAATATTGAAATTACAGGGCAGATAATGTAGTTCTACATTTTCTGATTTTTGCAGCATTTAATTGATTGATTGCAGTATTTTAATTGGACTGAAAGGACTGTTACTGTTTAATCTGATATTGGATATCTACTTATTTAAGTAACTAACAGGTTTTTCAACAAATTTGTTTTAAATATTATAGCAATAGTACGTAATATTTATATTAATCAAAAAATTGCTAAAAAAATGCTTTAAATGTCATAATAATATCACATAATTATATGCTAAAAGTTTTAAACTGTTAAAATTTCTTTTTTTTTTAAATATTTTCCAAAATTAGGTTTTTTTGAATGACGTATGTTAATTTAAATAATTTTTGTATATTTGGATTTTATGGGGATTGAAATTTAACTTCAAATTTATAAATATACCTTTATTGGGTTTAATTAAATAATTCATTCAGAAATATTAAGTAAAAAAAGATCAATGAAATATGTATATAATATTTAAATTCAAAATTAAATATTTAAGAATTAAAAATACAATTAATATTATTTTATAACCTAAATATTTTTTCATTCGTTAGTTATTTATTAGTCTACACTATGGGTTTGTACATTGCAGTAAATGCAATTTATATTTATTTGTAATAAAATTCACAGTAGTTATTACGTAAATAATATTATATATATATATATATATATATATATTATATATATATATATTTATATATATATATATATATATATATATATATATTATATGTATATATAAAAAGCTTTGTCTTTAGTGATAAATTATTGATTAAATGATATTTTTTGAGATTTCAAGAAATGTACTATTGTACTATATTTAAAACATTATATTTTAAACTTTTATTATTAATATTTTTTACCTTATTAACTGATTCACTAAATTAATTTAAAAAATAAATAAAAAAGATGATAACCATGTTTTCAATAGAGAAATCTAAAAACAAATATTTATGTAATAAATATTTTTTTAAGTTTACAAAAATTAGGTGCATTTGCATATTTTAATCAAATTTTGAAGATTATTTTTCTTATGTATCAACCATTTTCATTTGCATAAAAACGATGAATAAAATTTTGTCACTTTTATTATTCAATCCCTTAAATATCATGGATTAAATTAATAACACTCAAGTGGTAACCAATCAAGTTTGTAACAAGCATTATCCGTGCCTTTCCTTCATGAGTATATTTGGTGGGAAACATTACATGCAATCAGTGTTCTGCAAATGTTCTAATTCTACATTCATTATTAATATTCATGAATACCTGATGACAGACGCATTTGTATTCTCTGGAGGAGAGGAGCTCTTGCAAATCTTAGTCTTCAAATCTGAAGCTGTTTTACAAAATTTACTTAACGAGAATTGCTAACAATTTCATCGAAGTAAATTTATTCATCAACGCATACTAATATTATGCAATACTAATAAATAAGTACACGGGTTTTCAGTTTAAAATACAAATTTAAATAAATATTAATAAATAATTATTCTGCTACAATAATGCCCAAAAGGATTAAAGGGAATATTTTGATGGTAGAACAAATTATCTAATGTTATAAACCTTGTTTCACCAAAATCTTTACTTGAATTGAATTTTACTTTTTAATATCTGATGCATACTTCTCATTAAAAATGTTTTATAAAATTAATTTTTAATATTAAGAGCTGAATAAAACTCTTTAAAATATAATCCTTCACTTAATTCAGCTTGAAAATTTATTTATCACATTCAAGCATAGATAATAGTTGATATTAATTTCTAAAATAATTACAATAGTTAAAATTTTATGAAAATGCTGAATAACTCAATCAAAGTTGAGTCAGTATTTTACTGCCCTAAATTAGTGTTATAAATACTATTTTGTTAAAGTAACCTTCTACTAAAATAATATATGTAATTGATAACGTTACACTTCAAGCCATTTTAAGAGTGATAGTAATCTCTCTTTAAAAATGTATCATATAATTTTTCACAACAACTTATTGCAAGACAACATCATTTTTAATGCAACTTTATAATAGATTATGTGTGTGTGTGTGTGATCTGAATGTGAAATAATAATATTCACCAAAATTCTTGTTCCTAATCAAGAATGTTTGACTCTGACACAAATAAGTCTTACATTATAAGTAAAAAAAATTAAAATAATCATAAAATAAAAATAATCTGGTTTCATTAATTTGTTGAGTAATAAGTACTAAAAGAGTTTGTAACATATTTAATGTTTTATTTAATTAGAATTTTATATAAATTATAAACAATAATCTCTCTTTCTCTCTCAAACACGGATAAAATAATTTTAGTTTTTAAAAATAAGGAGAATATCTCTGAATTTAATATAATTTTAAGCATTTAATTTCATTACAATTTAATCAGATTTTATTGAATTTATGAATTCCTTCAAAAACTCTATAATGATAATGCATACATAACTCCAATATAGGAATCCTAATTTATGTTACTGTAAGATTTTCAAAATCAATCGATGAAAATGCAACAATATATGGCCCTAGCAGATTGTCTGTAAAAAATTCTGTCATAATTTCTTTATATTGAAAGCTATATTATTTTTGAAGTTTATGAGAATTTATACTTCAAAATTTTTAATCAAATGTAATAATAAACGTTGATGAAAAAGTTAAAATTTGTTAAAATGATTTATCATACCATATTGAATATTAAAGATAAAATTAACATTATTTTCTCATAATTTTTACAATCATAAAATAAAATTTTTACATTTACTTTTTCTTCATTACACTTAAGAATTTTTCATTTTGGACTTAATATGGGTGCCTTATACATAAATAAATATCAAGACTTTTAGATTTTACTTCTAATAAACTAATTAATTTTTAAAACATTTTTAATTTGTTTTTTGATAGATAAATAAATTATATAATTCATTTATCTTTCAAAAATATAAAAATAATATGCGTCATGTAATTTTCTAATAACTGTCTTTTGATTTCACATTTTTTCCATCCTCATCATCAGATTCCTTTTGACAGATTCCTTAAATATTATTTATATATAAGATTATACCATCATTATTAAGTCATTCTTTTGAAATTAAAACTATATTTCAGTATTGTCTTTCTTAATAATTATTTAAAGGTAAAACCAAAGATAATGCATACTTATGAATGGTTTGCAAACATTTGATATAGTTTATATCATTATTATTGCTATTCAAATATTTATTGCTTGCAGATAAAGCATCTTTAAGAAAATTAAACATACTGAAATTTAACATACTCATGCAAATTTTTGAAAATATCTGGATTGTAAAAAAACAAAAATCAAATTGCAGAAAATACTGGATTTCAAATATGTATAAACTAATTCATAATCTTTCATATCATTAAAGGAATTTATAACATATACTGGACTGTATTCTTCTGCTATGAAATAATTGTTTACAATAAATATTACAACTCCAGTTACATATTTAAAAAGTGTATTAAAGATTCTACAAACTATTTAAATTTTTTCATAATTTTGGAAAATTACAAAATTACCGCCCAATATCATAAAACTTATTATTAACACAAATAATTATACTTTCTTTTCAAAGATAATAATTATTGCAATGTAATTTACATTTTTGAATCCAAACGTGCAATAATATTTCTTTTACCAGACATAATTTGGTAAAATATTTGAACTGTGTTTGTATTTTTCGCTAATTCTTGCAAATTAAGCGTAAATTAAAACACTAGTCAATATTGCTACTCACATATAGTGATTGATGTTTTTATTTCTACTATGAGAACTGTTTGTACAATTTTTATCTTTTACAGGTCTTAAAAACGTTTTTATTGTGTCAAGAAACAGCTTAAATCAAACAAACAATACTGGCTTTATTTGTAGAGCACTGATATTCATGTTTCTAAGAAGATATTTCACACCAGTTGTTACAAAATGCTGCGAACTACATTCCGGTTGTAAATATGAGGATTTCAATAAAGACTGGTCTCTAGATATAAATTGTGCATCATGTTTCGGCCCTCTGAAATGATCTCTTCATATACCGCTTTTGGTCTTTATGATATTAGGGAATGAAAGGATAACTCAACTACCAGTTACTTCTGTCTAGCAAACATCAGAAAAACAAAGTTCAAGATAAAATAAACATATAGTATCCTAATTCGGAATCTTCAATCAGTTCTGAGGTTCATAGCCAAAAATACCCTGTACCAAAGCGTCCATATTTTATGATTATAAGTAATAACTCAGACTTTTACCATTTTAGACTAAAGACGAAGAAAAGGAAAGTAATGACCCTTTTTTAAAGCAGATAGTTGGTCAAAAAATAACTTTTTATCTCAACAAGATTATAAGGATCTTAAAAGGAATTTAAATTTGTCTAAACAGTCGGCGATGTTCTTAAGTTTCATAGATAAACAATGGAAGATACTTAAGGAAGACACGCAGATATACTTTTATCGGTATTGTTGCAATAATTTTAAAGACTAGTTCAGTAAAGAAGACAACCCAGCTTTTTTGTAATAATGCTTATTCAGTAATGGAGGCTCTTGGATATCAACACCAGTGGCATGAATGACAAATTTTCACAGACCCATTGAAAGTTTTTCTGCATTGCTGCATAATGTGTGTGAATAGGAATTATTATCATTAACTGTCCTTCATGGTAACGATATGAAAGAAATGAAACAAAAATACGTAACTTTTGTCAAGAAACATTCTTACACTAACTACAATTGAAATATATGCAATGGTCTAAAGTAATAACTTTATTATTAGTTTATTAAATTGAAGACATTGAATTTTGTTGTTTATTTGTGAAGGGAACCGCAATAGATACATAGTCTTATTAGATTAGGAAACACTGGACTGAACGTAAATCTCTTATTCCAGTACATAAAATTGAATCAAATACTATTCCAGTATTTTTGAGTTCCAAAAATGTCTATTTACCTTCCCTACATATAAAACTGCTTATAATGAAAAATGTTTTATAAAAGTTTTACACAAAATTACACAAAAAGCTTATCTTTATGTGATAAGTATATATATATATATATATATATATATATATATATATATATATTAATATATATATATATATATATATATATATATATATATATATATATATATATATATATATATATATATATATATATATATATATATATATATAGTATAGCATCAAGAATATCATATAATACACAATCGGCGGACTTTTGTAGAACTGTTGAATTCATCAGAAAATTCTGTGTCGAAATCATTCAAAAATAAATTTTCTGGATTTCGAGACAGTAATTAAGAGAAATACGAAAAGGAATTAGAGGTCATACAAAATTGGCTGCAATATATCTTTTAAAATTGTCTTTTTGGATTATTAGACTTTTTCCAGAAATGCTTATGTTGCCTTTGATGAGCATGGTGAATACTTTCGTCAGAAGATTCCAACCATGGAAAAGAAGTGCCAAGATAAGTGAAATCCCCGTATGTTAGCTGACTACTGTTGGTCAATGAAAAGAGGCATCATTAATGCAAAATTTAGCATAAAATCGCAGTATACTGTTTTTAAAGCAGAATTAACAGAATATTGATTAACACGTGCTTCCTAAGTTTCAATATATTAAAAACTTTAAAACTGTGTCATATAAATCTTGCCTGATAGAGAAAATCACACATATTTATAAACAATTTAATTAGATTCTGTTGATTTAGACTTTACGAAAAAAATGTAGACCAGAGTAATTAAAATATTTTGCTCAAAAACATATTATAGGTATGAACAAGAAATATTAGTATACATGTACGATGTGTTTATAAAACTGGGAATAATAAAAGAGGCAAACACTTTCATATGAAATTGCTAATAAATTAAGCAACAACAAAGTACATAAATATTTGGAACACACTTATTATTTATATTCTTAATTTTGTATAAATTTTTAAACATTGTTTCCTCGCGAAGACATATTGCCATACTTTGCAGCCTTTATGCGATAGTGAAGCATTTATAGATAATGTTTTATATTTGGATTACCCAAATTCTCTCTGTACCTACATTCATAGAAAATTTCTAGGGATGTGTAGAATAATTGGTAATAACCATATTGCAAAGTCTGAATTATGCAACTGAATTGGCAACATTTATCATGTACAAAATAGACATATTTACCCATAACAAACTTGTTGCAAGTATAAACAGATAATTTGCTTGTGTTTTTGTAGCAGAAGAGAAAGATTCGTATTAAGGCATGTATTTTCATTGATTATCAGCCTTAATTCCCAGTCAATTTTTGTGGCAAAGAAATATGGAGTAATTTGCATCAGAACTCAATGTGCCTCTGTTCAAAAAGAATATACAGCTGAACTAAAATGCTTTGAGTTGATGCATTTTCTTTCTTTTAAACTGCCTAGATGTCAAACCCAAATCAAAACATTGGATTAATTTTAATTGGAACACTGGAAATTTCTTCCTTGAAAATCAAATACGTATGTGAATATTATTTCATAATGTATATTTTATATAATATCCTTCATTTTTTTATTAGAGAAAGAAAAATATAAAAAGAATCAGCACTAACTGCTTTGATTCATTAAATAAGATTATATATTCATAAATAATATAGTAAACAATAAAGAATGAAAATACAAATCAAAGAACTTACAAAAAAGAGGAATATTGCTATTTCTTTAATTTATACAGAATTTTAAAATCTATTTTATGTTAGAATTTTTAACAAGAAAGTTTTAAACTCAAAACTAACATAAAAACATTATTAATGGACTAAATATTATAAAAATATAATTTTTTTAAAATATTTGTCTTTGTTTTACATGAAAAATGTTTCTCCATGCCCTTTAATTGCTTTTTAACTTTCTTTTAAAATGATAGTTAAAATTTAAAAACTTTTTAAAACTATATGTTTTAAATATACATTTATACTATACTCATATCGTTTTCTTAATTTACTTTGTATTTATACAGATTTTAACTAAATTCCAATAAAAATAAATACTTTCTTTGCATGTTAATTCTTAAAAAAGTTTCTTCCAGCACAATTCATACCTTGATCTTAAATGAGTATTAATTATTTTTTTAATTACCGAGGGATATTCTCGCATAAATGATTTAAAATAAGTAATTACGGACTTTTTTATTAATTTAAATTACAAAAACCACCTGTAAAATCAGTAATTGTTGCAAATTTAAAAAATCTATTTTTAAATAAAGTGATATATATTTCTTTTTGTAGCTGCTGTATGTAACCAGAAAAGAAATCAAACACTAACAATAAGATAGTTCTTTCTTCACAAGTTTTTCAAATCCCATTGAGAAATATTCTTCTTCTTCAGCTCAGAACCCTTCACGTGCTTTGTTTCAAAATACAGAATCACAAGTTATGCTCAAATTGGATTGGAACATAGCCAAGTTTGGCAAAAAAGTCCCAGTTGAACATTGTCCAGACAGAAAAATAAAAAAGTGTCTAATAATACCAAAGAAATCTTCTTTCCTCCTGTTTATTGTATGTCTTATCTGAATTAAGTTGATCTTAAAGAGTACAATATTTTTATACTTAAAAAAACGGAATTATTTATCTATATGCAAGTAATATAGGAGAATTTTGAGCTTTAAATTAGAAAATAAGATATATTTTATAATTTACTGCATCATTGATATAATTTTTGTCTGAAGTGTTTTCTATAATTTATATGAAAAATCAAATTGTAAATTATTAAGAAACTTTATAAAAGTAAATTTTTATGCAATCTAAAGAGTATTTATTACTAATCAATGCATTTAATAATAAGTAAAAAAAGTGTTTTGTGTTCTCGGAGACTTCCACCAATTTTAATAGTAGTGGGATATGCTTAAATTTCAAGTAAGATTAATGCCTGTCTATATTAAAAGTTAACTACACGTTTTAATGCTTAAAATAAACCATCTTAAAATAAACCATCAGAAAATAATTTGTTAAAATTGGGATGACATAACTAACGGTTGTGTTTATATTTAACATATCATATGTATCTTTTCATCTTTGTGTCACTGATAAACACATATTTACTGAAACAATTTCCCGTGGCAACGAATCATAATAAATAAAATATGACGCCCGTGTTCTTATCTAATTAAATTCTGAATTGCAAAATAACCTTTTGATAAAATTTATTAAATTACTATTAATTGATTAAATTATTTAAGAATATATTACTTGTTGCACATAGATATTTGTGAAAATAACAGATATTTAGAGATTGTACATTAAGAGCAAAGGTAGAAAGCTTGATATATTTGCATTAGTATTGGTTAAATGTTTATGATTTTTCTCTTATACGGGAACTATATTCTGTAGTGGAATCTGAATAAATATGCTCTTGCATGTTTAAGGTAGCAATAAAAACCATGAGCTACTCAAATCTAGGTTAAACTCATTAATTGAGATCATTTTTTAATCAGAAATGCTGATAAAAGATCATTTTTATTGCATGTAGTTGTACTCTCAGCCTGGTAATAGATAAAAGTGAAAGATTATTTTAATGTTTATAAATAATGGATTGAAAACTTTTTATTTTATAAGTTTGGAACTATATTTCCACGAAACAATTGTTTTTTGCAATCGGAGGTTGCATACAATGAAGACTGTCTGAAAGAAAAACCTACCATAAATTCAAAATTTATTTGTTAGTTAAGTTCATTTTTGTGGGCACACTTTGCAGCATGATGCTAGGCAAAGTTCATCAATGACAAAATGGAATGCAGTACTTGGCATAGCTGGTTATGGGTTTTCTACAAATTTATTTAGTAGAAGTAATAAACGTTTATTATATATATATATATATATATATATATATATATATATATATATATATATATATATATATATATATATTTATATATATATATATATATGTGTGTGTGTGTGTGTGTGTGTATGTGTGAGTGTGTGTGTGTGTGTGTGTGTATGTGTGAGTGTGTGTGTGTGTATGTGTGAGTGTGTGTGTGTGTATGTGTGAGTGTGTGTGTGTGTGTGTATGTGTGTGTGTGTGTGTGTAGCAAAAATATACTCGTATTTATTTAAAATACAAAAAAAACAAATTTAAATACACTCTAAGTAATACTGAATTTTTAATTCAATATAATTTAATTCAATACATAAATAGAGACAATTATTACAATGGTTGAAGAATGGTTACAAATTGAAGAAAGAGAATCATTTGTTAAGTATAACTCAGTTTTTAAATGTTACACAAAAGATTATATAGTTTACTATACTAATGCCTGCTTACACAGTTTGTAAACATAAATGTGAGAAATATCATATTGAACTCTTATACAATAAAAAAATTGGTTGAATTCGAGTCATACAAATATCCCAAAAAATCTAAACTTTCACTTCAATAAAACTAAAATATGAAAATGTGATTCAGCTACATTTTTAGAAAGCAATAAATTATTAGCGAGGTTCTTTCCACATAATAGAGTAAACCAACATATAAATAGTAATAAAAAGCTCCCAATACATGAACCATTATTTATATCAGAATGTCAGATGAAGGATTTATTAAAAGAAAATATTTGTTATTCATTTGAGTAGACCAAGTATTTATTTAAATTGGTCGACGTTTTGAAGTTAAAAAAATTGGAAGATAAGCCCATGCCTGAATGCGCACAAAGACTTAGTTTAGAGATCTGAAAAATACTCCAATTTGCATACTGTTAAACCGCAATTGCAATCAGATAACTAATTTCGTTAATGCTATAAAGTTTTATGACAATTACATATATTTCCAAAAGAAACTTGATTCCAATATAAGTGATTTTTATTCACTCAAATTTAAATAACTTTCTACTGAGTTAATGAATGATGGATTGGGTATCTTAAGTATTAATCAAATGTGTTATTCCTTTTAGGGATTTTTATTTAAAATATCAATTTTTTATTATTATTATTTTTTAAGAAAATAATAAATTTAAGTTAGCTTTATGTTGACAGACAGATAAAGCGAATCTTTTTAAATCGTTTTGATCTATTTTCTTTAATTTTGTAAACTAATCATTAAGAGGTACTATGATAAATAAAATATTTATTGATACGTAGCTTGATATTTTGCAACTATTTATTAAATGGTCATAAATCTACTATAACCTGGTTGAGAAGTTATCCGGCTTATAATGATATTTATACCGACCTAGCTGTAAATCCCACCTGTTTGCTAAAACCATTTAAATCGATACTTGAAATAAGTTGTGGTTTCAATTTTATACAAGCGATAAATTTCAATGTGGAAAACCAAATCTAGAGCTTTCTTTTTGGGACATTATTTTAAATTATAAAGACTCACCAATATTTTCGTAGTTACGATGACTAGTTAGCCCCTTATAAAAGACATTATCACTTGTTTCATTATTCTGATAGTTGAAATAAATAAAATTAATGAAAAATGAGTGAGGGAATGTCCCGAATTTATCTGTGGTTAGAGATAATATTAAAGCAGTTAGAAATCCTCCCACAAATGGAGGGAATCATGTGTATGGGAAGTTGCGATAAAGAAATACAGTAAATGGTTGGATTGTCAACAGATCAGACAGTCGAATAGATGTGATTTAATGCAGTTTTTGTTGTCAAAACACTTGTTTATGACCGAGCACTCGGTCTCATATCATTTTAAATTATATTTAAAAATTGTTTAAGCCTTTTAAGCTTAAACCTTCCAGGTTCAAAGCTATTTATGCAAACATATTTATTAACTTGATCCTTCAGTTACACTTGGAGCATTTATATGCAACGAATTAATAGGATCATCTAGGTATTACAGTGAATAAAATAAACTGCAATACAAATAGCAAGTTTTACATTCATAAATGTAATAAAAACTAGAAAATCCATCTTTATGATTTCTGAATTAGTTGCAAAAGTTTATGGAGTCAAAACGTATGTTCTTCAAATGTGATTTATAGCCAAATATTTTTTTTCCATTCACTCATCACTTATCTGCAATAGTTTTGTGAATTTTGTTACGGAACTACATTAAAAATGTTAGAAATGTTATAGGTGATATTTCTAATTTGTGCATTATTCATGTTTATAGAATCATCAACTATGAGCCTTTTTTGATTTTCCGATCTCTTGAATATTTTTCTACTTAAAATTTTAAATAGCCTTGACACTATATTTTAAAATGTAGCTGACAATCCTTCCAATATTTTAATTGTATAATTTCGGTTTCTTGTCTGCTTACACTTTAATTAAAGAGCTCTATTTAGTTAATAAATTATGTTTTCCAGAATTATAGCAATATTTACTTCACAGATGGTAGTAAGCGAAAAGCAAGGTTAGATTTACTTCTTATGAATATAAAATAAAAGTGTGATGGTTCAACATAGTTGTTTCTTACCATCTTATCATTCAACTCTGCTAACTATATCATCACTACAGACCATCGGTCTTGAATTTACTGCAAGACCCTGAAGGAAGCATACAAATAACATGAAATTTTCTACATGTATTAGTGGAGGTGAGGTATGCAAATGATTACAGTTTCAGCGAAGAAACACATAACACGCACATGTGATACCACGTCAAAGGGATATTTAAGGCTTGGAGATTTTGAATATTTCGAGTTCGGAAATTTTGCTTTTCCTGTTTTTTGCAAAATAAGTCGAATTATTCCTCGCAGAAAACAGTGATCATTTTTGATTAAATATCTGAATTCGAGAGAAGAATGAATCGCATCCACTTCAGTGCACCAATTCACATGTGAAGTGTATGACAAATTAAGTGTATGACAGAGACGGATCGCTCAGCCACATCACGTGTGGCAACTCAGCCACAGTAAATCCTTAAAGGGGATAGAGAAGCACATCTTCCCTATCCGATGGGGAGTCTAGCCCAGTTGCTATTTGGATTCGGTCGTATGAAGACAGTATTGACACCAATTTATTATGGTGTGGAACTGATTTTTATGGAATGAAATCATGAAAATTGTTATATCTTAAGTAGTTATTGTGAAAATAAAATTTTAAAGGCAACAGGACTTATTAATGAAAAACAACAAGCAACCAATATATAACACAACATCACGAACCATAGCAGATCATATTCAGTTTTTAACCAGCATCTAGTGCCTCAGCGTACCATTCGACGCCGTTTTCAACAAAGTGGTGTGTCCAAAAGACAACAATTCTTTCGTTTACCCTTGATGCAGAACCACAGATGCTTCCATCGCCAAAAGTGAGATGAAAAAGGATGTAAATGACAAAGGAGAATGAAACTGTAATTGCTGACGACCCAGCATCTGTCTGAAACACCATGATAGTCGCATTGGAAACACCGTGGAGAGAGGATGCTAAAGAGTTACGTTATGCACCGCCACACTTGCAGTGCACTGGACGTTATGGTATAGGGCGATTGGATATCACTCTAGCACTTCTCTAGTACGCATTGACATAAGATTATGTATTGCAGTACTTAAAACAGCCAACACTACATCTCCGAGGTGTTGTATCCATTGTATTTCCGTGCCTTTATAGCTTCCCACTGCCATATATCAACAGAATAATACGCGAAAACTGTAGCACGCATTGTCAAAATTTTCTTCGTCAATCACCAGATTAAATTGCTTTCCTAGCCGGCACGATTCCGGGTCTTTCGCCGATAGAAAACACGTGATCCATAGTCGCTGAAAAATTTACCCAGATGATACACCAAATCAACTTGGGTAACGTGTGGAACTGCTTGGTCTGTTTTACCCCAAGAACACACCCAAAATCACTTTGGATCAATTCGAGGTGCTTGATCTTAAATAAAGACAACTAATCTGAATATTGATTTTGGCAGGAACCACACTTCACGCTTGCCTATAAATTCAATCATTTGATACTTGGTCATCATGTTAAGTACTAAATAAATTTGGATGGGGTATCTCTTGTCTTTCTTGTTGCTGCAATTTGGCTGGCCAGCAATGTATATCTCTATATTGTTATAATAATAATAATAATAGTTAAAATATCAGCACTTATTTTTGAATGGTGTCGAATGTACAACGTATATGGACACTAGATTAATTTCAACGTTACAGAGTGAAAAACCCACATTCGTATCGAATAACGAAAATATTAAAACATCACTAGAAAAAACTAATTAAATAACTATTGTTCTTGTTAATTGAAGAAAATAATGCAGAGATTTTGCATCCAGCATTCTGTGTAATAACATTACGTTTACATTTATATAAGGAATTTAGAAATCTAAATTTAATTATAAATGCTGCAAAGTCCTATTGAAATTTCATACTACCTCTGATACTTAATCGTTATCGACTCAATTGACATAATTAAAGAATATTGGTTCATATCACTGGAGAAAGGGAATATGGATTGCTTTGCTTAGAATACACATAGTAAAAAATAAATTTGAATTTATAAGCCTTGCTTTGCGCACTACCATGACCAAATTTCAGAGCGATGAATAGGACATTGCAAGGAACGTTGATTTTTCTTCTACTCCTTTTCATGATATTTCAATGTTTTGTAATACATAAATGAATATTTTTATTATGAATAGACTGCTTTTAAAGAAGCACAAAATTTGAATAGTTTTCGTGAATACCGAAATATACTTATATCCAACTGATCTAGAAACTTATCAAACAAGGAGGAAAAATTTGGTGGTAGAAAAAAATTAACTTGACTTCAATTAAATATAATTAAAATGAGTTCTGGGATTATATTATTATTTTGGGTTTACACATATCTAATTTGATAGTGAAAGTTCAACATTTGATAGAAGGAAGTCATCTAAGAAGACATGCTGGCAAAAATGCAATAGCAAAACATTAAATGGATTAATGAAATGTCTCATTGAAATATCTATCCTAATACATGCAATATATTAGTTCACCAACCATAATAAAGAAAAGTGTTAAATTAAGGAATATTGATGGCAGTTTATTTCAACGGAGGGACTACTAAGTGTCTTAAGTCATCTATGGGAATTAGAAATTGTCCATTTCCCAGAAAAAACTGACTCTCTCTCTAAACATTTATAAACAAAAAATATATATACATAAAAATATATACACAATATATATACACTACTGGCCATTAAAATTGCTACACCAGGAAGAAATACAGATAACAAAATGATATTTATTGGACAAATATATAATACAACACATAACAAGTGATTAAATTTTTAAAAAATTTGGCTGGATAGATCCTGAGAAATCGGTACCCAGAACAACCACCTCTGGCAGTAAAAACAGCAATTATATGCCTGGGCATTGAGTCAAACAGAGATTGGATTGCATGTACAGATACAGATGCCCATGTAGCTTCAACACGTTGCCATAGTTCATCAAACGTAGTGACTGGCGTTTGGTGACGAGCCAGTCGCTCGGCAACCATTGACCAGACGTTTCCTATTGGTGAAAGATCTGGAGAACGTGCTGACCAAGGTAACAGCCGAACATGTTCCGTATCAAGGAAGACCGGCAACATGCTGTCGGGCATTATCCTGCTGAAACGTAGGGTTTCGCAGGGCTCGAGTAAAGGGTAGTGGCACGGGTCGTAACACAACAGAATTGTAACGTGCACTGTTCAAAGCACCGTCAATGCGAACAAGAGGTGACCGAGACGTGTATCCAATGGCTCCCCATACCATCACGCCAAGGTGATGGGCCAGTATGACGATGACGAATGCCCGCTGCCACTGTGCGTTCACCACGATGCCGCCAAACACGGATGCGACCATCATGATGCTGTACACGGAACCGGGATTCATCTGAAAAGATGACGTCACGCCATTCGTGCGCCCAGGTTCTTTGTTGATCACATCATTGAAGGCGCTCTTGTCTATGACGCAGCGTCAAGGGAAGCCGCAACCATGGTCTCCGAGCTGAGAGTCCATGCTGCTGCAAACGTCGTCGAACTGTTCGTGCAGACACTTGTCTTCCAAATGACCCCGTTTCTTGACTCACGGCGATACTAGTGATAGGTGGCCGTATGGGTAGCTAGGTGCATACGGACTCACGGCAGTACTTGACTCACTAGTGATAGGTGGCCGTTGAGATCCCGCATGGCGTTCCGTATTACAGTCCTGAACCCATCAATTCCATATTCTGGTAACAGTGATTGGATCTCGAACGACGCGAGCAGCAATACTGCAAAAAGATAAACTGCAATCCCGGTACGCTACAATTCGACCTTTATCAAAGTCAGAAACTTGCTGGTACGAATTTTTCCTTCTTCCACGAGGCACCACAACAACTTTTCACCAGGCAACAGCGTTCAAATGCAATTTGTGTATGAGGAACCGGCTGAACAATTTCCTCATTTAAACACAATGTAGGAGTCACTACTGGCACCTTCTTTGTATGAATGCGCTGAAAAGCTAATCATTTGCATATCACAGCACCTTCTTCCTTTCGTATAAATTTCACGTCTGTAGCATGTCACCTTCTTGGTGTAGCAATTTTAGTGGCCAGTAGTATATATACATACAGTTTAAAATGGAGATTTTGAGAACATCATTATTATCAACCATTTCTTATTCATTCAAATTCGACCTTAAGAGTGCCTCTGAGATAATAACGAATTTTCAAAAATTGACAATGGGCTTACAGAAATATTATTTTGTATATCTTGATGTTCATTCCAAAAACTGAAAAATTCGATGCATTATCAAAATATGATGCAGAAGAAGGATTCGAGTGTTTATGAAAATTGTTTATTATTCTTTTCTAATACTTTTTTATATATATAAATTTACCTTCTGAATTTTATATCTTATTTTATTAATTATTTTTAATTGTCTGAATTCTAACTAATACAAATATTAGTATTGTCAGAGTTGCTTAAAAATTTTCTATTCATAAAATTACTTTTACATATATTTGAATGTTTTTTATGTTAGCATACTCAAACTTTAAAGAATAAATTTTAGATCTCAAGTATCATATATATATATATATATATATATATATATATATATATATATATATATATATATATATATATATATATATATATATATATATATATATATATTCTTGCTTGTAAAAAGCATAATCAACTTGAGAAAATTAAACAGTCAAGAATATATAACATCAATTCATTAATTCATTTACAAATTTGAAAATCAATTAATATTTCTGTTTCAGAATTATTCTTCGCACTATTTAATCTTCAAAGGAAAATTGACGTAATCCCATAATACTCTCTTATAAAAACCAATACTACCTCGTTTAATATTTAATGAAACTATAAATCATTTTTCTGGAAAGGGAATCAGATGTATCTAGAAATTCAAACTTATACCTTAAGCTGTAGGCATTATTAATAATATGAGTTCCAGTGGAAAAATTATATTCCCACTCCAATTAAAGGCTGCGAAATTGGATTATGTGAACTTTTGCTTTTACACGCTTACCCATTAAATTTTTTTTTGTTTCGCATTATTCGATAGGAAATAAATGGATCACAGTTTCGCATATTTCCTGCAATTCATAATTGTTTTCTATAATACTTAGGTTAATTATTATTTTTTCCTCTTTGTACCTATATTCCTTTTATTTAATTGCATATTTCTTCTTTATTTTAATAAGTTAGTCTGCAAATAAATTTTCTTGAAGTTAATAAGCTATTTTCAATTATAATTTAAATTAATAATTTATTTTTTATTTTATTTATTTTTAATTATTATTTTTTAATAATTAAGTAAAATTTAAATGAAATTTAATAAAAATAACAATGCTATAATGTGATACACATGAATTTTAATTGTTACAAACAACCTTTTCAAAATACTCATATTTAATTAATAAAATTGTTGCTTTGTTTGTCAATTGACCGCTTTATTGAATAGGATATTCTATTTTGATTTGATGACAAGTTTAAAATAACTCTTTAAAAATATCATTAGTACTCAAAACTGATGCGTTTGTTTCACAAAATATTTTCATAAATTTTAAAATCATCCAGGATAAGTAAATATAGTATCAAACATATTATATGAATCTCAAAATGAGCAGATAATTTCATTTTAAAATTTTAGTATTGAAGTTTGAATATACTTCATTTTTGGGAATGCAAACCATGTGCCTATTTATCAAAATTTGATATTAATCTTTAAATGTCTAATTTTAACAAAATTTATATTGAAGTTAGAAATCAAATTATGATCCTCTATTTTGAATTAAATAAAAAGATTGAATCGAAAAGTGTTTCATGCATGTCATTATGAAATTATTCATAATTGGTAACTGTATTTCAAAATATTTTTTCATAAATTTAAAAAATTATGACAATATTTTTTCGTAAATTTTAAAAATTATTAAGAAAAAAATTTAAGTTTTTAAAACTATTCATTATTGAAAACACATTACGCATGTTTAAAAATGAATATTGTTTTTCTGATATATAAATTGACCAATTTAGTTACAAAGAGCACAAAGAAACTTATTTCATTAAGAAAAACAAGTTTATTGTGTTATTTTAAGCATACGCATTAAATCTTTACTGAAACCAAGTATAAATTTACACCCATAAAGTGCTAAATGGTTGCTAAATTACTTTTCTGGTTCTACATTCCTACATGCAAACTATTAGTATTTTAATGAATGCATTTGTTGTTAATGAATTCGCATGATCTGAGTACAAAATGATATACTTCTTGTGAGTTTAATTGTGCTGATCTTATAGAATATCTACTTTGGCTTCTTTATATTATGAATTTTAAAAGTCCGTACCATTTAGTTTAAATAGTTCATATACAGAATATAAAATTACAGCATACATTTTATAGACATGTATAAAAATAAAAATTTCCATATGTATATATATATATATATATATATATATATATATATATATATATATATATATATATATATATATATATATATATATATATAGCCAGGGTCTTTAATCAGCTGTCTTATTTGTGGGCCATCAAATATTCCTGCTTTAATTTTTTTCCATACTCAGCTGAGGCATTTTTTCCCCTATATATGCAAAGCATGATCCATTCTTATCAAGAGCCTTTACAAACTGCTTCATTAGACCCAACTTGATATGCAGTGGTGGAAAGATGATTTTCTCTTGTGGAACTAAAGGATCGTTGATGATATTTTTTTCCACAACATACATGTTTTCTCTCCTAGACCACTCTTTTCTAACCCAGTGTTGCGTTTTGTCTCTGCTATCCCAGAGGCACAAGAAACAAGGATATTTTGTGTGGCCACTTTGCTGTCCAAAGAGAAAGTTTACATTTTTAAGTCTACACAAATCACCCATTGGTGTTCACGATACTTAATTTTTTCCAACACCAAAGCTATGGTGTCATATTGCTCTTTCATTTTCGTTGAGTGAGCAATTGGTATTGAGCCATATTTGTTCCCATTATGTAGAAGAACACATTTCAAATTTCGCTTTGAGCTGTCAATAAAGAGTCTCCAATCATCTGGAAAATATTCAGGAAGACCCATTTTTACCAAGAGTTCTCTAACAGCATGACAAAATACAAGATATTTTTCTTCAGAGAAAAAAGGTAGCAGATCTTTCTCCCTTGTGCGATAGAATGTAATTTTCGTTCCTGGTTCAAGTAAATTTTCTTCCTTCAACCTGGAAGCCAGTAATTCAGAAGCTTCTTTTGACAGATTGAGATCTCTAGTGAAGTCATTTAATTCATCTTGGTTGAAACATTATGGAATTGATGATATCGTTTCAAAATCGCTGTCACCTTCAGTAGTATCAGAATTCTGATAACAGAGACAATAAGCGTTCTCACAGAGTTCTGGTAGCTGGTGAAAAGTTGGAATTGGCACTTCTTCTGAGTGCGGGATAGGGCGACTTACAGAGACTAAATCTTGATAAGTCCACTTATAACGATTCTTTCGATTGATTCCAGTAATATTTACTAGGCAGAAATAACAGTCATCAAAGTGATTTTTTGGTTCTCTCCATACCATTGGTACACCGAATTACAGGCTTTTCCTTTTCCCGGTAGTCCAGTGTCGTAAATGCTCTGTATAAGTTTTACAGACAATATGTGGTGCCCAGGTTTTATCTTGATCACCAAATTTAACACCAAAATATCCAAAATAAGCCCTCTTTACAAAGTCACTAATAGATTTTCTGTTTTCCAGTAGCGTGTATTCTCCGCATATGTAGCAAAAAATATCAGGATGATGTACACAGCTTCTTCTACTTGAACTCATTTTATTTCTATTCAGCAACACAAATACTTAGATTTATTTTTTAACAACTCGTTACTAAAGAGAAATTTCATATGACCCTAACCTCTATCTATCTACACCGCCGGAATTCACGAACTATTCTCAACTCTGAACTGCGGTTGAAGCTTTGAAGGTCACTTCAGATAGTGGACAGACATCTCCATCTATCGGATTTCTATGGAACTAACTGAATAGTACTAATAAGTAGGATTCATTCCCATTTATTAAGAATTTGTCAACTAATCAGTTATATATCTCATATTGTTTGTCTTCTTTTTATAATAAATGAATTAAAATAATAATTTTTAAAAATAGTAATTATTTATTTCCTAAATATTATTATTTTAAATTCAATTGGTTACAAAAGAAATAGGGGAATGACAATAGGGCAAATATACAAGAATCTTTCCGTGTATAAATTTTACAACACTTGTACTTGGAAGTACTAAATAGAAAAAAAGCATTGATAGATAAGTGAATTTATCTAAAAATCTAGAGTTGATACAGAAAAACTGCTTTCATAATTAGATTCAGCAATAAAAATATAGTTAAAATCTGCTCTAAAATCCTAAGCACCAAACAAATTTTTTTTGTAGGCCTGTGTTATTTTCAGTTGCTAAAACCGCTCTCTAAAGTAACCTCTCTGAATTAATATTGTTGAAGGCAATGTTTGGTTTATTTGTTTGTTTATCGCTCAACTGCCAGTTATATGCACACAAAGGCTAATTAGACCAACCTATGGTTTGAAATAGATTCCGAACCACTACAAACATCTATGCCGAATGTGGGATTCAAACCCATGAACTGCTGAACCGAAGATAAGTGCGCTGACCATTCGTCTGCCAGCTCGGCTAAGCAATTTTTGGATAAATTCAATGAATGATTTCGTTTACGGTATGATATAGTATATAATAATGCTATTACTATAATGTTATACTATGATGCAAAAATCCCTATTGAGCTCAATGAAACTGGTCGTTTGGCCAGTTGTATTTGTGTTTTTGACTATTTGTAAAAATTGTTGAGCAAAATGTTATGTTGGCTTGTCTTTAGATGGTTCAACTCTCATATATTTTGTTAGTCGCAATATTTATGTGCGGCAAGAGATATAATTCGTTCAAGCATACATTGATTTCTTTTCCTGCTTTAGAGTTGAGGATGGTTAGAAATGCTTGTTGAAAATCTGCTGTTGGTGTAAGTAGAGATCCGTGAATTAGAGTTTTCTGGTAAATCTTGTAATGTTTTGTAATTTGCTTCGAAATAATTTTGATGCGCGATTGTGCATTCACCCCAGAAATAATTTTAGATTGTTTGGAAATCCATATCATGCAAATACCTCTTGAGCTCTTGAGATATTACATGCCAAGAATCATTTTTCATCAATATTTAAGGGTAAATGGAGGGCGGAATAGGAATTTAATGAATCTTCTCCCATAAGTGTGGCAGGAATGCCAGATGATGCCAGTGCAAGTGTGATCTGTTATTTAGCATATATTTCTGTCAGCAATAGATTTATATATATATATATATATATATATATATATTATTTAGAAACGTTTTCCAGTGTGACTTGATGAGTCCAAGTAAGTAATTCCGCCAGTGTTGTTGTTGATCCGATCCATTGGAGCGTTGCAAATGTTTTTATTATAATTGAGAAGTGATTTGCTGTGTTCAATGTATTCGTTTTCAGTTTAATTTATTCTCTGTTATTTTTGTTTTCACTGCTTTGCTTCAGAACTAACAAGTTCTCATCCTTTATTAAGTTTAAGCATTCTATTAAATATAAATTGCTTTTTTTCTTATTACGAAACACGCTGAGTACAATTTAAACACTCCTCATTTCCCTTTCGATTCATATTCAATTCCTGCATCACCTTGATTACACATACATCGCTATTTGTTTTTATTCAGTTGCTGCATTTCACTAACATTTAAACTTGTAACGGATTGTACTTTATATACTACAAACTACCAATAGGTAGCTACACCCATGAAAAAGCTTCGAATATTCCACAATGTCTTAGAACATTCCACAACATTGCAATGCGATCTTCTGTTCAAACATTCCAGAATCGTGTGAAAGGTTGGAAAATGATCCTTAATACTCTCGAATGTTCTAGAAATCTTTAGAGGGTGAAACTCCTTGTCCTTATATCTTCAAAATAACACCGCTGGGGGAAAAAACGGGAACCTACTTACATGAGAGGTATAGGATTACCACACCACACACACATATATCTAACTATTTTGTTCATACCCGGATTCCATTCTCAGTTTTCTCGTCACGCACATTGTTCACATTCTATTACTATATATATGAAAACATATTTTAATAAAAAATGATCTCCTATTATATCGTATTAAGCATTTGCTGAATTTTTTTTATCAATTATTTTCACTTATCTTTACATTTAATACTCCTTGCTTAAATATTCTTGGCAATATTAAAACTTTTACAATTTCTAATTTCTATCATTAGCAATGTGAGCTTTTGTGACTGAATTCAAAGAATGGGGTTCAACACGGTATTTATTCATTGCAATTACTTTCCACTACATGGTATTTTAGATTATTAATAGATTTTCCTTCGAAATAAAAAAAAATTATGAAATAATTGAAATAAATAAATTATTATTATTATAGTTTTCGGTTTTACTAATTCCCATGGGAAAAATGGTCATTGAAAAATGGAAGAAAAGTAACAAATTAATTTACTTGTTTTTTATACTGGGATACATATTCTTTTAATTCCAACTTACAGAGATTAATATTTGCCTTTAAAATCTACAATATTTTTAAATATTGTAGATTTTAAAGGCAAATGTAAAAATATAATTTTAATTATATTTTTCACATTTCTCAATAGTCAAGTTTTAAGTTGTAGTAAATTTATATAAAATAAATGTGTATGTATGTGTGTGTAATTCAGTGAACTTTTTACAATATTAATTTTTTTTTTAATTATATAAATGTATAATAGTATAAGATAATCATTTAACCGTCAAGATAAAGCAAGTTGTTAGGGAAGTATACTAAAAAATAATATGTTGTCATTAACTGCATTTATAATTTGAAATAAAGATTTCTTCCATTTTATATTCATGAAGATTTTTATCACTGTTTATTTCAAAAACAACATTTTTTACAGTAAATTGCTTAATTTTTTATAATTATTTAATTATAAAAAATGTATAATGATAAGTTGTGATAAAATTATAAATTTTAATTCATTTAAGTTTCGCAAAAAATGTTGTCAAAAATCTATAACAAAATGTATGAGGCAAATACAATACTTATTTTATTAATCATCTAAAATTATTTTATCGCAATGTAATCTACAAATTTCACTTTATTCAAATTATCTTGTTATTTAATTATGAATTAATTCTCGATATTAATTTCAATTTCTCATCACAATGGAAAACAAAGCATATATTCGAAATATATTAGAAACCGAAACATGATTGGATTCATTTGAATTTTACAGAACATTCTATATTATATGTTGATTCTATTTTATTTCATAAATTATTATATACATATATATGTATATATATATATATATATATATATATATATATATATATATATATATATATATATATATATATATATATATATATATATATATATATATATATATATATATATATATATATATATATATATATATTTCACTAAGCAGTAATTTCCTTATTTTGACATATTATTCATTTAATTTAATTTTTTCAAAATAACTTCCGCATTGAAATTTAAGCGAATTTATAGATTTTTATGATAATATTTTTCGGACTTTTTACACCTATGTCTATGTCTATGCACAGAAGAGGGTTCTTTTTTCAAAAATATTATGTTTCAAAATTTAATCGTAATTATATTATAATATTTTCATTCGTAATTAAACTATAATATTTAGCTATTGAAATATGAGAAGTTTTAATTTATGCATTTAAAGAGATACCATTACCATTTAAAGAGACAAGTAAGTAATAGTGAATTTTTAGATGGGAAACACGAAAGTACTGGAGAATTTCATTGAATACGAAATCTTTCTTTGTTCATTAATATTTCATATCAATCAAAATGTAAGGAATGTTTTTTTATAAATGTTTCATTGAAACTTATAAGTTTACTTTCCAGGCATCCTATACCTTTAGTTTTCTTTTATTTTAACTATGTGTTATTTTTTGCCTTTCGCGAAGCAATAAAAGAAGAACAAAATTCTTATTGAAAATTACTGAAAGGATTATTATATGATACTTAAAGAAAATATATGCTTAAAATGGTGCTGCTTTATACTTGCATTTTTATTTAAAATGATTTTTTAGGACAAGGAATTAGGTACAAGAAATCTGGTTAGAGATGGATGAATACAAAATTAGGAATTTTCGTTTTATAGTTAATAGGAAGTGAAGTTTCACATATTATCAATTAATGTACTTTTTTGACGTATTCAAAATTTTACATATCCCTAAAATACATATATAAATATCAAAATTATTCGCGTGTAATTTGTTGACATTATATTATATATAAAGTGATGTCTTCTCAAGGTTCCCTGTTATTTTGATAAAATAATTACCATGTTTTAATTATTAGATAATTAACTACCATGCTCCCAATTACTGCCAAAATAAATAAATTAAAGTGAATTTTTTTTTATTTTTTGAGTATGAAAAATACAAATCTATATAATGTGTTTCTATAAGGTGTTTAGATATAATGTATTTCATTATTGGCATTGGCTGGTTTAACTAATTGCTTCATCAGGAAATTATTTCAAGGAATGGAAAGTTTTTTATACTTATTTCTAGACGGTGCAAATTACAACAGACCAACTACACACACAATACTTGCATTCTTCTGCTCATTACTGATGTGAATAAATTTAAACACTGTATCAATAGTTAGGCGCTATTTTTAGGGGTATTATAAATTTTTATTACAAGATTATTTTATGCAAATTCATTGAATCGAAACCGGTGTGAATATATAAGTTAACATATGCTTCATATATAACAAACTATGTATTTTAAATTTCTGAAATAGAATTAAACAAATTTTAAGAACAAAATTTTCTATCATATTGTTACTAAAAGAATTTTAATGATATGTAACGATACATATAGGGATGATGCTAAGCAGCCTTGGAAAATTCATTTTGGGTAGAACATCCCTCTACCAAATTATGTGAACTAGTAGCTTCTTCATAGGAAATAGGAATAAAAAACCTGCATTCGAAACCACATTAATGACCACGAATGATTTTGTTATGCACTGTACGACCTTCAATATGCAACGCAAGGATTTCCCAGAAAGTGACAAAACTGGGCAAACATATAGAGACAGCAATGAACAAACAACGAGAAATGGGAGTCATGCTCTATACCTATGGGTTATCGGGTGACAGGCAGCAACGAACAATAAATGATCTATATTTCAAAACGATATGAGTAACACATAACGAGAACAAGGTCGGTTTTGTAGTTTGTATGAACAACGTGAGTGGCCATACAAGAAACAACACATCTAGGCACAGTGTCAATGAAAGTACAAATGTCGTCATGAGGAATGGCTCTTCATACCCTGTCCACCATTTGTTAAAGTGCTTCTATCGAAGGAAACAGTGGCAGGCTTTGCAAGTGGCGTCCAATTATATCCCAAACATATTCAATTGGTGTAAGTTCTGGAGCGCACTATGGCTAAGGAGGCAACTTTACATCTTGCAGGACATGTTTTTTGGTGCAAGTTGTGCGCGCTATGTTGCTATCTTGCTAATAAAGTGTAATAAACATCCCCTGAAGGTGCGGTAATGTTACAGACTGAAGCACATCCTCTACGTATTGGTTCTGTTACTTTGGTGAGTATCACTGAAGAAACAGAAGGTCATCTGAGAATACGATCACTCAGTCATTCACATCACACTAATCCACCACCATTCCAGACAATGGATTCTTAAAGAACGCCACTACCACAGACCACTAACAAAAAATCAATGGCAAATAGATATGTTCGATACGGGACCATCTAAAGTTTCTTGCACATGGTGAAGAATATCGTTAGATGTGATTCGTGGGGCAGCTTGTACCTGCAGTCAAACGCATCAATCCACGTGTGCTGACATCACTATTTATGCACCGGTATCAAGCAAAGTTTCGCATTTCACATCATTTGCATAATTCGGTATGATGCTTCAACTCTGAAATTTGGGTAATTTTCTGGCCTCTACTTCTTGGTGTTACACTTTCAATTTCGGGCAGTGTAATTATAGATTGTACATTCCAAAAATTCCACTGTTCAGATTCTTCTGAAATAATAAATTCTGAATGTCCCTTGGTTTTTTAAAAAGACACAATAATATGTAAAAAATTGTAATATTTTATGAACATGCAGATCTGTTTCAAAGAACTTATATAAATAATGGAAATACATATCATTCTAAATCTTAAATATATTCTTAATTTGTTTATTTTGGTTATGAATCTAATATTTAGATTTGTATTGATGTAAATTTTCCTTTTGAACACAATGGAGATAAATATTTTTTTATTTGAAAAAAACAACACGTATCTTCCTATGCATCGTAAAATACCATTCAATTCATGAAATGCTCTTGTTGTGTTTATCTTTCTGTCATCTAAAGGAAACATACTAAATTCAACAGGCCTCTAACACAAAGACAATCAAACACACAAAAGTTTGAATGTATGTCCTGCCTGGAAAGCCTCAAACAGTCCAGGATGGTCTCAGAAGATGCTTGCAGAGCTTATCATATTGATCCGCGAATGTAAATTTCACTCTGATCTCGAAAAATGAGTAATTATTTTAATGTTTACTTGCTAATAAAAAATGCCGTTTGAGAAGTTGTATCACAATTGAGTGAAAATGATTACCAGCTTTTCTGCATATATATCATGAGTGGCTAGAAATGACTAATCATTCCTTTGAAAATTCAAATAGTGTCAATATTTGACAATCGATTCCTGTTGTCAAATCTGAAGTTTGAAGGAAAAAAAATGTGGAATTCTGTAAAAATCTTAGGCAAAACTATCATATCCCTCGTTGAAGTATATATGAATGATGTTTATGAATCATGTTATTGCAATAATCATCTTGTTATTGTAATAAGTATAAAATACCAAGAAGAAATTATATTGAAAAAGTAAATAAAAAAATATTTAATTATTTGTGCGTTATATGTTAAAATAATTTTCCAAAAATATATGTCCTTAAATATTACAGTTTAGTGACGACACTCACTTTTTGGCAAATTTAGTACAGCCTATTTTAAATTTATGATTAAGAATTTGAAATTGAAGTAACTAAATCACTTCTTCCCTCTTATTTTGAACATAATTAAAATTTGTAATATTTAAAGATACATGTTTTCGGCGAAAATATACCATGCCCTAAGAGATTGGAGCTAAATTTTGTTGTGTTGCAATTAATAATTAGCTATATCTTTCAGGAAATCATACGTTCTTATGAAGTATTTAGTTAATAATCTTTTCCTCAATTTTTATTCTATTAACTATCCCTTATATAAGACAAAACTGTTCATCTCAAATGAAACTAAAATTAATTAATTAAATCTAATTAGAGGTATTTTTTTAAATCGTAACACCAAGTGTCATAGACTGCAAGTTATAAAAATATATTTTAACTTCAGTGGAGGAATAAAAAGTACGGTATTAACGATTGAAAATTTGAACAAGATATAACACACACAGAATGTGAATAATATAAATATATAATTGTATATTATATAATTATATATATACAGAATATATTTAAATATGTGATAGTGATATGTGAATAATATAGCAACTATACGCTATTTCCATTTGATATTAAAGTTATATTTTAATATGTTACTTATCATAAGGTGCTTTTTAATACAAGTATCAATTCTTTTTACAGGAACCTTTCATTTGGATATACATTACAGAAAAAATGATTAAATATAACTGAATCATCATAACTGACACTTTGAAATAGTTTACAAGTGGTTTACTTGGAGATCTTAACAAAATTATAACAATGACATCGACTGGAAAACTTAAAACTCAAAAGACAAATGCTAGCCCTAATATTTTTGCTCAAATCGCAAATATTATGCAAAAAATAATGCATATTTTATGGACTGAGTTTTAATTACAAAATTCATTAAAATTTCTGGTTCAAATGAAAATTTTGAGAATTTGTTGCATACGTTGTGAAAAAGTAAATCTTGAAGTAATAAATTAGATAATTTAAATACATAAATTTTTCTTTGAGCGTATTACTTAAATAATTTGACATAAAATTATAGAATCAGCTATAAAATTATCTTTATTTAAGAAATTTTTGCTTTTAAATAGTCACACTGAAAATTAAAAAAATTTTAAACAAAGTTATTACTTATAAGAAGACCTTGGTATTCTTTGAAATATTTTGTTTATATATTAAACAGTCATCTGAAAGTGTGGTTACATAGAATTGATATTGAAGACTTTTAATTATTAATCTATAAGATTTTTCATATAAACTTAACTGTTAGTTATTATGTTAAAAAACATCCTTTAAAAATGAGGAAAGAAAATTCACACATTTTAATCTGTCCGGAAAGTCGATGGTAACGAAATTGCAACAAATAAATACATAAATAAATAAGTAAATATTCTGACTTCATCAAGTATCCAAATTTCATCCTCAAAATGCTTCAAAATTATTGATATTTGGAAGCAAAGACTTTTGCTTTCTTATAAAAATTATATTTATGATATGTGGTTAGTATTTAAAATACTGCAGTTGCCAAAGACGGAGCTAATCTTTCAAGTGAAACCGAAAGTATTTTTCATCATAAAGGTGTAGTCTTTAAAAAAGACAATACTACAAATGTCATTCAATGATTATGTTTGAATATCCTAAATGAGGGACATCGCATCGTATTTACTATAGTATTATTCAAGGGAAGTATACTATTCTTGACCATAAAAATTCAAGTCCATTGTTTTGTATGATATAATAAACATTTCTACCTTAAAAATAAATTAAATCTTGTTAAAATAAATGGATATTTTCACATAATCAACGACAACATTTAACTTTGTAAGATCTTATTAATTCATGAACTGAAAGTAATATATGTTGTTATAAGCAATTGAATATTTTTTAAAATGTAGAACAATAATTAAGTATATAAATCAAATTTTAATTATACATAGCCTAACAAAAAAATTATCTTCAATGTATGAGAAAACACCATGAAAAATAAAACATTGTTTTCAGTTCTTTCACACGTGAAAAGCTTTGTAGTAACATTACAATGTATATAGCTACAAGAAAAAAATTTAAAAAATAAACTAAATATATATATTTTTTTTATTTTATTGAATTCAGTTAAAATCAATGTTTCGTTAGTCAGTTAATTTTTTATACCAAGTGTGAAAGGGAGATTGCACTACAGAAATGAATTCCCAAAATTAAATTGCTAAAACTTCAGAATTACTTATATAACATCTCTGAGGCAAATTACAGACTAAAGTATTAATATCAAAGTGTATATGAATTACCATGCATTTTTCAGGATACAATTTATTCTCTTAAAAATTTAATGAAAAATAATATTTCTAAAATGTTTTATTAGAGCAGATATAAGATTTAGGTTTGGTTTTATTATTATATATAAAGTAGTTTTGGTCTATGTGAGCACACAAAGTAATGTGTTTCTTTTTCATTTTGAAATGCTACTATCTGTAATGTATTTATTAAAAAAATATGTAACATAAAAATATTTATATTAGAAATACCTTAACTATTCAAATCAAAACGATTGCACGTTAGGAATGTACAACGTGATGAATTACTATGAAAATATAAATTTTTGTTTCATAATCTTGAAAAATGTTAATACAAAGAAACATTTGCCAAACATTAATAAGTACCTAAAACTATTTACGTTTGTAGTTACATGATTATTCAATAAATTTAATAATATAATAATAAATTATTTATAATTTTAAATTATAATAATTATTATTTAAATTTAGAAATTATTTGCCATAAAAATTTAAAAATATTGCAATTTGTAATTTGAGATATATATATATATATTATATATATATATGTATATATATATATGTATATATATATATATATATATATATATATATATATATATATATATATATATATATATATATATATATATATATATATACATATATTATATTATATATATATATATATATATATAGTAACTTCATATTTATAAATTGTTTATTTTAAATGTAATTTTTAATTTTTATCAACTTCTATAAACCAAACTCAATTTGATAATTGTATTTTTTTTTTAATGTAACCTAACTATTTTGAAATGCTTATGCTGCATTTAACATAGAGTAGGATTTTACTTCAGAAAAATGCATTTTTTTTTGACAATTTGTATATATATAAGAATGCTGTTGTGCAGTACACCATCAAAAGGCAAACAAATTCTAATGCTCAAAAGTGCTTTTTCCTAAATAAAATATGAAGTTTTATTTTACTTAAGAAACTAGTAGGTTTTCTTACTTAAATATTATTTTAAAATACTTTCTAAAGCTGATCTATTTTAAACGCTTATCATATGTAATGTAAAATTTTCATATTAATACAATTGTGTGACTTTTATTATTTTATTATTTTTAAATATATGATGAATTTTAAATGTGTAGATAAAATTTGCTTAAAATATTAAATTAATTTTAAAATAAATGTTTAGCTTTACTTAGATGTTCACAATCTGAGATAAATTATATTACTTAATTTTAAGTATTCACTACTATAATGATAAATATTGAAATATTAGAGAATAATTTTTAAATTAATAAATAACTATGTTAAATATATATTAGGAAAATATAAATTTTTAGTGAACATTTGTGAACGTGTAAAATATGTTACTAATCTCGTGGGTAAACAATTTTAAAACAAATTAGCAACAACCTGGATTTGGAATTTTAATTCGCTTATTTTAAGAAAAAAAAGACAATGATATTTGAAATTTCTTAAATGAATGCAGAAAGCTTCAAAAAATTATCTTAAATACAATATGAATAGGAAATGTTTATTTTATAAACATATTCATACAGAACATAACAGTAAATTCCTTTCCCCTTTAGGATAAAAATTAAATTATATAAAAACATAAGCAGGCTAAAATTGACTAAGTATGTTTGTATAATTATCAGAGCATTAAATGTATTTTATTGAATTTAGTTAAAAAATGATATTAAGTTTTAAGTTTTCAGAATGTAGGGCTTGAGAGAACAAATGTTATATAAATATATATATATATATATATATATATATATATATATATATATATATATATATATATATATATATATATATATATATATATATATATATATATATATATATATATATATATATATATATATATATATATATATATATATATATATATATATATATATATATATATATATATATATTTATATATTTATATATATATATTTATTTATTTATTTTTATTTAAGATAATTAAAACATAGTTACGTAAAAATGAATACAATGATTATTGTGTGACATCAAAGAAATAAGAAAAAAAGAAATAAAGGCATTATTGAACTCAAATATGTAATATCTTTACATATGTTCCATAGTAAGGGATATGTCCTCCACTTACTGTATTACCTCGCAGTATTTCTTCATTCTCAGACAAGTTTGACTTTCGGTTCTTGATTTAAGTGAGACGATTCTTCAATCAATAGCTAATTATTGGATGTTTTCTGAAGGAGGTAATCATGAAATAATTAATTATTAAATCATTCACACACATTATCCTTAGGATTTCAATAAGGAAAGCATGTTAGGCCAAACCATTGTCTGCTGAACCGTGGGAATTCAAAATGCCATAAATTTTTATCGTTAAAAACCGACTACATCAATGGCACCACGAAATAGAAGAACTTGGGAAAGATTGTTTAATGACAGAAATATTTTCTGGTTACAGAACCTCTGTCGAAAAGGAAAGCTCAATATGTTTGACGGCAGCTGTGGCTCTTAAGTATTCATTGGAAGTTTTGGAAATTTGCTTATTTGAAAAAGATATCAAATTTAGATTCATCTGAATATTTTAACAAGGACCCATGAATAAAATATTACTTTCTGGTATACGTGATATTATTGTTTCAATGAAAAACAAAACAAAATAATTTCACCATAATAATAAATAGTGTTTTTGAATACTTCATTGCTAACGATAAAACAACAATGCATTTTTCATTTCATTTAAATAGAACTAAGTTTGGTAAAATATTAATAGAATAAAATTTAATAAATAAGAAAAATGTACATTTTTGCTATCGTGAATTCTGCTTACATAAATTAATGTATTAGAATCTTTGAAGTATTTTTAATTTATGACGACATCGTGTAACTTTTCTGGTGATCTTATATGATACCTGAAATGTTACTTCAATATAGAAATATACTTTATTAATGAATTAAGCCATAAAGTGAATTCACTTTTTGAATGTACATTTTCTTATCTAACAAAGGATCTCAACTTCTATAATCAACTTTTCATTTAAATAATTGGGTGAAGCCGTTATAAATATATTATGAGCCTGAGATATACACTGCCGCCAATTAAAATATAACAGCAAGAAGGAGTCGCAGAAAATGACGAAGCTTGTCATTAGCCAAATGGTGTCCCTGAAAAAGGCAATGGCAGGGCCGTCCAATTATGTCACAAACATGTTCTACTCGAGAGAGATCTAGCGAGAACTGTGATGTTGGAAGTATCTGTACTGATGTAGCTATACATGTTGAATGAGGCGAGGAGTGCGGTAAGGAGATTTCTTGCAGATGAACGACATTGGGCATCCCCAGAATGTATGGGAGTATCATCGGCTGAAGCACATCATTTACGTAACGTTAGGCTGTCATATTGCCTGGAAAGTAAACTAAAGTAACCTGCAATCTTACGCAATAATGCTCCAAACCATGAAGACACGTATTTGTTCAGGGGGCATTCCACAATTGCTACAATATTGAAAATGTCTTCACGTCAACGTCATGCTTACAAGAGGAGACTATGAATAAATAAACAGAAGCATAATACATTTAAGAAGACAATCATGTACCAATCCAAAGACAACATTGCACAAATCCAGCACCATTCCAGACATTGGCGTCTATACTTTGGGGTCAATTGCAGTCTTCTTAATGGATGCCAAGAGCACAGCCACCCACTGGCAATCAATCACCCGCAAATGGTTCTGTTCAATATATGAGCATCCAGGGTAACTTTCACATATTCTAGAATATCAGTAAACGTACTTTTCTTTCGATGCGTTGATTTACGTTTATAGTCGTTCCTCTGATTTTACCGGCTCCCGCAAAAGTTTAACGTCCATGTTCCAACCATCTTCGCAACAGATGGTACATTGTGGACAGGTCAAGGGATCTTTCAGCTTCAATTTGCCGTATGGACCAATCTGCCTTCTCAGAAAGATCAACATGCACCTTGAATACACTTTATATATATATATATATATATATATATATATATATATATATATATATATATATACATACATAATATATATATATACATACATAATATATATATATAATATATATATATATATATATATATATATATATATATATATATATATATATATATATATATATATATATATATATATATATATATATATATATATATAGATCGATAGATATAGATAGATAGACAGATAGATAAATTAAATGAATAAAATATTATTCCATGCATTCTTTTAACTTACTGTTATCTTAACGAAATATCTGCACCTCAATAAAAGCACAAAGTATAAATGCCAAGTGTTATTGAACCTTGATCTAAGAAGAGTTTTTACTGATAGATTGTTCAAATAAAACAGCTTCGAAGTCGTAGCATAACGTGAGCATCATAGATAAATTTATCTGTTGTCGTAAAAACGAGAGAAGAAAACAAATTGTTTTGGGGTTTAGAAACTGTGTGGAAAAAGAATTATTGTAAATGTTGACAAAATATTTATTCACTTGTTTAATGGTAAAATGAGTTTTTTCAGCTAGATAAAAAAGTTGAAATGCTTGAAATGAGGAATTCTGGTGAGCACTTCAGCTAAGCTGATAATTGATTGTTATTGGCTTTAGAGAAAGATAAATATCAAGTATAAAAGAAATTTAAAGCATATGCTTTTTGAAGTTAAACTAACAATTCAACGTTAAAATATATATTCAGCGTTTTCATCTAAGGGTTTTTTTCGTGAAAATGTAGAATTCAAAAAGTCATATGGATAATTTAAGAAAATATTTTTATTTCTCTCAGTAATTGTTTTTGTATCGACAATGCAGTTTTTAATTGAAATATATATATATATATATATAAATATAAATATATATATATATATATATATATATATATATATATATATATATATATATATATATATATATAATATATATATATATATATATATATATATATATATATATATATATATATATATATATATATATATATATGTAGAAATGTATAAGTTATGTAAACTACCATACTTTATGCATAGGACATCTTTTTTCTTTGTTAATAATATTTTTAAGATATGTATGACCTAAATTTAATACCAACAAAATTAATAATTTTTCAATGATAATAATACACCCTGCCTAATATCTATATAAAACAATACCTTAAATTAAAGCTCTTGAGATTTTATATTCTTATAAAATTGATGACTGTTTCAAACTAATATTAGTAATTTGTTTCAATTATTAACTTTATTCACTATTATCTAATTGTTAAATGAAATACAAAATGAATATAAAATAAATATGTTTTCTTAATCTACAATGTGTTGCTTGATTGAATTAATCATAATGTGTACTTTTTTATAGTCTAAATTAGAAAACTGGATTACATTTTATATTTGAATAATTTTATCTTATTTTTGGGAAAAATAACTCAGTTAAAAATCTAAAACATATGTGCTGCTTTAATCAAATTATCTCGACATTCTAATACCAAATGTATGTTTTAAATCTTAATATGAAATAAGAATATACATAGCTTTTAGATTAATGAGGGAGAAATAAGAAGTATGTTGTACTGTATTTATATTTTTAAGTGTGTTTAATAGGAATTTGAAATAATGCAATAAAAACCATCAATAAAAACACTGAAATGTGTGTTAAAGTTTACAAAAAGCACTAACTAGTTACAAATTACATTTTTTAAGTTGTTGTTTTCGTGTGCCAGCTAGGCTAGCAAATTGGGGCGCGCTGCTCCACTTTTCCAACTGAACCGTATTTAGTGTGAAGTCCGACTACTTCAGTACATGCATAGGAACCCGTTTATAGGGTAGGCAACCATTCACACCTCATTCACACACAAGGAAAGGACAAAGACGGGATAGAGAGAGAGAGAGTACATCCATTCCTGAACCGGGTTTCGAACCAGGGCTCTCTATCCGTAGTCTAGCACGCTGACCACTAGACAAGTTGGCTGGCACATTTTCTAAGTAAAATCAGCCTATAACTGTAGATAAAAAAGTTTAACATAATTCATTTATATGATCTTTAATTATTTCAAAAATATCAACTGTCTCGTTAAGTTTTTAAAATTTAGCTATTCTATAGTTATTACCATACTATTTTATAGTTATTCTATAGTTATTACTATACTATACTAATTCTGTAGTTATTACTAAGAGTTTGAAAAACTTAACACTTATTATTAGTCTTAAGTTTTTTAAACTCATTGTAATAACTATAGAATTAAATCAATACATTAATTTAGCCAATTTTAACGTTCACTTAGAAACTGCAAAAATAAATAAATAAATAAATAAAAAATAAATAAAAACTCTCATTTTTTTAATTTCATGCCATTTAAATTAATTAAAAAATTGCTTTATTTAAACCGTTTATCTAAAATTCATTTATTATCCAAGTGCATATCGTTTTATTTCAGAGCTTCACTCATAAAATCCATTTTTTCTCAGTTTTGATCTAAACCAGATGTATCTTCTATATATTTTAATTCCAGTTTGCTATCGCATCCATTTTCTAATTGCAAAACATTTTCCTGAAAGTTAACTCATGCACTCTATATGCTATTTTTTAAAATCAATATCAAAACAGAAGTTTAGGAAAATTGTAATAAATACACGTGCCGCAGAATCTTATCATTAAGCTTTCTAAATGAGTATTATGAATTCCATCTTTCAATGACGTAATTGAGTAATCAAGTGGGATTAAAACTTAATCATGTTGACGAAAGTTATTGTTTTTGTAGTTAAAATAATAAATAATGCTTTGATAATGAAAATTATGCATACTTAAAAATAGAAATATATGCAAAAATATTGAGAAAATCATTCTTTTCCTGTTCGTTTAAATTTGTTTCTAGTCAGAAACAAAAAAATTTTGTAAGACGTAGTTGAATTGCTTGTACTTACTGAAGATATGTGTATAATTCATCATGAATTACATTTTAGTGGTATACCTAAAGCAATTCTTTGAACATCTTAAATTTTTCAATATATAATACTTAGATCTTAACAAACAGGAATATCCAACGAAAATTTTAATTACAACTGAAAATATAAACACGTTATTTAAGGAATCAGTTAGTTTGATTTTCACATTAATGTTAAGCAATTGTAATAGTAACTAAATTGGTAATTCTTATACTAATAAGTGTTTTAATAATGCTTTACTATATCAGCACATAATGCATACTATATTTCAAGTCCATGAAAAATGAATCAAACTATATAGTTAGTTCTATAATAAAACACATAATCAGAAGGTTCTGAATAGTTTTGAAATGTTCAATTCATTTGTTTAAATTTAATGAAAATTTCTGTTTGTTCTAACACTAACTAAACACCCAATTTAAATAAATATAACTTTATGATAAAAATCGATTTTAAATATTTTTTTTTTAAAATTATGGAATATAGAGTTGACGAAATGTTATCTGAAATATATAGTGAAGGCTAAAAATTTAATTGTAAATATATTTTATATTTTTCTTTGACATATAATATTATGAGCTTATATATAAATAATTACCATTTGTATTCCCTAACGCAAGGTATAGACTATTAGTTATTTAATTCATATCTTGAATTAAAAGACTAAATGAGTGCATGTAACAAAATATCAATTACAGTCAATCTGCTATTTTTTTATGAAGTAAGTATGGGTACAAGAGTATTTGTTAGCTTATTGATTTTAAATGTTATATGGCCAAGTGCCAATCAATATACTAAGGCTTGATATCAAGAACATTTGCATAAAATTATCCTAGTTGATTTTCTTAATATTTTAACAAATCAATCATTAATATAAAATCTTTATGTAACATTAATATAATATATAAGTATCTTAATCTGTCTCATTTTATAAGGATGAAATCATTCAATTTAAATCATTCCTCATGTGATATAAAATAAATTAATAATGTTGTATTTACATTAACAAGTGTTTTCAAATATCTGAGAAGAATTGGAAAAAAAAAAGATATTCAAAAATAATTAACTGGAAAATGGCTATGAAATTTTGTGTGATTTATTACGAATATTTTTCTCACAATAAATGTCATATAATTAAGCAATTCTTTTTTTTTGTATAAAATAGGATATCTGTAAATACTTTAATTTACTATAAAGATAATTAATATTTATAGTAAATTAAGCGATTTACAGATAACCTTTGATATTCCTAATATGATAATTTAGAAATATCATATTTATCATCATTATTAAAATAGATGGGTACATTAACGTAAAGAAGATAAAAATAAAATTCTATTTATTGAAGTAACTTAATTAACTTAATTTTTGAACTTTGATAGGTTTACTTCAATTGATTAAATGACCATTTACGTAAATTTATTGGAAATATTACTATAACAATGTTTCATATATATATATATATATATATATATATATATATATATATATATATATATATATATATATATATATATATATATATATATATATATATATATATATATATATATATATATATATATATATATATATATACTTATATATTTGCCTTACTACGTGAACATCCTACACAGATTCATTCATTTTACATTGAGAATAACTTAGTCGAGATTTTGCATATTCGGAAGAATGGAAGAATGCAGCCTGTGACTTCAACTGTAATATATCCTTCAAAATTCTACGATAAAACATTTTCATCTCTCTTTTTCCATGTATATTGGAAATCCCAAATTTTTAAGCATTTCATTATTGCGACATCATGCGGTGGTTTTCTAGTACTGTTGATCAATATTTTTCTAATTTGCTTGATAAAACAAAGCATTACTCCTATTCTAGACGTAGATTAAACCAAAAGATGTAGTTATGCAATTTGCCTCATTGTCTAGATTACAGAAAATTCAATTTTAAATTTCAAAATTAATTATTTTCAATGTTGAGTACAAAACCGCGAAATTTCGCACCTTACAGTAATCATTACTTTTCCTTCACAATAAAAATGCAAAGTTGCAATTTAAGTATATGTAAGTCCTTAAAATATTTAATGTTGAATAACAAAATTTCATTTTAATAACTTCCATTCATTTACAAAACAATTATAAATTACGGCAACAACGAATTAAAAACGCAATTTAAAAAAAATGTATTAATTTAAAATATATAAAAACATTTAATTTATCACCATTTTCGTGACTTTAACCTAAATTCTAAATATAAATGGAACAAAAATGAAGAACTTTTAATATTCTTTTACATACGTTAGTAAAAATTTACCTCTTATTACAATTTTTAATATGTGACTGTTTAAAATATGGAATTTAGCATTTTTTTACATGATAGAAAAAAAAATCACCAATTTTTTTGTATACAAAAGAATGACGCTTATTTTTCCATTACACCTCGTTTTTTTATAATTGTCGTAAGGGGTCAGAAAAAATTGTAAATTATTGTCAGAAATATCTCATTTTCATCCTGTATTGTTTCAAAATATTTATGTTTTCAAAAACTATTTAAAAATAACATGCAAACATTGCGTTAAACATTTTTTTACACATTTTGTATAAACTAAACAATTATCACTTATTGATAAAACTTATGTAAACACCAATGTTTGTTTCGCTAAGAAACTGTTAAGAAAACGTATCAATGATCAATTGAGTAAGTATAATATGAGTATAATTTTTTCTTCACAATGAGGCAAAACTAAAATTTGGTGTAATTAGTTGTTGTTTGCACTTCATGATTTGCGACCTTAATAGGTTTTCAACAGACAAAATTAACACCAAGCAAACTTTTGCACCAACTAGCTTTAGCTTAATTTTGCATTTAGCTTCTTTACCATTATTTATCACATTTTAGACAAAACTCCTTCAATCCAACACCCAAGCAATTGGAAGAAGGTTGGTGACAAAGTTGGATTTTTATTATAGAATATATTCTATAGGCTCTCAAAGAATTTTGGGATTAGTTTTCATTTTCAGTGGATCCAGTTACACGTCATCATTAAGGGAAATGAAATTGCTGAATCCCTGGCTTACGCTACCTCTTTAGAGCTTTTACAACCTGATTTGCCATCCACTTTTAATAAAAATTTCTTGAGAGTAAATGAAAATGCTTATGAATGTCTGGAGTCTTCGACCACTAATAATTGGTATCCTAGAAAACTCCCTGCTGGCGCCTTGCTATTTGAAGGAACTAGAGGCCAACAGACTTGCATTTCACGTTTTACTAGGGATAATTTAAGATGCCTCAAATATGTGCAGGGTCAAAATGCTTTTAGCGTGTGCCCAAAATGTAAAGTTGAAAAATCATTGTCTGAGCATATCTTGAGCTGCTTGAATTTTGATTTGAATGAGGTTTTTTTTAAAGGTTTGAAGAAATGGACTCCTTGAGTTGGTCTAACATTGAATTTGCACCATCTGGGATTTGCAACAACATAAAAAAACTTATACTGAATAATAAGTAATTAACAGCATCAATAGTTTGAATTTATAGAATCAAATGTTACAGAAATGTTAAGATTATTACTGGGCAATACGTTTACTTGTACTAAGCATGTATCCAATGACACGCACTCTTGTCATCGGTTAAATACCTTGGCTTTGCATATTTGAAGTTGGCTGGAATCATTTTTAAAATGTAGTTTCAAGTCTAATAGAGTTTTTATAAGCAAAAAAAAATCTATTAGTGTTAATTCATAAAGAATTTCACATAAAATTATGACTTTTTCTTTAAATATGATATGTTTGTAATTTAGAGAAAATATCATGAATATTGTCAATGTTTAAATATGATTAAATTACATCCGAATTTTCCAAATTGCTCATATATAAAAATATAATGCAAAATAAACACATATCACATAAATTTAAACTATTTATATTCAAATTTGTTTAGAACGCTTATTCATACAATACCTGTTGCCATCAAAAATAAAGTTCAATTTTTTTCTATTTTCTTGGTCAATTTAATACTTTTTTGTTGAGATATTCCTTGTCACATAGAATCAACTCTATACAAATATACTAATACGTGTCTAAATATGAGCACAGATCTGTAAAGTGAAACTCATTTTCGCAATTTTATTTCTCAAAATTAATTTTTATTAATGTATTTTCTGTACATTTTTAAATATAAATTCATATATCATAAAATTTAGGTATATAATTTAAAAATAACTGATTAAATACTCAGCGTTTCCTTAAATTATTTTTAAAAAGTTAACAATACATGTCTTTTTATTGGAAATGATGTTAACGATTTTTTTTTCCTTTTCATTTTCAAATATTTGTTTTATTTTTTAAATGTTGGGGAAAGCGAAAGCATAAAACGACGTATAATGAACAAAATATCTATACATAATATTAACACTTACAAAATGCATTGATGTTTAATGTCCTCAATTATTGGATTATTTATCGTTGAACAAAGTATAAATTACATCTTCGAATGTGTCAGATTTAATAAGTAAGTACATTTAGATATCTTTGTAATAACTACAGCAAAATTAAGTTCCATTTCATAAATTCTAACAAACTTAATTTTATTTTAGAATATTCAGAGTAATCATCATTTATTTAAGGAAAAATAAAGAATATATGCTTTACCTATTTTTCAAAATTGTATCTTTATCATAATGGGAATCTGGGAAATAATAGAAGAGTGACATCCTTCCTGTTTTCAATAAAGGTTAAAAGGAAGATATTTGACTGCCATGTATTGAGACATGTATACATTTCAAAATTCCCATAATATTCAATTTCGTATAGTTATTACTTTCAATGTGTGATATTCCATATTGATTTTAAAACGTAAATTTATTTATAAATTAAAGTCAAATAATTTATTTAAATTATGAGATTTTCAATCAATTTTAAAAAATTCTCTCTGAAGTTTATTTATTTAATTATTTTTTTATTTTATTTTTTTTACCTTTAATTACTAAACTCTTTGACTTGTGAATATGAGGCATGCATGCATGCATGAATGATGACATTCATAATAATTCTGACTTTTAAATAAAAAGTTGGATGAATACATAATTTCAAGAGGAATTATTGTGTAAATTAATAATGAATAAAATTAACAATATTTTAATGACCCTAATAAAATAAATAAGCATAAAAAATTTGTGTTGATAATGCATTTTCGCTATATTTGAATCAATTGTGAAGCCCGGAGGTAACACTGTTCTCTTGCAAAGCACAGATCCAAATTTTAACCCTCAGACTTTCAACTGTTCAGTGGGTTAACAAAACTGAGTATCACGCATGCTGAGAAACTAAACATTGGTAGTATTGCATAAAGTTGATCACCTAACCCAGACATATACTTCGTACCTCAAGGCTTACATTCAAAAAAACAGAGATGGTCACTAAACCTTGTCCCATAGGAGCTCTCATGGTAATGAGTTTAGTTTAGTTTGGTCTAATTAATTTGTATTATTAATTTTAAAAAAAGAATACTGATTAGTATTAAAACAGAATTTTTGATGGCATTTTGAAGTAATAGTAAATAGTTTAAGGATTTTGAATATAATATCATAAAATATTTAATATTTTAAATGGACATTATTCTTAATAATTCAGTTAAAAGATTAATTATTTATGTAATAGAAAATTCAATGTTTATCAAAGTATGATAAAAATATGATTTAATGTTTTATGAATTTTGAATCCAAATTCACGTTTTTCTGTGGATAATTTAAGGTATCTATAATATCCTAATAAGAAAATCACAAGTATAATTAGGATTAAATTTCTCATGTGAATCTACAGTTATAAGAAATATTTTACATAATTTTTCATCAAAGCTTATTAAAACGAAAATATTTTAGTGAAAAATAGTAAACCCTAGTACTAATATATTAACTCAAATTCTCAAAACGTTTCAAAATAAGAAATTTTAATGCTAGGTTATAATTATAATACTCGATTGCATAAGCCACGTGCGCGAGAGAATTAAAATCGTATAAGACTGTTAGTTAATATAAGAACTAAAAATAGCGTTTATTAAATATTTTGAATATTTTCAATTTGAGCCGATAAAAATGTCATTTATTTAAACAGTTTTTCCTCAGTTGTATATGAAACCGCTTTTAAAATGTGATTGAGAGATTTCCCATAAATTATTATTATTTTTTCGCATTCCGTATTAGCAAAGATTTTCGTTACATTTTGTAAGTAAAAAGTGTTACTAATAAGCTTCTAAATGTATAAATAAAACTGCATAGTTCAAAATAAGTTTATTTTATTTAAAATAATGGGGAAATTTGTTTTAGCTATATACATATTTGCACTGCATTTCTTAATTAATTTAGTGCAGATGTCGAAAACATTTGGTTGAAACTATGAGAAATATAAAATTTTAGGTAATATTTTTCATATATGTATAGATGCATAAATATTTCTTAACAACAATAGTATTTATAGCATTAAACACTATGACCTTGATCATAAATGTTTATAAAAATTTTCACACTATATGCATTACAAAATACCTTAAAATTATTGCGTAGTATTATCAATTAGTTGCGTTTTTTCTTTTTTTGCACATTTAACAATATATGAATAAAAAGTTTTGAAATATAAGCATGATAAATTAATATGGTATTTTTTTTGAAGTAATGAACTCTAAATACATAGAAGCATAACGTTTTCTATTATTCATCATTATATATTTCTTTAATAATTGTTAATATTAATAAAACGCAAAAAATTGAGTTCTAATTTTCTGAAAAGCATAGTAATTTTTTAAAACATCAAGCTATACCCATTAGAGACATAATATCTTATACATAGACTATTTTTAATATTCTAGTTGTAATAATAAAAAAAAGAGTTTTATCTGAAATGTTTTTTTTTTTTTCAAAAATATCTACTCACTACGAGCAGTTAAGAAATTCATCAAAAACATATGAGTTTTCAAAGAATTACCATAACTCCTAATATGTTATGTATATCCTTGAAATCTGTAAATCTGTAGGCATATAACTGAGACAAATATATATATATATATATATATATATATATATATATATATATATATATATATATATATATATATATATATATATATATATATATATATATATATATATATATATATATATATATATATATATATATATATATATATATATATATATATATATATATATATATATATATATATATATATATAATATATATATATATATATATATATAATAATAATAATAATAATAATAATAACAATAAAAACAATAAAATGAACAAATTTTGGATTGCATGTCAGAATTTATGCAATCCAAAATTGCGTTTGCTTGACATATTTAAAAAGATGCACTTAACAACAACAACAACTATATCCAACAACAACATCCAACAACTAAAAAGAAACCGGGAAAGTGAAAATAAATATATATGAATGAAATTATGTATATATATTAAAAAAGAATTGTATCTCTAGAATTTGTTTATTTTAACTATTTATATTATGAAAATATTTCTGAAATAGTTATTGCACAAATTTCAAATTTTACATTATTTATTGAGAATGAATTTCTGTTACCATTCTACTATTTCAGAAAATTAGGAAAATTTATGTGATTTCTGAAGTTTAGAGTCAACGTTTTTCTAGATTCATAATGGACTCTCAATGTGTACAGAAACATATATCCATGGATAAATATCAAATATAAATTTTAAACATAAATATTTATTTCACATTTTACATCAAATATTTATGAAATGAATAAATTCAGTCAGCGTTCCCTTATATTGAAATAAGACAATATTTAAGAAACGGTCAGGAATTCAAAAAAACCAAATAAGTCAATATTTGGTAATTTTCTTTTCAACACATTGCGTTATATCTGTATTTCATGTTTCAAAATTTCATATTTATTCTCAGTGAAGTTATATGGATATTACTTTTATATTTATTTGTGTGTGGTCATTCTAATTTAACCTATCTGTATGATAACTGCTACACTTTTAAATGATTTTTAGGGAATAAAAGTTATGATATATTTTGGAAAAACATTTGTTTTTCCAAAGAGAACTATAATGTATGTATGTATGTATGTATATATATATATATATATATATATATATATATATATATATATATATATATATATATACTTTTGCTATCGGAGAAAATTTAACGTATCCGTATCCAATTGAATCTTCTAATTTTAGTGTGTGTGCCTTAATCTATCCGAAAGAATTTTCAAAAAAGTCACAGATACGGAGATATTAAGTATTCTCGCCTTTGAGATCATAAACACTCATTATCCTGAACCAGACTGGCTGAGAATTTATACTAACGGTTCCCGGTTGTGGGGAGGATCCAACGCTGGAGTAGGTTTCTATTGTCCCCTTTTCTCAACTGCAAAACCAGTTGGCAAATTTGCATCCAAATTTGATGGGGAACTGCTTGTCATCAGGATTGCTCTTTCTCAGTTGACATGCCATCTTAATAGGTTCTCCAAGGCAGTTTTACTTAGTGACTCCTGGACTGCATTGCAATCGTTTATACCTACTTCAAATTCTGTATCCTCTGTTGGCCATGATTGTTGCAGCCTACTTCAGAGTTTTTCTTCCAATGAGAAAGATATTGTTCTTTATTGGATCCCGAGACACTGTGATATCTATGGAAATGAAATTGCCAAAACACTGACAAAAAGGGGAGCCTTGAATTTGCAATAACCTTTTTCTAGTGTATAATTTTGCGTAATAAAATGACTAATTAAAAATACATTGTCTAAAAGATTCAAATAGATTCTCGAATCTCGATCAGAGTAAAAGTCTTGGAAAGACAGATTTTTTGCGGTCACAAAATGGCCCAGACATAAAATGGTAACTGAGTGTAGGCTCGCCACCGGTCATGACTGCCTTCTTAAACACTTGTACCGTCTTCGTAAAGTTTCAAGTCCTATCTGCAACCTCTGTAATCTGGGACGGGACATGGATCATGATCATCAATACCATTGTAAGGAGTTACCGACACGCTCAATTGCGGACATCTGCTGGGAGGCTATATATATATATATATATATATATATATATATATATATATATATATATATATATATATATATATATATATATATATATATATATATATATATGTTATCCCCATCGTTTCAATTTTTTAAAATATATTTTAAATGTTATTCTAAATAACAGCTAGTATAATTTCAAAATAAAAAGAGAGAAAAAAAACTATAAGCGTTTGACAGATTTACTGTTCTTTTTTTGTTGTACATTTTCCGACTAGATGTAACAGCTGTTATTTCAATCTCTAAGAAAATAAATTCGAAAATAAAATTTTTCAGAGTTTTCGAACGTTACTTGATGCATTTGTTGTCATGCTGTTCTGTATTCTCCATTGCAATAATGTTTCTGATACAAAGTAAATGTTTTCATGAAATTTGTGAAAAATAGTTGTTTTATTATTTGTAAGCAATAGCTGTTAATCTTAGGAATCGTTTTGTCAAATTTTTAAAAATGAAAGAGATTTAAGCAATATAAGTTTTTAAGTGTTCAGCTTTCGTTAAATGTTTATTTTCTGTGCTTTTTTCGATTTAACTTTTTAAAATGCATTTTGAATGATATATTTAATAAAAAATACCATATTTTCCAAATATAAAATGTTAAAGTAATCAGGAAGATTTGATAGATATATTTTCAGTTTTTGTTTTATACTTGGCAATAATATACATCAACTATTATATTATTTGTTTCTTAGTTAAGAACTAAAATTGTTTCTTAATTTACATTTTTTTTCAAATACTTCGCCACCTGTAGTGGTTTTCATAAGCATTGAGCTAAATAAAATATTTCTACTTAATTTTAAATAAAATTATGAATTAATAATGATGTCGTAAAAAAAATATTATTTAGTCAACAATATCGGTATGAATAATAAATACACTTGAGACAAGGATCATGTGATATGGAATTCAATTAAATTTGAAAAATTAATTTAAATTAAATATTAATTTTAGTTGTATGCTGTTCATATGGTTTAATATTTTTATTTAATATATTTATGCGAAAAAACGTTTTAAAGTAATTAATTCATTTATATCTATATATTTTGTTAAACGTATACATTACCTAGAATTAATAAAATATAAAAATCTTTAACTCTGACCATTTTTCTTTTAAGAATAATTAAGCATTAAATTATCTTACTTAAATAACATAAATGATACAAATTTTGTCTGTTTACCAGAAGTATGTTTATTTTTTAGACAAGTCCCTTAGAGTTTATTGAAATGTTAAACACAATAATTATATATTTTTTTGGAATTCTGACTCTACGTTCCATTACAAATGCATTTTTTCCTTTGACAAATAAATATTTAAATTTCATTTTAAATTTAAAATATATTATATTCATAAACAGTATAAAAATGCATTTAAAAGTCATTAACATACTTATGTAAATATGCTCTCTAAAGAAGTTATTGTTAATATGAAGTGTAATCAAACTTGGATTTTTTTTATTTCTTTTCTTAAGTGAATAAAACAGTTTAAAAACCAGGAAAAATAATAAACACAATTAGATTTTAAGGAAAGAATTTTTATTCACAAGTCCACTGCGACATATCTTTTTACAAATAGAGTAAATATTGATAGGTTTATAGGCGCATAAACAGACAAATTTTATTAATTAACTTCTTTTCAAACTGGCAAGAAAGATATTTTTACAAAAAAATTGGCTAAGTAAATTGCAATTTATTAATTAATTTAACTAAGCAAATAAAATTTATAAATAAATATAAATAAAACTACATAATTCATTTCATTATATTTTATTTTCACAGCTCTTGAAAATTTAAATCGATGCTAAAGAATGCATAAACATGTTTAAACTCTCTTTATTTTAAGTTCAGTTTATTAAAAAACATACATATATTTTTCATAATAAAATAATGCAATTTGTGTATTTTATTAAATTATCAAAAATTAAATCATTATGATGCTTAAAAGCTAAACATTATAGGTGGTAATTGTGAAAGAATTTTTTTAACATATAAAATGTTTTCATATTGCATTAAAATTAGATCTACAATAAACGTTAAATTATTTTAAAATCAATATATATATATATATATATATATATATATATATATATATATATATATATATATATATATATATATATATATATATATATATATATATATATATATATATATATATGTGTGTGTGTGATTCTTAAATATTTCTCCATGAAATTTTAATATTTTCAAAATTGTCCCAAAAATAAAAGCGCTAAAATATAGCGAAATGAGAATAAATTTATCAAATATTTAAGACAATTCTGGAACAAAATAGTTCTTCCAAATTAATTATTTCCAAGTATTAATTATTGACGTTCACAAAGACATTCCTGAAATTTTTCAGTTTGTTGTACATAATATACCCTTATTATTTCATTTTTCGTTAATGTGGGGAAAAACTAAATTGTTAATGACTTTTGTAAATGGTTTTGATTTTTGTTTTATTGCAAGTTGTTTTCACTTTTTCAAACATGCTAAGATTTTAAAATTTATTTATCTATAGTCTCTAGAATTAATGACTAGATTTTAATACATGCGTAATTCTTCACCTTAAACAAATAAATATATTTTTATAAGTAATTTGAACTTTGATAAATTCTCACTAGAATTAAAAAAAGAAGCTGTGGCAACATAAATAAGAAACTGAATGGCTTATATGATTGTTCCATTTTTACAGAAAGTCAAACATTTGTATCTGATTTATGCTGAAAATATAATAAGTTATGAGTGTTACTACTGTTCCAGTAATTGCTGTTACCCATTCAATATTATAATCTTATACAGGGTGTCCCAAAACGATTGAATAAACTCTGCACAGTTAGATTCTTCGTTGAGAGTACAGAAAAACTGTCCAAAGAAGCGTTCCTGTGATATCCCTAGTTTACGAGAAAAATACGAAAAACAAAATATGGCGTCACTGCCTGTGCCAGATAAAAAAAAACACTTTATTGGACATATCAACATCATTATTTTCATATTTTTCCAGACGATATTGTTTAAAATGTTCACAGCGCATATCGTGTCATTAATGCGCACGTCATGCAATGGCGTTAAGTAGCTGGTGAACTGGTATTTAAGAGACTGCATCTTGCAGCTACCGGTAGTCTTTGTATGGTGGCCATGTATTCCGTTCGTGACTACTGCGACATGCACTTGATGCAAGGACGATGTAATGGAAATGTCTTACGGCCTGCTAGGGAGTATGCCCGTCAATATCCTCAGCATATACGGCTGTTGATATGTTCAATAAAGTGTTTTTTTTTGCACCGCCAGTGACGTCATACTTTGTTTTTCGTATTTTTTTCGTAAACTATGGATTGTACAAGACCGTTTCTTTGGGCAGTTTTTATGTACTCCCAACGACGAACCTACTTGCACAGAGTTTATGCGGTCGTTTTGGGACACCGGTAGTAATCTGTGTGAGTGGCTGCTTGATGTACTCATTTTTCTTAGTAAAGCTTAAAACATGTTTTATAGGACTGATGAGTCCGAAGACCTTTCTAGCTTTATTTATGTTCTGAACACCATCAATTTCCAGAAAATTATAGCTCATTTGGCTTGAAATTAGTATACTGTTATTGTACATTGAAATGAAATCAGAGCAAATTATTTCCCCTAAATGTCATTTTAATAGTTGTAAGTCATTTTAATAGCTGTAAACTGATATTCCTAACATACCACAACAGCCCCATGTGGTTCTTTTTAGAGTCATTGAGGCTATCAAGTTGTCATTTAAAAGTCCGTTAAACTATCGCTTTCAAGGCATTTTGTATATGGAATACTTAAAATGATGGCAGAGGGTACATGTAAAAATAAATGTAAAATTTAATCCTTTATGTTTAATTAAGTATTAATTAAAACTTTTAACTAATTAATCTACAATATGATTCATATAGTTTCATCAAAATAACAAAGTTTCTCTTATTGAGAAAAGAGCTGCATTCATGTTTCCTTTAAAATAAATTAAATTAAATGATTATAATTTTTGCAGTTCCAGAATGTCTTTGAATATTCACACATATTTATTTCATATTAATATATGTCACTGAAGCACTAATAACATACAATTTTATTTTTACAGATTCCCTGAATGCGAGAATGAACATTTAATCAACCTATATAGTGTGAATATTTATTTTTCAATAAATTTACATATAATGAATCTACTTGTGTGTGGAATTTTTAACGTTTAGTTCCTTACTGCAACCCTTTAGCAAGTTATTAGTTCTTTTTTAATTCCTTGGTTTCCTTTATAATCATTTGATATCCACTTTAAGCTGTTTAAAGCAGTCCAATAAGGCTGGAAAAAATAATGCCCGTGGGATATCAAAACAAAACAAACATTTTATCTAATGTTTAAGTTTCTTTCTTTCTCAAATTATTTAAAAATTAATTAAAAAATCAGATACATTGTATTAATTTTTCAGCTGTTTCATATTGAAAAGTGAAATTAATTTTTTAATCTTCATCAAAGAATAATAATTACAAGAACTACAATTCCAGAAAATATAGGCTTGAAAAATGTAATTTAAATTTTATTGAATTATTTGAAACTCAAACAAGCTGGAGTTTAGGCAAATCTTTGCTTAAATTGCCATTTTAGCATAATAAAATTGTGCTGTAAATAAAAACACGATTGTTCTTGTATGGTTAATTATGTATGATATTGTAACAAATTATTATATGTTTGTATATAGCAGCATGCATATGTTTATATACAGCAGCATTCTTGAGATGAATTACCTATATACCACTAGGAACCTATTATGCTATTTAGAATACTGTGAAAATTTCTCTCCAAGTAAAAAAAATGGAGACCGAGGTATAACAAAGGTTCTAATTGAAACTTAAACAGAAAATTGCTTGATTTAACGTAACTCGTTTCTCAACTGAATTTAAGAAATTGAAATGATATTTCAAATGAATACTTAATATAAACTGCAAATTACCTAATATGCGCCTTGAATGTAAGAAAAATGATTGATAATTAATTTCATGTTTTTTACTGGTGAAAAACATAAAAATGCCACTGCCCATTTTGAAACTTATACAATTATTGTTGAACGTAGTGCTCTTAAAACCCAAAAATAATCATAAATAATTTATCGCCAACTACCAAATATGGTAATAATTTTAATTTGAGTATAGATAATGCCATTTTGGTTTAAAATTGTCACTTAATTTACAATGCGATCGGACAGCACTTATTACTCCAATATATACAGTGAAATTATCGACGTACAGAATCGAAGCATTTGGAAGAAAAAATAGAGAGCTGGAAACGTGTTTCTTGAAAGTAATTTCATTCCTCTTAAAATTGAGTCTCATCAACTACTCACAATCTTGATTTTCAGAGGGTATATTTACAAGATGAACTTAAATGTCCTGTCAATTTAATAAGCCTTATTGCAGACACATATGAAAGAATGAAAATTCTTTTAATGAATAAATATAGAAAGTATGGAATCATTCAAAGTAATTTATAATTTTTGAAAAATTCAAAGCCATTTTTTGATCTATACCCTACAGCATCAAACGGAATTTGTATTGAAGGTAACAGAAGGTTGCAAAATTTGAGTACCTTAGAAAAATGCATTGACTCATACAGTACAATTTGAACTCTTAAAATTTTATGTACATTCCTTGATGATATTTGTTCTTGATGAGTTATTCATGTGAAATGCCAAACAATTTCAGATGGAGAAGACACATAAATAATAGATATTTTATCCGGAGCAATAGTGAGAGGCCATACAACAAACAAAATGAAGGTTTATCTAGTTTCTTTAAAAATTTCAAACCCGAATTAATGAAAACAAGAATCTTTCACCTTTTTGTATAGATCTTGTAAAACTACCAGACATCGGCCTCAACAGAGCTAATCTAAGATAGGTAATGACACAAAACGCCGGAGTTAAAAGAAACAAGATTTCTTTGTGTGCTGCACACTGGAACCTATAAGAAACCTCTGCTCAACACGAAAAAAAAATTTTGTGTTCAATGCATGAAATGTTTATAAAAACAGCGTTCATCGCACAAGTATTAATTTCACTCTCGAGAATGATTTTGTGACATCAAACGATGCACATTGGTAAACTGCAAGAGTTTTCATAATTAGTCCAGTAGGTTTTGCAAAATTTACCAACTACTTTCTGTATGGCAGTCTTGTTTCATTCATAACGACCTTGTTATAAATTGAAATTTACAGTTGCTGATACAAATCAATGGGAACTGTTTGAATCTACAACAAATATTACCTGAATAAGGGGAAAAGTGAAGTTTACAACTATCGAGAATTTGGTATGAGTCTTCAATTAATATTGAAGTTTTTGAAAGCTTTTATTCACAAGATTTACCTGCTCCAGCTGATATATACATTAATGCTCACAACTCGCATTCCTTGTTTTTTATTGGTGCTCATTCCTATTGGTGAATATTGAACTATAAATCGTAAATTATGCTATCAGTAGCTGCTGTCATATTTCCCTTGTACTGATTGTGAGTTTGCCTTATACACGAGAATAAGCCAATAAAAATTCAAATAGCTTCCCCACTTCTGCAAGTCTATATAATGATGATTTGCGATCAGTCTAGAAATTTAAACACAAATAATGATATGATAAGTGGAAATCAAAGATTATTATGGTACTCATATAATTGCTGATGGGAATATGGTCTTCTCTCTTTGAAGCTTCAATATTTGATAGAATTTGATAATTAATATTTAAAGACCAAATCTTCAGTTTTTTTTAAAAATTTAATAGAAATCTTTGTGTGTGTCCTTCAATTCAATGCCTAAACTTTTATTATTTTTTCCATTAAATGCCTAAAATGCCAAAACTCATACTCTATGTGGTTCTTTCTAGACTTTACTGTATTATCCATATATATGCCATTTACTAAGCGATGTTATTCTCCGGTGCAACAAGTTTGTACAATCCTTTAACCATGTTTACACTATTCATTACAATATACTCTTCCAATATACATGAATTCGGAAAATAAAGCAGGAAGGAAACTTGCCGATAAATTTTACTTTTCTGGAAAAAACTCTGACAACTGATGAAATTCAGTAAATTTATCCGTACAACTGCATAATTTAGAAATTTATTGTGCCCTAAATAAATTAATGGGTATTTTGGTGGGATGTTTTGAGCCATAAAAATGAGTTTCCGCAAAATTCATAACTTTTCATTGATAAAAAAATCATATTTCAATTGTGCAAATATGATTTGGCACCATTTTTAATGAGATGATTTGAATATTTCAAATACATATTTTTGATTTTAGAAGAGCTTACTCTTTTTCAATCTAGCCGGAGAATAAAGAACGAAAGCTAACAAAGCTTTGCATGAAGAAACATGATTTGCTAAACACAATCTAAGAAATATCCTCTATAGTTACTCTCCTTTTATGAATAACAGAGTGTTCAGAAATCTGCTGAGATACAAAACGAAAAACTTGTGTTGATTCAAGATGTCAAACCAAGAAGTATCTGGAAGAAAGTGTACTTTTAATATTATTCAAGGATGTTACTAAAATCCAAAAGCATATTTCATAAAGGTAATTTGAAACAAATAACTAGTACAGCCCACTTCGTTATACCACTGGATGTAGACCAGAATGGAGGGCATGTAGTGAACACTCTAAAAGTGTATGACGTCATACTCTACGAATTATATATTTTTTTCTTAAATTATAACTTGGAAACAAACTATCTGTCAAGTAATTACTATTAAGTTCCCAATTTTCTGTTTAAGCACGATATAATTTTTATAAGAACGCTCATTAAAAGTAATAACATCAAAATTGATCAGATCTATCTAATTGTTTCTTAAGTAAAAGATTATAAAAATCAGTTGATTATTAATCTAATATTTTCCTTATTATTCCTATTTTATTGATGCTTATTTTAATTTTAGTTTATTGTATTTCTTATAATTGCTAATTTTTTCAAGGAAATAATTTTTATAAATAGTTTGATAATTCACAAATTATTAGCTGATTATAACTGTAGTCTCAGTTTCATCATAAATTGTTCATTTATTCGTACTCCTTCCTCTTTTTTTCTAAGGTTTATTTATTTCTGATGTTGTATTCTCTTCAAAAATTTTCTTTGTTTTTAATAAAACCCTAAATATTTTAAATTATTCTCCGATTTTTTTAAAAATTAATTACATATATTTATTTCTTAATTATATTACATAAAACTTGCATAATTACTTAAAAGTATAATTAGTAATTTGTTGTTTTCTTATTTTAATTATTTAGTTAAGAAAAATTCAACTAAAGTAAAGTAGTTTGTAATTTATTTGTTATACGAAAGAACTGAAATTGCAAACAATAGAACGTTTTAGGTAAATTTGATAAAATAACTTTGGTTATAAAGGGTTCATTTATTTCATTAAGAATTTAAAATGATAGATTAAATATATGATGTATAGAAATACAGTAAGTTACTATATACATCAAATATAATTTAATTCAGTGCCAAATAATTTCTTAGATACTAAACATACAAGAAAGAACAGGAATCGATTACCTTCTATGAAATGAGCGGTATAAAAAAACGGTTTATATTAATATATTGTGATCATTAATTTTTGATAATTTCAAACGTTTAATTGCATTTACTATTTTAGAAATTCAAATGAAATTAATGATCCATGGAATAAAAATAATTGCATAAAATGAGAACTACATTAAGATAGATTTGCATTAAGCAATTCAATTTGTTACATCAAAATGAAAGACGGTCAACAAGCTAAAATTTTCTTCCAGTTATTTATACCTTATGTAGTTAATAATACAATATAATTGTTAAAAATATTTATATCACTCGAGAAAAATTTGTCCTAATTAACACATTTTCTTTACTCTTCCACATACACATTTTCTTAATTATTCTCACCTCAGGCTTGAATATAAAAGGGAATTTGTTTACTAATTAAAGATAAAACTCAAAACGCATTTATTTATTATTCATGAACATGATCCGGTAAATATTATTTTTGTTTTTTCTAAAAATCATTATACATTTGAATTCAATTAATTTGTTTCTTACTGTTATAATTTCTAGAATTAAAGTTTAACTTGGAAAAGTAACTTGAAAAAAATGCTTAAATAAGCTCGTTTGCTTATAATTTAAAAACCGAAAAATAGATACTGTTTTAAGTAATGAATTTGCACATAATTGGATAAATTTTGATATTTTCTTTACATAAAAGAGAAGTTTGATAAAAGTTTCAATAATTAAATTTACTCAATTGGAATGCGCAATCAACTAATTTAAATAATAGATTTGCTTACACATTAAAGCGATTAAAATGTTGCTGCTTTAAATATTTCATAAGCTTATTTGTTAAAAAAAATAAGCGTATGAATTATATTTAAATTACATGAAAAAAATGCTTATAAATGCAAAACTCGAATATGTTAATGTCATTTGTTATATTTTGAATTATAAAATATTAACATTTTATTTTCAATCACATGTGTATAATTATATTAATACTATTTTATGTTTATATATGTGAAATGAATATTACATATGCAAATATGCAATCTGACTTACATTTTTTTTTCTTTTTTAAATAAAAAATTTGGCATATAAAAATAACAATTCATATGTTTAATAAATACTACGTTATTTTAATTGATTTTTATGGTTTCAAAATTAGCCAAAATTGTCGAAACAAAGGCAGATTAAGGCAAATTTTTGCACACATTTAAATTATTGCTGTATTAACCAAATTACTTAATTTTTCAATTAAATTATTTTTCATTATGTATTATAAATTTTTTAAACAGAAAAGCAGCACTTATTATCCTGTTAAATTATTATTTTTTCAATTGGTTTCGATTTAAAATTTATAAATGAAATAACTCTTTGTACTTTAGAAAGAAAGTTGATTTTCCATTTACTAAAAGAATGTAGCAGTTTGTATAATTTAAATTATAGTTTAAGAAAATTGCGTTATTTTCGGTGTCTACAAAACGTAATTATCAATAGAACTTTCGCAAAAATTACGTTTTTATACTACATTTTATTTATCACTCACTGAAAAATATATGTTTCCTTTCTTAAGGACTTAAATAATGATTCGTTATATTACACTGAACGATAGAATTGGTTTTAAAGATGCAAATGATTTTAAAAGATCATAATTATTTGTTAAAAGTATTGTACTAATTTAAAGACATAATTTTTAATAAATAACAATCAATGAACCTAAATGTTCATATGTTACCATAATTCTTCAAAATAAGAAATTTAGTTATTCTTTCAGTAAAATCAATTTAAATTTATTGAGTATCATTCTTAATCAGTTTAGTTTTCCATTTAACCACATTCCGCTTTATTTACCTATCTTACCCGAACATTATTGAAAAGTTTTGAAGGAAGTGCTATGTTTTTATGATTTTATCAAACTAAGAATTAAAATAATTTTTGCCAATACACATAATATTTTCAAAAGATATAAATTAAATTAATAATATTTAAAAAAAACTAATCCATTGGAAAATAAATTTGTTAAAATCACTTTTCGTTGTGAATTATTTTATAATTTCTAATTTAAAAGCGAACATCTGCAATTTATAAAAAAAAATCTTAATTTGTTTATATTGCATAGTATTGTATGTTATTTAGATATTTCTCTCAACCTAAAAGAGGAAAATAAATTATTTTCGTAGTATATACCAACAAGAATAATAATGATATTAAAAAAAATAAACATTCTCCTGATGACATTTGAAACATCTGTGGGAAATATACTTTAAAAAATAATATTTTTCTCGCAGAAAAATCCAGTGAACAATGGAATAGTTTGTGAGAAATTTTTCTTTTCAGATGTTTGAAACGTAAATGTCCAAATAGAATGGATATTTTTTTTTAGAAAATATTCTTAACTTAAAGAAATACGTAGACGTTTTACCTAAAATGCAGATCAGAATATGCTGCCTTACATAAAGTATACCACAAAGTAACTTCATTGCATATTTAAATTAATTGCGATTTTATGTTTTAAAATTTGATATTTGTATTAAAAGCAAATCTGAAAAGTAATATATGCTTTATAAATACTTGAATGTAAAAAAGTTATAATCATTCAACACAATATCTTTAATAAGTAATAAATTCTGTTATAACTTAGCAAATATCTTGTGACAAAATACAATATATATATATATATATATATATATATATATATATATATATTATCTTAATTTTATATAAATTAAAATTATAAATTTATAATTTAGTTTATATTGTTGTTGCATCTCAGCATGCTTCCCTATACATACATAGCCCTTAGTTGGGTTACACTAGTTACTATTTATGATGTAAGTGTTTATGATGTAAAATAAAGATATTAGAGTAATTATTTTTTAAAAAAATAATTTTAAATATAAGAGTATTTCTATTTACAATCTCAGAACATTGCAATTTATGAATGTTTTCTCACTAACTCTCTATTGTTATGAATATAAACTTTTCTTTTTTTAAATCTATAGTATTCGCTTTTAGAACTAAATTATCTTATTGTAGAAGAAAATAAATATTTGTGAGGAAAATAACATTTATAAGTAATTTTTTTAAGGAAAATAAAATAGAATTTAATGCTGAAATGTAAGTTACAATACAACGTAGTATAGAGAAATATGTAAATACCTAAAGAAAAGTCGATATAAAGATATAAATTTTAATATATAAATATAAATTTAACTTATAAGTCGTCACAAACAGAAAAATTATATTGATTTAGGCAATAAGAAACAAATATTTCTATTTTTATCACATCACAGTTTTTCTACCAACGAGATAATAAGAAGGAACTTTTTCCAGGCGTTTTTATCATATGCTAGAAAGTATGGAGCTACTACTGACAACTTATTATTTTGCTCATGACGCGATAAAGGTCAGTTGCAGACATATCTTAATGACCTGCAGAAGCTGATAATCACATCTATTCTGATAACTACCCCGAGAAGGTTTGATAAAATTGCTTTATCTACTTTCTTTTGGGTACGTTTAATGCGCAAGGCAAGGTTTTTCTATTTTATATGAGACAATAATACTTGCTATTGCTTTTGATTTACTTCAGTCTTTAGGGGGTACATATATCATCCGAAATATGTATAATTCTTAAAAGTTCAATATAATAATCATTATTATAGAATATATTAAAGTTAGAAATACTATATTATATATACTTATATGGAAGTTATAAAAATTGCATTGCTCACATATGAAATTGAAATTAAATTTCTAAAATAATTTTTTTAAAAATATTATCAATTTTAAGAATTGAAATTATCAAATAGAAAGCAAAGTATAAAGTCTGAGAAGCGTAATAATAATATACATTCTAATGTATTGAAAATATGCAGAAAATTTAATTTCATTTACAGTAAATCAAAATATTATAAACCACCAATCAGTTATTAAATTTGACATACTTTTTATTATTACATTACAAAAGACTAATAAGTTATTATTGTAATGAAATTTTCAATGGAATTTGTTATTAAGTATAAATATTTCAAGAAAATGATGTTTACTATGATATTGAGGACATAAAATTTGTTGGACAAAATTAAAACAACACACAACTTTTTCCGAATGCAATCGTATATTTGAACAAGTATTTTGAAAAATCTGTTACATTAAATTAATGGACAGTAGTATCGTGTACAATTTCACCAGTTATTCAATTTATTACGTTTTTTTTATTTATTTACGTTTTATTTTATTCAATATTGCTGAAGCATCCTGCTGAATTCCAATAGGATTTGTGGTTTCCGATCATGCATTTTAATTTAACTTGTTATTCTAATATTTTATTTTAATTCATTTTTACGTCGATATAAAACTGAAGAACTAAGAAAGTTTTCGTTTTACATAAATTGTTATTAAACTTATTGAGAGAAAAAAAGATAGTTTTAAGCATATATTATAATATGAATTTGTTTTTTTACGATGATTTCTATGATACATTTTATAATGTGTTTGTACTAATTGGATTTCTTCATAATGAAATAAAAATCTCTTAAATTGTTATTACGGTAAATAAATACTTCATAGGATTTATTTATGAATTTATTAAGTCTTAATAAATAATTTCTTTATACATTTAGTTTATGGTGAGATGAATTGGGAAAGGTTAAAGCTATCCTCAACTCTTAAAGTTTAACTAGAATAATGTGTTATAGAGATGACAAGTTCCACAATCGACTGGTTAGGATATCATTTATTATAGCTTCCTGTATTAAAAAATATGATTCATTGTATTTCATACATAATAATTGTTGTCTCGTTAATAAAGGTGAAACTCTAAGAACAAATCCTTGTTAATCTGATGATTATCAATTGTTGGAGTTAAACGTAACTATTTAATAAACACAGCAAATATTAATAAAAATATAATCTGATATATCTTTACACATTTTATAAATACGTTCAAAATATTCATAAGAAAAGTTTAGTTTCATATATTGGGATTTCACATTGCTACTCATAACTGATTGTTTCACGAATATTAATTAACAGTAACATGGTGGGTCTTTGGAAAACTATATTAAATAATTACTAATTATGAACAGCTTAAACTAATAATGAAAAAAATGAAAATTCGGATTTTAAAATAAATTTTGAAGTTTAATATAATTTAACAAGTAAATGATTATTGTTAATATATGTTTGAATAAGTTATTTTATTCCTTTTTTCACAGTTGTGTATATAATGCACGCAATAGTTTTAATTTCAAATTTTTGAATACTAAATATTTGATGGTAATTTGATCTTTATAGTCCAACATAAATGATTAATGTATTTTACATTAAAATAAATTTATATATAGTTTATTCACACATTCTGATAATTTTAGATTTATACAGCTTACAGTTTCTTATTTCATTCCACGAAGTTAAACTATGACATCGTGAAATTCAAAGTTATGTGTCACATCCTCCATCTTTCTGGAACAAATGAGATATTGTAAAGGCAAGGCACAGAATTTAAACAAAAATATTCGGTTTTCCTATCTTTTCTTTTATCTCTATCCTGATCGTATTTTATTCCTTATTTCTGAACTAAATGTCATGAACATAGAAAAATAGAGAAAATATAACGCTTTGCTATTTTTTTCTTTTGCAGAATCTTGGCCAATTTTTTGACAGCTGTTATTTCAATCGTTGGATGAAAAAATTAAACTGGTAGATATATTTTTGATTTTCCTTTCAATGTTGATAGATGCATTTATATTGTTAGCTCTTTAGATTACTGCTTTAGCTCAAATATGTGCTTTTACTTCTACATAAAGAAAAATCGTAGCATTATATAATATTTTTGAAAAGCAGATTTACTATTTCTAAAACATATTGTACGAAAAACTGTTTTTAGTAAATATACAGATTTTTCGAAAATATAATTATTTTATAGTTAATTAAAAATCATTATATATTTATTAACTATATTTAAATAATAAACAAAATATAGCTAAGTTTTCTTTATTAAATTTTATTAAATGAAATTGCGATCACATATTATTTAAAGAACTTACGTAGTGTTTCAGTTGGGAAAATATTAAATAGTAATTTATAATAATAAGTTTTGGTTCATAAATATAAATCGCAAGAAAATTTGAATTATTTCATGCATTCAGCTAGACTAGTATTTAAGTATGAAAAAGATTTTTTTTCTAAATACTGCAAGTAAAATTTAAAAAATGCTACTTTATAAAACAAAAAATTTCACGACATATGTTTTGAAATTTTCTGATCATTGTATTGAGGAACCAAAACTAAACATACTAATTATGAATCTATTGTTTCATACTTATGCAATCAGTATAATTAGTTTCACGTTTTTGAATGATAAATACTGTATACTCTTAAGAAAAGCTCGTAATGAAATAATTGAATCTTTATAGCTAATATTTCTTCACTTTATTCAGACATATTATCCTAAATAATTATTCATATAAGTACAAGTCGTATTTACATTCTTTTAAATAAATGCATTTAAATACATGCATAGTCACTTTAATTCACTTTTGAAACAATTATTCAAAGTATATTTAATTCAAATTATATTCAAATTAATTATTATTTACAATTTTTATACATAGTTAAAGGATAAAATTAACCCGTTGGAGAGAGTGAGAATTACTATCGCTTCATTCTTCTAAAATCAAGATATATATATATATATATATATATATATATATACATACATATATATATACATATATATATATAATTTTATTTCTTTTAAATAAATTGTACTCTTATGATACTAAGTTATTTCTTAAAAATCATCACTTGTGCATTTAGCGATAAAGATTAGTTTTAAGCAAGATACCTTTTAGTCTAGAAATAGATATTAATGTATTGCTTCTCAGTTAATTTCGGTTGCTTAGAATTCATGACTTGCCTAAAAATTGATGCAGTTTACTGAATTTTGAATAAAAGATATAAACAAAATTTACTTCGGGATCTGTTTTGTCCAAGCATATTTCTTACAATATTATTTGGTATCATTTTGGATCATCTTTAAATATAATTTTTCTTACTTTATAGTATTTCATTATATTATAGTGCAGAGTTAGGTATGCTTTAAGTATGTAGAGTAAGCATAAAATTGTGTTAAAAATAAAAAAAACCTGTTATTTTTAATTTTAAAATCACATAAAATCATAACTAAAATATTGTAGGATTTCTAGAAAAGTTTGTTAACCTCAAATAATTGAAATCAAAGGCTTATATAACAGATTTCTTTTATGGATGTTTTTTTCTTTCTTTGTTAATTCAATAAAATAGCATAATTTAACACAACAATAATTCGTTTGATTTTTACAGAGTACTTCACATTTATTAACCGTTCAGACGAAAATATTGATGTTGATAACTGAATTTCTTTCACTAATAAAAGCTTGATTTTTTTCTGATACAAACAGTACAATTTGAATTTTTATTCATAATTTAAACTTGATGCTTAATTATTTGCAATAACATTTAATTAAACCTATCTTTTTATAGAATATGTAGTATAAAACCATATATATTCAAAGTGCTGTAATTTTTATAGTACGCCATTTTAGGTTAAATCTTACAAATCCCATAACAAATTCCATTGCTATTAAAAATTCCACAAAATATATAAAAATATTTTTATATATGTTATCTTTACGTAAATGCAAATCATTTAAAAACAAATTAAACTAGTTATTTTTATATAATTCTTGTATTTAGTATTATTAAAATTATTGTATATAATTAAATCCTTCCTCTCTTAAATGGATGACTGTACTTAATACCAAACTTGCTTGGGAGCTAAAGATTGGGATTTTTATATTAGGCTGACTTGCTAATTGGGACGTATGCTTTGGAACCTTGAACCTTCGGTCAGTAAAACTGTAGGCCTTGGCAACATATATGGGCTGTCATGCCACAGGTTCACACACAAATAACATGACTAAATAAATTTCTTTTGAAAATTGGTTAGCATTTCATTGTTCAGTATATGCTTCTAATAATATATCCTTAATTCTGTTCGTCAATATGTATTATTTGTTAATTTCTTATTGAAAAATTAAATTTAATTTTTGTAACATAAATTATTATCTCAACTAATTACACAAATATTATTTTTGAGAGTCATTGTTATAATTTTACTATACAATTTGCATGTGTTTAAAATATATTATTCGTTAATTTATATATTTTTTCTGTTAAACCAGAAATTATAGCTTTCTGTTTTTAATTCCAATAGAGATGCTCAATAAATCCTCATGCAATACATACATAAAAGAGTAACATTTTGAGGAAATTTATCTCACCATTAAGTTGAAGCATCATAATACAAGAATAAATTAGTTAAAGGCAAGTTAATCCAAAAATGGGACCAGATTTTACTTAATTTTTATTACTTAATATCCAATCAATCATTGTATTATTAATCATAAATTTAAATTATAATTATTTTATGCATTTAAATTTCCATATTTGGCATTACAGTTGAAGAAAATTAGATAGGCACTAACAGTTTTCCATATCTTTAACAATTTACTTATTAGAAACACTTAAATCTGCTTTTTAGAACTTTAGAGTTTTATTATTTTAAGCACTAAATTATGCCTTATCGACATGATATTTGGTATATAATTAGCTTCAACTGGGATCCATCTGAAATTCGAATGGGGTCTCAAGTAGATTAGTAAGCTTCTGTTCATCTCTGGTTAAATATGGTTTCACCTGAAGGTTATTCTACTCTAGAATACGTAATAACGAAATGTAAATTTTAGACTTTACATTCTGTAGTATGAAACTGCACAGAAATCCATTATTAATATATTTTATTTCAATACAACCCAACGTAACGTAAAGAAAAATGTTTAATATTTGTGATTATTTAATTTCCAGTACAAATTCAACATTTCCTTCATTATGATGATTAAAGATATATATATATATATATATATATATATATATATATATATATATATATATATATATATATATATATATATATATATATATATATATATATATATATATATATATATATATATATATATATATATATATATATATATATATATATATATATATATATATATATATATATATATATATATACATATATATATATATATATATATATATATATATATATATATATATATATATATATATATATATATATATATATATATATATATATATATATATATATATATATATATATATATATATATATATATATATATATATATATATATATATATATATATGTATATATATATATATATACATATATATATATATATATACATATATATATATATATATATATATATATATATATAGAGAGAGAGAGAGAGAGAGAGAGAGAGAGAGAGATGATTATAAACTGATTGTTTATATGTTATGTAATATAATATCATTATCATTATATTCTTTTAGGAAGAATTGTCTTGAATCATTTATTTGACAGGAAATATAATCAATTTCGTTATTTACATTTAAATTTCTTATTCACATTTAAATTTCTTTCTAATTTTCTTATTCACATTTAAATTTTCCTAAAACATAAAAGGTGCTGCAGCTGTTTTCATTCATATTTTTTAATAATCTTACTTTCATTTTTTTATAATAATACTTAAAATTGATTATTAATCCGTTATTCTCTATATATTTTGTAACGATGACTAATGTGGAGTCTACGATATTTCCTATACTCTAATAACTCCTTGAATCTCCTTTAGCTCTCAATTTTCATATTTGAATTTCAAGAAATGAGACACTCTATTTGTATTTAGAATGGTCGTATTCTACTAAATACGATTTATCTTGTGGGAAAGGGAATCAGTTACTGGTTTTTATTCTGCTTTTTCTAATTGTCTTCTTGCAAATATCTACAAACTCAAAATAACACTTTCTTGAATTCTTTTGATTTATTTGTATTCTTTAAGTAATTTTCGATTTATAAAGACCGATTTTAAGTGATTTTCAAACTCCATTACTTGACTCGTAATTAAATAAGCCACACTTTCAGAGAGACTACAAAACAACAACTGTGAAATTGAAGAAAATTTTATTTACCGCCAATAGAATTATCCACAGCTTACAAGATTGAAACAATATGATGCATAACATTACCATCACAATTAAATTTAATTCTACACACTTTTCAAAGGAAATAAAGTTTAGTAGAGAAATATTTTATCACTTATGGAAAATTTAGGTTTTATTTCAGAGTTTTAGCTGAGATTCTTTATTTTAAATGCCTCTCCAGATTGTTTACGAATTATCTATTCATAAGAGGTCTTGTTTGGCAAGTCTGTCTTTTCCTCCAAGTTTAAAAGTTTCTTGTTCATTGACGGGGAACAAATCTTCATATTAATTATATTCCCAACAGGATTTCTTAAATTGAATAAGCAATTTCATTTAATTTGATTATATGTTGCGAATCTCTTTATAGAGACTTTCTTAATTTTTGGAATGGTGAAAATAAGAAGATTGTGCTGAGAAAGCCTGTTTCATTTAATTAGTGAGATTTAGTGATTTGTTTTGTAAATGAATAAAATAAATAATCAGCTGAGATTTGCATATTTCGCATACAGCTGTAAATTATATCATTTTAAATTAAGAAAATTAAATTTTAATAAATCTCATAACTATTAAAAATAAAGTTATTGAGAATATTTTAATTTTACGCGGAATATAAATGAATAAAAACAATTACGAAAATTTATACGTTAATTTCCAAATAAACTCATTTTATAGAAGTTTAATTTGAAGTTTTTGATAATTACTATATTTATAAAATTCAAATAAGAGAGGAAAGATTATTGAAATTTTCCCTTTATTCTTAGAATTAATACCATTGTATTATGTAAAATGTTTCCTCAATTTTAATATGAAACCGTTTATATGACTGAGTGTTTAATGTAATTCGATTAAAAACATAAAATGATTATTTATTTATATAGGAACATGAACTTCATTATTCAACTATATTATAAAATAATAGTAAGTTATTTCAAAGAAAATGCTAATCTTTCTCTTCATAGTTATCTTACATTTTTACTGCGTTAAATTGTATGATAAAATATCTGTAATTTGATTTTATTTCTCTGTTGTAAAAAATTTCTTCAAATAATATTTCAGAATAAATAAATGATATACAGGAAGATATAAAATATAAATTTTTGATATTATAGAATTTTTTCAATATGAAATTTCAATAGGATTCAATGCCTGCCCTCCAGAGAGAAAAATTAACCAATTAACTATATATATATATATATATATATATATATATATATATATATATATATATATATATATATATATATATATATATATATATATATATATATATATATATATATATATATATATATATATATATATATATATATATATATATATATATATGTCTATATTAACGCTAATTATTCTTATTTGTCTCAATAATTAATTTTTATATTGAAGAGAATGCATTCTATGTCTTTCGTTTACTCTATGAGTTTTAGTGGAAAACACCTAGAGCGCACATTGAGATATATAATAGCTCTTTGAACTCTTTGTTCAATCAAAACTTTAAAATTGGCTAAAAATTATTTAATAAATCATAAATTCGTTACATGTGGACTATACAATATATATTGTTAAGCTAGATTATTAATCCATCTGTTAACGAATGCATAAATTCTTTACGTTCCACATTCTCATAATTATTTTTTTTAACTTTTGTAATTTTTATATTTTATGTATATTTCAAATTTATTTGAAAACTTAAGGTAAGCGGTTGCAGATATGTATAAAAAATATTTTTTTAAGTAAATATAGGTGTCAATTAAATAAGTATTTTTGCAATTGCAATAAGAAAAATCTAGGATCAAAATGTAATGCCCCTTATCATATTTCCAAATGATATGCTAGTATGACTATGCTGGAAGATCTTTGACAATGCACTTCCTTCTTTATGTCACCTAATGACGATCACAATGATGCAAAATCAGTGTTATTTTAAAAATAAGACGTGGTATCTTAGGTGAAATGCATTTTACAACATTATCTTTAAACTGATCGTCAATGCATTGTTTTTCTGATTATGACTCCATCTCATTAATCATGCTGTGATCTCACGTCTTGGATGTCAGATACAGAAAAATAATTGGTTTAATATGTCTATTTTTTTGGCTGTTAAACCCAGTTAATCGCTGAGGTCTAGTATGTCCTACCATATGACCATCCTAAGACCATGCATTTAATTTCTTTTTAGCAAGCATTTTATCTCAACAGAAATAAGAACTGAAATTGTGTCTTCTTCTACTTTACAAACGTGTTCTAAGCTGTTCTAAATCTTAGGGGATACATATTAATAACTTTTTAAGAGGAAAAAACATTCAAATGCAATTTTTGTACTAGAAACTTGCAGCAATTTTCCATCCAGAAAAGTTCATTGTAGATTTTTTCCATCAGCTGCATCATGTGAATGAAATGCAATTAACTGTGAGGTGAATGAATTCTGAAGCGCGTATACTCATGTTTCATCATTTTTCAATTATATGAATTATGTGAAGGGTGTTGAATTCTTTAACTTATGCAATTAAAATTACAGTTACAGCGATTTTATTAGTCAGTTGTTGCATTGTATACATTTTAATTTTTAATGTTAAAGAAAATTAACAATAAAGTAATTTTCTTAAAATTCAGCGAATTTGAGTGAAATAAAAGTCATTAATTAATATATAAAAGATTTTTCCTTCCATAATTATAGGATAAATCAGTACTATAAAAACTTTAGTTTGTACTTTGCAGGGTTTCAATTATTATTATTATTATTATTATTATTATTTTGCAACATTCATGTTCATTTCTTTCTAGCATTATAAATCTATTATGAAACGAAAAAAAATAATAATACTTTTGCAATACATACAAAATGAAAATTTAAACTTTATAAACATGTTTTTATAAATATCTTAAAACTCTTATATTTCTAATTCTATTTTATTATGAAAGAAGTAATTCTTATTATAAAATTGCAATTTTGATAGATTGAAATGATGCATAAAATTGAAATTAGAATGGGTAGTTATATAAAGAAACAAAATATAGTTAAATTAATATAAATTTTTGAGTAAAAAATAAATAAAAAAGTTTGAAAAACAAATTATCGACCTGTTTTTTTTTTGTAATATTGATATAAACTTTAATAGGAATTTTTAAGCTATTTGAATTAATTATAAATGTTGTTAATAATACGTAATAATTTTTAATCATTTTCACTTGTTTTCAATGTAAATATTTAAATATAAAATTTAATTTAGATTTATTATTCATATAAATTTTTTTTAAAAAAAGTTGGTAATTTATAAAATATTTATCAAAAAAATGGTTTTTTCTGAAAATTTGAATTTTTATTAAATATTGAGAGATCTTTTTAAATTTAAAAACATTAATTTTAATGAACTTAAACAAATGAACCTGTAATTTAGTTAAAACTTCAGTGGTAAAGAATGTCATAAATAAATTAATGAAAGTGTTTGTTCAAATTAATTATTTTGCTTATTTTCAAAAATAAATAGATACCTTCAATTGGATAAATTTATATTTTTGGTAATTAAATTTTTGTTAATTAAAGAAGACATCCTCTGCTTCAAAACTATTTTTTTATTTCTAAATTAATATCTGTTAAAATACATTTCAATAAATTTTAAATTATATATATTTCAAATGGTTAGAAACAATAAATTTCTATTTTAAACAAAATATTATTCCCATTTGATTTTTCCTCTCTCAATAATATCTTCTGTAAACTCTAACATCTGCATAGTAAATATTACTCTCAGTATATACAAATCATAATAATCTTATTTAGCACAATAAAACAGATTCAAAATTGACAAATTGTTTTTCATATATTTTAATTTTTGACACTCATGAACCAGTTATATCTGGTTGTTTGGTATGTGAAATTGTCTATTTTTAAGCAATATTTATCTTCACTATTAACTTTATTTTTAAAGATCATTGTAATAAATGTATGTAGTATTAAAATAACTAAATAAGTCGTACTAGGCATAATATAAATGAGGTAGTGGGATAATTAATGTACTTCCCAACATTAAACATTGTTTTATGAAAATTTGTAATGTGCTTAGTCGTGTTAATATAAATTTTATTAAAAATATAATTAATAGCAGATTTATGGGCAATGCATATTATGGAAATTTCTGATAACTTCGCTCTTTTTGAAAATTAAGTTTACAAATGATACTTCAAATCATACACAGTCACATCATTCATCAAAACTTCTCTCATTAAATTAAACCAATTATTTATATTTTCTCAACTCAAGTTCAATAAAATATATTACACGAATCATACTTTTATTTATAAAAAATCCTTATTTTTTCCCTATACAGTATAATTTTAAGTATTTTAGTATTTCTTAATGTGAGCAATAACTATAGTTATTAAAATAAATGCTATTTGTGTATCATGTAACTAAATTTAGCTCTTTTTAATCATCAATATTTTTTTAAATATTTATCTTCAACTGATTTACTGAAGAAAATCCTTGTGCATTAAAGAAATTTAATCTAATGAAAACATTTTCAGATATTTAAATTTCTTTTCCAATAAATATTTATTATTATAAATATAAGGAAAAAAAACAATAATTTACTGTATTTTTAAATTTCCTTTATTACCAGGTTTTAAAATTATATCTATCTATCTATCTATCTATCTATATATATATATATATATATATATGTATATATATATATATATATATATATATATATATATATATATATATATATATATATATATTATATATATATATATATATATATCTATATATATATATATATATAATTTTTTTTTAAATTGAATCAGAAAATACATTTGAAGTACAGAGTATTCATAAATATTTTGGTGTAATAATACACAGTTTTCATTTGGAACAATCTGAAATATGAGCTATTTAAACATTGCAGTAGCAAAAATATTTATTTTCATTGTTTATTTTTGCATCGTAAGTTTATGTGAGACATGTCAGGCCCAAATATATATATTACCAGACTTTTACAAATGTTGTGGAACAAAGATGTTCTTTAAAATCCCAGAACAGTTTTTATATAAAATTTACCCAAAAAATTGTTTTACTAGTCTACCATTTTTTTGTTATATATTTCATTTTTCTCCCTTGCTGTACTCAATTGCGTATATAAACTAGTCAAGTGATAACAAATTTATTCTACTTTTCTGGTTCAATATATGCTAATTCAGAGGAAATAGTTTTAACAATAACATAATAAATTTAAGTACTAAGACACATTTACTTTTGTTATTTTTGAAACACTGTAGACATGTTTACCCATTGGATGTTGTTTATTGTGTCAATTGATCGTAATTTAAAAGTCAAATGTTTAATATAGTTACAAGAAAATCCAATAGTTACTTTGTTACTTGTCAACAATGCATAAATAATATCTGGTAGAAAAACTCACATTTTACAAGTCTCTTTGAATTGGTACCCTTTTTCTCACTTGCAATTTCTTATGCACACTTGAATTTTGTATACATTATTTAGAATTATTTCATTTAGAATTCAGAATTCTTCTAAATTACTATGTTATTTTGCGTTACATTCTATTTTGAATTATTTTATAAAATTTAGAATATGTAAATCAAGAATACATGCTAATTTCAAAACACTTTAAATTTCAATTTAAGCTCCAGAATTTAACTTATCTAATATCTAAGATTATTGTATTCAAATCTATTACATTCTAAATAATTCTATTCAAACAATGGACCTATAATTGTATTTTTGTTAAAACAACTCAATTTACATATTATGTTTAGCACGTTTAATATTAATTTCTAATTCAGCAATAAATGCTCTCCTTATTGTTTTGCTTAAATCTTTTTTTTTTTATTTTTACAATAATGTGAGGGCTTTGGTAGCATAGCATTTAGGGCATTTTTCTTCCATTAAGAAGGTGAGGTTTGATTCCCTATGCCACTCAAATCCCACCGAGTTACATGCGATATACGTGTTCGTTAAATCCGTGAGATCCAAAGTCCTATTCCTGGCAGTTGAGCAGTTACCATGGATGTAATGCTGTGGAGAAAATTCCCCCTTCCAGATCAATGCCAAATTTGAAGAAATGGATTTTCTGGTAATGACATCTATCGGAGGAATTTAGAGCAAAGTCGTACGTTCGTGGTGCTCTGTTTAAAAAAAGGATGCACTCTACTTACTAAAATTCACACACCCATTGTGAGTTTTACCTATTCAAAAGAAAGTACTTTTATGTTCAAGCATATGAGTAGAAATGAAGTGGCCATTTTGTAATTTTTTGAGCAGAAATATTTATTTGCAAGAGTGTATGCTTTATACCGATCATGAGAGGAAAAGTATAAGTAACTTATAATTTCTAACTAACTAACTTTTCGAAGATTTCATGTAATAATTTTACTATAGGAATTCTTTCAAGAAAAGTCATTCAACAAATAGTAGATTTCTTAAAGTTAATACAGTTAATATTTTTCTCAGAAATTCACAATACTTAGGAAATGCAAGTTGCACAAATTACTATATTTCGTCTTTGTGTATCCATTAAGTTACACCAATCATCAAAAACACTCCATAAAATTTTTAAATTAATGGTAATTTTTTAATTAATTTGCTCCATATAGAATTACAAAAAATATGGAGCATTAAATAATATCTGTTTCCAGCAGACATTTTAGTCAATTAGTTTTAACACAAATATTAGCAGAGTCTTTGACACATAGTATAATAATCACTTTATAAATACTTGTAATATATTCCTATATATATAACTTTAAAATCAGATGTTATAAATATCTATTTTCATTTAATTTCTTTTAATTTTCAAGACATATTAAAATCAAAGGAGAACTGTAATTTTAAAAAAAATATTGCAACAAATGAGGGGAAAATATTGATGATAATAGATTGAATGTTTATATTTTTATTAAAGGAGAACATAATTACTTTATATTTTAATTACTTCATTTAAAATAGATACAAATGCAAGTAATAAGATATTGTAAGTGAGTTATCTCATAACAAGATATTTATTTATGTTTTGTGTTCCTTCAACAGAAGATACTTCAATAATTAAAAAAGTATTTTTTATATGATGTTCAGAGAATTAAATAATTAGGTTACAGATATTTGAATACTTATATTTCTTCAATAAAAGTCAATATTCTTAGTTGCAATAAACGTCTCTATGAAATCGTGACAAACATTTGGAAATTTATATAATTTAGAATTGAACGCTGATTTTTTATTCTAATATTCTATTATTTATCATTTATTTTTATTAAACCACACTTCTTTTTCTTTAAATGGTTCATTATTTTTTTTTATTTTGATAAGTTCATTTAGAAAATTTATTTCTATATAAAATTTGCGATAACTTTTTACTAAAAATTCAAAGAAATATAGATTCCGCCTAAATATATTTTGTTAATACGTTCAGATTTCCTTAACAAAAGTTTCGTTTGTATATAGTATATATTTCTGAGCCATTTGACAATCAATTATTTTTCTCTTTGTAGACCATATTTATGATTCTAAATTATTTTTTCAATTCATTTTGAATATGATGTACATTTTAAAGCAATATTTATCATCATTATATTAGATTTGAATTTTTGAGCATTAAAGTTATATCTTCGTACTGATATTTTTTCAGAAAAATTCATACTTCCAGAATTGCGTATGCACATTTCATATTATTATTCTATGTTCACTTATTTATAATTATTTTTACAGCATAGCGTAATTAATATAAATTTTTATACCATGTTAGAACAAATATTAATTACCAATGAATATTCATCAAGTCCATTAATTACATCAATTTATACTTAAATAATTTAGATTAAAATAATTCGTACTTGAATACATAGTAATAAGACGGAGAGCACTTTTAAATACCCTTAAATAAAATAATATAAATAATATTATAATTATAAAGAATTCATTAATAATTGTATTCATTAAATATATTTCAAGTTTTGTGAGAAATTAGGTTGTATGTTTTATAAGGGTTAAAATTATGTTTTTACAATGTACGAAGAGAAGAGTTCAATTCAAAAAGTATTTAATTAGTCAAGTCTAAGGTTTTCAAACTTACTTGCTGTATTATTACTATGATAATGAATTATATGAATTATTATTCCATGAAACTGACATATTTTATTCTAAAAACAATTTTAACTTCTATAAGAACACCAAATTTATCTCTGAAAGTGGTATTTTATTTACAGAAACTTGAGATGATCTAGTAGAGGACTGAAGATATTTTGCATTTTAAACTAAGCGTGAAATAGCAAACACGTTTATTTTAATTTTTGGTTGTGTTATATTTACTTTAAATTTATAAGCAATATAAAAAAACTCTTAGTAAAATTTGCGAAAAGCGTAAGATTTTTTTATAAATTAAAGAGAAGAATTCAGTTTTATAATAATCATTTTTTAAAATCAAGATTTCAAAAATGACATATTTTAGTTTAAAACAAACCAAAGTGTCAGGAAAAGATATATATATATATAAATATTAATAACTAACAGAATGTCTTCAATTATTCAAATAACAATTTAAAATCTTATTTGTAATTCTAGATTTAAATCTCTCATTTAAATTTAATGACCAATTAAAAACTAAAGATCCAATGATTTTTATTGAAAGAAATGTAATCATCAGATAAGAGAGAGAAAAGACCCAATATAGGAGGAAATATTAATTAATTAATTGTAAAATTATTATATAAAATTGCACAATTTAACAAGCAATTAATTTAAATTATTCGAAAATGAATTTTTTTCTGAACTACTTTCCATTTTTACAACCTATTTAAATGTCTTTATTAATGAATCTACTTTTGAACAGTCACATATAAATATGAGATATATTTATTTATAAAGACTTTTCTTGGTAACTGTGATGAAAATTATATTTTAAGAATATTGCCAACCAATTATGAGTATTTTTTTTCTGAATCAGAATGAATTTGAAATCTCACTTTACATTGTATAATAGTACATTCTAGAAGATTTGACAAAGCATTTTTGAGAAATATGTTTTCCTCTGATATGAATGCGTTCTACTAAATTAAAAAAAAATATCTTATCTTATCAGAGGTTCAAATTTCATTTACAAATTTCCTTATGTTTTCGAATTTATAGACATCAAAATTTAAAATTGCATTTTATAATTAAAATACATTTGAATGCAAATTCAGCAGAATTTGCACATATTATTAAAGAATTAGAAATCTAATCAAATTTTTATTATGTAACGTTTTACAGTGATAACACTTTTAATATATTTTAGGTAACAACTTTAGTTGCTGCAGGAGTGCATTTATATAGAGAGATCATTATTAATTGGCTGCGCAACTGTTTGACCTGTTTAAAAGAACAATGTGATTTTCTAGCAAATCCAGCACATTAGTTTGGGGTTAGTATCTGCTCTCTGTGGGGAAACTAAAGAAGGTGTTGAAACTCACACTAATGTTCAAGAACAAATTTGTAACACTTTTAGCAATATATATAATTGCATTATCTACCAAGAAATTATGTAGATAATGCAACAATTTATCATGCAATAGTCAGTATCAGAGTAAAAATCCACAATTATAGGATTCAGTTGTCCTATCATTATTTATTTATGTATCATGTTGCTTACTTTCGAAGAATAACTAGGCAACTAAGCCAATGGAACGTGCCTCAAATCTTATATTCAATGTATTTGTATTCCAACTACTCTGACAATGTAAAACAACGTCTCAAAAAATAAATATAAAACTGAATATTTTATGTTTTAGAAACATTAAATGCATTTCATTGATCATTATGTAGATTATTAAAACAACTTTTTTACTCTAAAACTAATAAGATATTTTTTTAAGTTGGTAAATTATTGAAATAGCCAATTTTTTTATTAACTTTGCAAATAAAATTTTAATGGTTGTTAAAAGTTATTGAAAATATTAATGGAAATTCTTGAAAATTAAAACCACCTTGTTAGTAAATTGTTTGACTAAATTATTTTTAAAAGGAAACAAAAATTTAATTACATTTGTTAAACCCAATATATAGCTTTAGATTTACAATTTATATAAAAAAAAATGATTTAAGAAAACTGTATTAAAATTGTCTTAATAAGAAGTAGATTATCTACTAAGTATATCGTACAGGTACTTAGCAATATTTATGGTTATAGTAAAAATACGAAAAGAAATGTAAATACATAAATATTCCTTAGTAAGACATGATTAATTAGACATGCAAATAATATGACTTAAAATTATTAGTTCCCTTTTGCTCATTAATAATATTTTTAATATTTATTGTTTAGTAAACTAGACATTGTGTTGTAAGACATAAAAAATATGTTTAACCAGAATACATTTCAGAAATATTATTCATTTTACACATAAAAATATAAATCATGTTAAGTAATTTCCTTGCCTAAATAAAAAATTACGATGAATATTTCATCAAATTTCCTCATTTTAACTATCAAGTTTTATTGTTAAATATTAAATCAGGATTTAAATACGAAATAATCTATGTAATTTTAAAATTAGGCTAGATATGTATTTTTTATAAAGATAAAGTAAATTGGCTAGTTTAGCTATAATTATAATCAAATATAAGTTTTAATTTAAAATTCAAAAATAAACTTAAATTGTTTTAAAAATATTTTTGATATTGCAGAATTTTTTTTTCTTCGCAACATTATAATCAACGTTACTCAAAACATCACTTACATTACAAATATAGATATGGCTAAAATGATATACCCACATATACACAATTTAATAATTAATTATTAAGATTTATTGAAGAATTAATCTTTCTTTAAATATCTCTTTATAGCATTGAAAATTTAGATTTTTTCATCTAGCCTAATTTTAAAAAGGCTTTCTATTAAATAAAACAAAATATTTTTTTAACCGAGCATCACTTTTTATTTTGGATTACAGAACAAAAGTTCACTATAAAATATTTAAATTTTAGGAATGTTTAATGGGAGACAGTTATTTGTTCTTGCTGTTTTAAAACCCTGTATGCTGCGAATAAAAATAAACAATAAGTGCATGTCACAATGTCTTTTTACCTTACATAATAAATATAAATTCAGTAAAATACTAAAATGTCTCAAAATTGCGTAATTTCCAAAAACAAATTCCTATTAATGCGATGTTTGTCTTTATTTAAGAAAATTAAAGTATTTTGTTGTATCCTAAAACAAAAAAAAAAAATTAATGAAAATGTGTGAAATATTTTTTGTATTATCTGTATATGGAGTTGTTTAAATTATATCCTATTATCAAGAGGTTTATAGCAAACAATACTATTTTATATATGGCACGATTGCAATTTTGAATTATTTATATCTAACTTAAATTGGAATAATGGCGTCACAGATACCGATGACTTCACGTAATGTACTATTGCTGCAATTATCACTGTTTTCTAAATCCAAAATCATTATTTGCTGTGTTTATGTGTTTTATTAAAAATCATTATTTGCTTATTAAATTTAACTCATTGTTTTAGTAATAAATCATAACTAATATTAAACCTACAGATTTCTTTCATTAATTTAACATTAATTCATCATATCTTGTAATCGTGAATATGCTTTGAAGACTTTACATTGCTTATTTTTGTGATCTTCTTTTGAATATCTTTATTCTTTGGTCCTGAAATAAAATATAAGACAACCATCAAAATTTAAGATACTGCATTGATGTTATAATCATTATTAATCTTCCAGTAGTATTTACATAAATGAAATACTTCTGACAATTATCCTTTCTTTAGGCAATTATAATGGTTGTTTTTCGATAATAAACAAACTGATCGTGTTTATTAAAGGGACTTATTTCCTGCTTTAACAATCTCTCTCAGTTAAATTAGTTCATTTCTTATAATTTTTAAAATATCTAAAAATGTATTCATTTGCATTCAGGAAATGAAACTGGTGCATAAAGTATCAACTACTAATCGTAAAGTTATCGCTTATCGATTCGTTTATTTCTAATCGTATCGATAAACCAAAGATAATGCCATGAGTACAAAAGAACAATGTTTTAAAATAGTTGAAATAAAAGTAACCAAGTTTTCTTGCTTCTCTATAAAATTATTTCGTTAAACTAGCCTTCTTTACGTATAGTCCTATAAATGATAGTGATTTGTAAAAAATATAGTCGATTTTTTGTTTCTTGTCTTTCAGTTTAAGATGTTTACAGTAAATGGTTTCTTTATATTTGCTCATATTTCTGCTTTGTGAAAATGAAAGTGAATAGGCATTTCTTTTAACAGTTTTAGTTTAATATTTACAAAATTTAATGTATTTTACCTTTATATTATCTTTGCAGTATTTTTCTCCAAGTGATATAATCCATAATAGCATTTCATGCTGATGCAACTGCAAAATGGTAGTTACCACATATAGATTATATACCACATTACTGAGTAAAATTTTACTGAATTTATAGAAGATAAGCATAGTAATGGCTATAGAAGTTTTTTTGCTAATGATCCTTATCCTAATGAACATATTCATGGTTGTCTGAATAGTTTGAGGGAAGGAGCCCGATTACTGATGTCTAGAAGCCCAGCAATGAATGTTTAAGCAAGCTTCTCACCTGACATACTGCAGAAAATGATGCGTGAAATTTACTCTAAATAAATGTTTAAATGTATATCGTTTTATTATTTTGAACACATACAATCTTCCAGTGTACCACAGAAGTACAATGAGAGGCATAAGTAAGTAATTATATCATCAAATTTAGAACATTAAATGTTACAGATATAAATTAAGCGAACAAATGCAGAAAACAGCAGTTTGGACTTGTCAAAAACAGATACGTTTGCAGGCCAAGTAACGCTGAACATTTTCATTCAGTAAGCGTAATCTTGCGAGATTGAAGGTGGGGTATGAAAAAATTCACATGTTCTACACCTTGAAGTAAATTTTTTAACAGTCATAAAATTTATTTAATCTTATATGGAAACGAAATAAGTAGCTTTTAAATTTATCTGACTAGATAAAAATTGGGGATTTTTGATATTGGTTGAGAGTAAGGAATATTAATGCAATTTGATGAATTAAAACATGTTGTACATCGATAGTAAATGTGCTTAGTGATACATTGTAATTTTTGTGTTTACGCTGTTTATATTTTGAGGAGGGTATTTTTCTGTAATTTATATCACAACTTTAGGATATGGCAACAAACGTAGATATAAATTGCACTTTACTGACATTAATTGTACTTAACTTACATTATTGTACTTTTCCTTGACATTATAATAAAATATATCACACTTTTATGACTGCAATACTGATATTATATACTTGAATACATAAGAATATGTTTTATTGTGTATTCTACATATATATAAAATTGAATATATTTATAAGAGTCCAATGCATACAAAATATTTTCATTTTAAGCGAATAAATATTTAATAAAAATACTCTTGTGTACAATCTTTACTATTTAATCCTTAATTTATATTCTCCATATAAATGACTGATAGCTGATTTTTATTTGAAAATATGATAAAATTTAATAAAACGTGATATTATTATTTTTAAATTTAAATAAGCATAAAGGAAAGTTTAGAATTTATAATATTCTTCTCCTATTGCTTTGAATTCACATTAAGCAGGTTAATAAATAATCAATATGAAATAGAATCATTAGTTTTATTCAACTTTTATTTGTAAGATTAATTTTTATTGCTCAGTCATTATTTCAGAACAGTATATATTTGCAAGATCAATGTACTATTCCTTGAATAGAACATTGATCTTGAAAATATATAATGTTCTGAATCTAGAATTTTATCAGCTGTTATTGAATCTTAATATTCTATAACAGCTGATAAAATACTAATAAATATGTAAATAAAAAATACTAATAATAAATACTAACTTCTTTCCCTAATTACGTTTGTATCAACGAAATATATATAAAAAAATACTTATTTGCCAATTCTTGATTTTAAATATAACAAATAATAGGCAATTTTACATACCAATCACAACATGCTTCAAACAATATTAAAATCGTTTAAATGAATATAATAATTCTATAAAACTGTGATGCATTTTGTTAACATTCAATCCTCCTTCAGTGTATTTTATTCTTAGATGGAAAAAACACACTAAGTTTATACGGAATTATTACATTTTTAATTTAGGATAGTCAAATCATGTAGGTGATAAAAACATAAGTTCTTAATTGTAAAATATGAAATGAATAAATTATTAATTAAACTAATTTTTAAATATTATTCTAATATGAATGAAATAAATTTTAAATTTACACAATTATGCAAATTTCTGAAACTGCTAATGACATATTATTGAATTAGATGTTTTTTTTTTTTTTTTTTAGTTTGATAAGGATATTTTTAATGCATGATATTTTTATAATAAAGAGTAAATTCTGAGTATGCTTATTAATAATGTACAATGTTTTATTTAGAATATAAATTAAATATTTGTTTTATTTTCTTAATTAACAAAAATATTGCGATTAAAATATTATACAAATAATAAATAATTTAAACAAACAGAATTAATGAAATGAGATCATGTGCCACAAACTAATTTCTAAATAAACAGCAAATAATTACATTTTGAAAATAACAGTTTGATTTTCTAAAAAAATACACAAAAAGAAGAATGCATATAAAAACTTGCATGTACAACAAGAACAAATGTAAAAAAAATTTTTTGACTTGTATGCAATGCAGCGTCATTTTCCTTTACATATTTAATCGAGTTGCAAAAATATTTATTATATTTTTGATAGATATTAACATATTTATTTTAATTAACTCTTGAGATTTTATTTACAAAATGAATATGTTAACTTGTTATTATAATAAATACTCATTTATATAATTCATATTTGTAATATCATATAAAATACATGGCGATTGAAATATGTGATTTTTTATTCAATGTTTTTTTATTTTTATTAATACATTCTTTTATATTGTAATTAAGAACATCTTAAGTTAAAATGCATGACTTGGAATTTTTTTAAAACAAAAACTCATCCATACTGTACAGTATACATTTAACATCGCAAAATGAAATGTCAACTTTTGTTTCTGTAAAAAATTTGGTAAATATCTATGACTGAGTTACACTTTTAATGCTGTAATATTAAATTAAAATGATTCAATATGACTCCCTATCTTTAGTAATTTGCAAACATTGATATAAATACATGTTAGTTTTTGATTTTGAGATCCAACAAAATTCAATGTTTTTGAGCAAAACTTTTTCCTGTAAAATTTTAACTCCAAGCAAGTTTTATTGGGACTTATTTCCTAAAAAAAAATTATTATTCTATATTTTATATTAGTTATTTTCAAAATTTTCGAGTACTGCAAATATATATTGTGAAATACATGTGAAAATATGCAGTTAAAGAAATAGATCATGAATACCACAAATCACTTTTGTGTTAAAAATAAATCTTGAGATTTTTTTTAACAATTGCAGCAAACTGCGTTTAAATGTTTATTTGAATTTTATTAGTAATATTATCAAAATCGAAGTGAAATACTAATTGTAAAAAAAAAATTATTCTTCTTCTAAATAATATTACAGGAACAAGTGTCATTTTATTTAGGATAAATAAACACCAAGTTTTAAGAAATTGAAATGACCAATTAAAAGAAACAATGCTTTGAAATATACTACTCATGCGATGATAAAATATATATATTGATAAAATAAATGTATATTGTGAAATCCTTTTATCCTTTTATATCTGTAATGACAGTGATTTACAGATTCATTTTTTTAAGAAATTAAGACAATTTATTCATAAATTTGGATGTATGCTCCATTATTTTTAGTGTATCTCATCGGACAGAGTATTTTATATTCAATACTAATACATTAGTTTTCAGCCTACGAGGCTTGACTCCTTAGAGGGCGTAACTACAGTAAAAGAGGAGCGCGAACATATCCATTAGAAAATACTATTTAAAAATTTATTTACTGACAGAAAATTTACAGATTATTAGTACAGAAAAATCATCTATTCTTGATCAAAATTTAAAGATATATTTATTAATTAACTCCTTGTGGTTTCAGTACTGTTAAACTCAAAATTTAAGTATTCTGAATAAAATTTTCTTGAATTCATTTTTGGTATAACATTTGGTCATGTACTTGTTGATGCTGTCAGCTCGCTTACGGCCATTTAAAATTACATCCCCGTTTCTGAATAGATCTTCTGCATGGATATTTAATTTGCTGAATTACAACTAGCACAAAACATATAGATGGATTCAATCGCCATAAATGGATGAACTCGAAAGAGAAAGCATGGATTTAAAACATAATTCCATAACAGCATGGTGTTATGGAATTTCCTCCTTCTTCCTATTAGAAAAAAATTTTACCCACATCTGTGAATGCTTGAAATGGTTGTCTTTTGGGTAATTGACAATGTTCATGACAAATATTAATTTCTCTCCAAATTACGAGAATGATCCACATGGTGGACACAAGAGCAGTTTCCTGTGCAAATGACACAGTGTTCTAGTTTCATTAACGTTCAAAATCTGTGTTGCCAGGAGTCAAAACATTCATTATTATTGTCAATTTGCTACAGACGAGAAATTTATACGAAAGGAAGAAGGTGCTGTGATATGCAAATGATTAGCTTTTCAGCGCATTCAGACAAAGCAGGCACCAGTAGCGACACCTACATTGTGTTTAAATGAGGAAATTGTTCAGCGGGTTCCTCATACACAAATTGCATTTGAACGTTATTGCCTGGTGAAAAGTTGTTGTGATGCCTCGTGTAAGAAGGAGAAATGCGTACTAGCACGTTTCTGACTTTGATAAAGGTCGAATTGTAGCGTATCGGGATTGCGGTTTATCTTATCGCAGTATTGCTGCTCGCGTCGGTCGAGATCCAATGACTGTTAGCAGAATATGGAATCGATGGATTCAGGACGGTAATACGGAACGCCATGCGGAATCTCAACGGCCACCTATCATTAGCAGCCGAGAAGACAGGCATATTATCCTAATGGCCGTAACGGATCTTGCAACCACGTCACGAGCCGAATGCCAAGAAACGAGGTCGTTTGGAAGACAACAAGTGTCTGCCCGAACAGTTCGACAACGTTTGCAGCAGCATGGACTCTCAACTCGGAGACCATTGCTGCGGCTTCCCTTGACGCTGCGTCACAGACAAAAGTGCCTTCAATGGTGTAATCAACGACGAACCTGGGCGCAGGAATGACGAGATGTCATCATTTCAGATGAATCCAGGTTCTGTGTACAGCATCATGATGGTCGCATCCGTGTTTGGCGGCATCGTGGTGAACGCACACTGTCAGCGGGAATTCGCCATCGTCATACTGGCCCATACCATCATGCCCGGTGGGGCGTGATGGTATGGAGTGTCATTGGATACACGTCTCGATCACATCTTGTTCACATTGACGGTGCTTTGAACAGTGCACGTTACATTTCTGGTGTGTTACGACCCATGGCTCTACCCTTTATTCGAGATCTGCGAAACCCTACGTTTCAGTAGGATAATGCCCGACCGCATGTTGCCGGTATTGTACGGACTTTCAGTGATACGGAACATGTTCGGCTATTGCCTGGCCAGCACGTTCTCCAGATCTTTCACCAATAGAAAACGTCTGGTCATTGGTTGCCGAGCGACTGGCTCGTCACCAAACGCCAGTCACTACAGTTGATGAACTGTGGCATCGTGTTAAAGCTGCATGGGTATCTGTACCTGTACATGCAATCCAATGTCTGTTTGACTCAATGCCCAGGCGAATAACTCTGTTATTACTGCCAGAGGTGGTTGTTCTCGGTACTGATTTTTTAGGATCTATTCAGCCAAATTTTTTGAAAATTTAATCACTTGTGATTTCTAGTATAATATATTTGTCCAATAAGTATCATTTTGTTATCTGCATTTCTTCCTGGTGCAGCAATTTTAATGGCCAGTATATTATATTTTAAATTATTCAGTTAATTAAATTATTCAGTTAATTTAAATTTTTATATATTAAATTTGTTTATATTTAATTTTATTTTCCATTTTTCAATCAACATTTTTCTTTTTGATGGATACATAATTTTACGTTTTAAATGTCTTATTCAGGAACATTATTGCATGAATAACCATTGATATATTATACCATAGTGAAGCTATTGCACTTATCAAAATATTACGGTTTAATATATATATATAATATTAAATTATAATATTAATTATTATATATATATATATATATATAATCTGTCTTAATAACTATCCATATAAGGACGTCTGTGAGCATAAAAGAGAATATAAAATATAAAATAAACATTTGATCACTGAATTTGAATTTTGCATCTAGGGATATTTATTTATCAAGGTATATATAATGTTACGATACATGATTCCCCTAATTTTTGTTAGATAAAATGTTCTCAACAGTCAAGAATAAACAATGAATAAAATATTATATTTTTTGATAAAATTACTCTTAAAACTAACGGAATGAAAAGAAAATAATCCACATTTTTCAAACAATTTTTAAGATTCAATAAGAAAATGTAAAGTATACTTTCCTACAATTATAACTGCATAACATAATTCATGACACACTAGTACTGCTTGGGCAAATGCCTTCTGAACAAGTTTCCACCCATGCCATCTTGGGTCTCTTTCTTCTTGTACTGATGGGTTTTCATAAGAAAATATCCCTAAGGGTTCTATTGTCTTTCATTCTGATAACATACCCCATCCAATTAAGATGGTCTACTTTAACGTGATATAAAACGTCTGGCTACTTATACAATAGGAAAATTTCTGTGTTGTATATTCTGTGCAAGACACGTTTACTTTTATTCTTTCAAAGACACTTTTTAAGATCCTGCACTGAAATACATCCAACAGACACTCCACTTTTACCGTCAAGGTCTATGAAGCGTATGTCGAAACACGATGGGTAAGTTTCTTTTAGATCAGTTACTTTTATCGTGATAAAATGTTACTTTATAATAAAGTACTAAAGTCCAAAATAGGCTTTGTTATTTGTCTATTCTAAATGTCTTCTTAACTCTGGGAGAATGTCAGTATTTTTATTAAACACTACTCCGAGATAAGTTCAGCAACTATTTCAAATTTACAATCCCCAATGATAAGGTGTGTTCGGGTATATTGGATTCTAGTTACCGGGAAATATTTAGCTTTGTCTTGAATAATAAAAAGCCTTGTTGGTTTAGCCTCCCTCTTAACAGATTCAAGATTTTCTGTTAAGTATTTTCTATTTCTGAGGACCAATGCGATGTCGTCTGCAAATGCCAACATCTGAACATAATTTCCGAAAATACTGTCTCAGGTATTGACACCAGACTCACTGATTACTTTTTCAAGCACAATTTTAAATAAAAAGCATTAGAGGGCATCCCCTCAGCATACTTCCTTTTCAGCGAGAAAATCTCTAGAGAGGTATCCGTGGTACAGGACCCTTCAGGAAGTCAAGTTGATAGTTATTTTCAACAAATTAATCAGTTTCTCAAGAATATCGAAACCGCTTATATCTTTAAATAATTCATTGCGTTCTATGGAATCGTGTGTGGCCTTATAGTCAATGAACGATATATGTAAATCAAAATTAAATTCATGATATTTCTCCATAATTTGTCTATGACCAAAAATTCAATTCACTGTACATTTTTATATGCAAATTAAATTTTAGTTTTCTATTTTGTCTATATAAATACAATCCCTTAACTAGCAGTATTAAATTTTCTCGAATCGTTTTATATTGTTATTTAAACTCATGCTATGCCCTACCAGTAACTTAAAATATTTGAAGTAAAAGGAAAATTTTATGTCTCTAAAATTTTAGGAAATGTTATGAAAGATAATCCTTAATAAAATTGATATTAATTAAAACTTGTGTTTAGGTCCATACACACACACAATCATATTTGGTGCATTTAAGCATTTCAGGCTATGAGCAATTTCTTGAAATTTCAATTATTTAAAAATAATTTTTAAGCATCTCTCATGAAATATTTTGCTTTTATTTAATTTTATTTAATGACATTTTATAGTCTGATTTTTTTAAGAAATGTAATCTGCAATTAATAAATATAAATTTATTTTATAGTTTTTAAATAAATATTTCTGAAATTCTGAAAGCAATTTTATGTATTTTTGAAATATTACCATTAAAAAATGAGTTTGAAAATAATGAATTACTTTCAGAAAGATTTAAATAAAATGACACTTTTTAGAAAATTATGATTCTCATTCACGTATAACATTAGGGTTTTATACTTTTGTCCAGAGAAATAACAATATCAAAGTACAAACAAAATATGAAAAATTTGCATTTATATATTAGGATTTGGAGAAGCGTAATATATCACAGAAATAAATATTCTAATGATCTGACGACTTTTAGTAAGAGTTTAATTTAAGTTTGTAATATTTTTTAAGAATTAGAATGAGCATTTTCTGCTAAAATATTAGCTTATGCATAAATATAATTAACTGATATAAAAATAATAGGCAAGTGATACATTAAATAACACTGCATTGAATGTAACTCACACAAATGCATATTTGACCAATAAATATTGTCTGTTTGTTGACCTAAAAAGACGTTCCTTCATGCATAAGTTCATTTGCAAAGTGATCTTACATTGAGCCAGAATTCAACAAGTTAATGAATGTCCCTAATCGTTATTAAAAGTATGGCAAACCGTAAGGAATACTGTATTATTTAGTATAATAGAACAGTTTTAGCCTATAATAAAACCAAATAAATAAAGCATAACAACGTATTTAAAGCGTATTTCATTCAAATCGTTATCATTTAACACTTTTGAAGTTTATTTAGCTGATCATATTCTGAACATCGTGATGATTTCAATAAGTTAACTTTTAGACTGTCCGAGAAAAACAATAAAGATTTTGCTGACTTTATTTTACTAAATTTGAAACATACAGTCACATATTCAGAAAAGCAAGGTATATTATTATTTGTTGTATAAATAAATAGATAAGATAAATCACCGCAAATTAAACATTATTTATAACAGTTTTTCTTCTTTATGCTATGAAAGAAATAGATTTGATTAAACTTAATTTTGATGTAATTATGACATAATATTATTTTTGTTTAATAAATATATATAACCGTATGATACATAAATACGAGGAAGGAATAGAACATAAAAAACAATGTAAAATACCTATAAATACAAATAGGTATTTTAGAGCAAAATTAGTATATAAAGATGGGAAATAAGTTTGAGAGTGCATATTTTTGCATTTAGAAACATGGTAAATAAAATATTCCCTGATGCTGTGAAATGAAGTAACAAAATAGAATTTTTTATTAAAGAAGTTACTTAAAAATCGATCCTTTCAATCTTTCATTTATTTTATGTGAAGCAATACAATATATAAGTAAAACTAGTTCAATTTTGTAACAAAAAAACTTAATAACATTTGACATTTTTATGTAAAAGTAGAATTTATGTTGAATAACCCTTTTTTTGTTTGAAGAATGACATTTGAATACGAAATTTCAAAGTACAGAAATTCATGAAATGGATTTATAGAAAAATCAGTATCCATTACTTTTTTAAATTTTAGAATGAAAATACAAGACAAAGAAATGACAATACATAACTCCTATAGTAAAATATATCACTACATGTCTTCATACAATTATTCACCTCATTGAATATTGTAACATATAATTAATAAAGCAAAATAAAAATCATGGAAAATAATATTGTGAACCGTAAAAATAAAATGCTTTACAAAGCCAAACTGTGCAAGGACAATATATTTCTAAAACTATCTAAGATATCATACATGCTCTAGAAAATCCTAAAAAGATAAACTGATGTATGTCTTAGTTTAAGCAAGAAAAGTACACTATGACATATAAAACAAAAAAAAAATTATCTTTTTTTATGATAAAAATATTAAATTGGTATACAATGCTAAATATTAGACTATATAAAAAAGCAACCTTAAATTTAAAGTTGATATTTTATTAAATAATGTCTATAAGCATTTGAGTTAATTGTATGCACGATTTATTTCGAAACAACTTTTATTTAGAAAAAAATATCTAATTATATATTTCAATTTTCACTATTAGATTACCTTAAAATTTTGTAATCTCAAATAAAATCATTTGTATTACTGATTCAGTTATTTTGAAAATTAAATGTGTAAGTTGGTTAATTAAACTAAAGAGAATTTATTTGAAACAAATAAAAGTAATTTTACACAACTACATTTTAGGAAGTTTGCGTTATATTAACTGTCATTTAATTCAAAATTTCTTCAAAATTTATTTTTATTTATACGAAGAAAAATAATAAATGAAAACGGTATCTCATCAATGTGTTTAATAAATATTTAAGCAGTGAAATCATGAATTTCAGATTATTTATTATTTCGAAAAATAAATATATAGGAAATTAGTCTATTGTTATTTAAATAACATAATTTTTGTCTAAATCATACATTTTTGGTTCAAGTTTAATGTCCTTTCAACTACAAAAAAATATTTGTATACATTAATAATTCTATTTCAAATTCATTTTTTAGTGTCTTAAAAAATTGAAAAGATATCATTAAATTTTTAATTCAGTTAAAAGTAAATAAAAAATATAAAAGTATTAAAATGTTAAAATATTTTAGCCACAAATATATTTAATACATTAATAATGATAAGTAATTTATAAATGAAGAATTTTGTTGAACACTTTATTTGAATTTATAAATTTGATAATAAACATCAATAAAAATATAAAAATGTGAATTTTTTCACTGATATTTTGAAAAATGTATGAAGTTAGAAATAAAGACTTTCTGTAAAATGTTCTTTTGTTGCTATGCCATTTTTAATTGCAATTTTTTTCCAATTTTAATATATGAAGCACATTTTTAAATAATTTACTAAGTTAAATATCTATTCATAGAAATATATTTTATATCAAGGAAAACTCGTTTTATCTTATTTAACGTTCATACATTAAATTCATTTATTTAAAACAGTTTTTAATCAATTACTATTTTATTTTTCAATTATCCATTCAATTTAGTTCTTTTATTTTATCTTAACTATTAGAACTAGAAATATCTGAACATTTTGTTTATTATTAATGGTTAATAATATATTTTGCCCAAAATATGTATAAAATAATTATATGTAATAATTATATTATATATTTGAAAACAAACGCTTGAAAATATTTTTTAAATTGCAAAATATTAAACATTATATATTTAAATTAGGCATCAAAATGATGAAAAACGTAATTCTTAATATCACATAAAAAATTTGAAATATTTTAAAGCATTTCATCTTTTCTAATTTTAGTATAACACGAAATATTGTTAGAAAAAGATGGCATTAAAAAATTAGATCAAGCAATCAAACTAGAATTCTGTGAATTATGAAGCATAATATTCATTAAATGTCATTGCGTTATATTTTAATAAATGAATTTTTTATATATATGTTAAGAGAGTTAATTTAGTTAAGAACAGATATTCAAAGATTATATAATTTTTTTTTAATTTTTTATCCAATATATCTTAGTTTTTATTCAAGATATTTAGAAATATATGTTTAAAATTTTTAAAATAAGGAGAATTTTAATGAGTATAATAAGTTAATAAGTCTGCAGGCTTTGACATTGCATCTACTTATAATGAAAAGGGCAAAAGTTAATATCGATAACTATGGATAAAAGTTAAAATTTATTCATGGAAGTTTAGCATATTTATTTAAGGTGAAAATGAGTAAAAATGATCATCTCCTCATTAAGATTGTTAAGTACATATAATTTCCTGAATAATAAATATAATTGTTTAATAAATATAATTATAGGGATAATATTTGAGAAAGAATTTATAATTATATAGATATTTAAATACATCTAATTTAATAAATGTTAATTTTTTTTTTATTTTTTTTTTAATTTTCTTGCAATTTTTGCCAGATTTTTTTTACAAGATAAATGAAATTTATGCTCGCACAGTTATTCTCAGCTTACATTAATATATTATTTAAAAATATTTTGTAAAATAAAATGAAAAAGTGTTAATTTTTATGAAATTTATTCGTCTTGCGTTGTTTCTTTCGTTTCAATTTAGCTGCATAAAATAAATATACTTTCTTATAGAAGAACTTTATTTAAAATTATCAAATTGATTTGTTTATTATCTCAGAACTGCAAAGTTCATTATCTATAAATTTGAAATAGTTAAGTAGATTTTTTATAAGTAGCATTCATTATTTCTTTGTATGATTATTTTATCGGCAACTATAGTTTTCTTAAGCCATTTATTATTTTTATTTTGAAATCGCTGAATCTATTTTAGATCTCTATTTTTTTCTTCGTAATTATTTCATGTATTCCCAAGTTCATAATGAAGGTCCTTATATTTCTGAGACTCAAGCAAACATCTGTTTTTGATTAATTCTTCCCTTACTTTTAAAGAAATAATTGTTTTAAAATTGCTTACATATTTTACGAACTGAATCTCATTAAAATTAAAAATGTTACTACATTAACACACTAATACTTCTTTCATTGGAATTTCGATGTCAAATACTTTGAAATTTTAACGCTTTGATTAAGTTTAGAGTTGGGTAGTCCGATGTTTTGAGTACGATCTAGGAAAATTTGAATATTTCTAAAATATCTGTTATATTCTCACGGAATTCATCCGTCTCACTTTGTTTATTTTTGTCGTTCCTTAAAATGTATTTATCTTAAAAAGTAATGAATTAAAATTTTATTTTATATTATTACATTTTTGAAGCGTTAATACATTATTGAAGCGTAATACATTATCGTTATTACATTTTTGAAGCGTTGCGATGAGATATTTAAAATTGCAAATTAAAAATAATGTAAAGAAATCGAATTATAAAAGCATTGTTTCTATAAAAAAATAATATAATGCTTTTGAAATAACTGAATAAAATTATCAGTTTGGCTTGAAAGCCGTTATATACAACAAAATATCGAATATTATTTTTCCTTTGTATATTTTCTCTGAACAATTTTGCGTAGCTTCAATTTAAATGATAGCTCAAAAAGACGCAGAAGATAATTCGTAATTCTTATAGATTTTGGAAGCATTGAGTCAAAATTAATGATTTTTCTTCAAATATTCTTCAGTAACTTTTAAATTTTAAAAATTAATTTTCTGTCTGATTTTATATGTCAAACTTGATATTAAAAGAATATCATACTTATAAATATTAGTAAAAATTTTCTATACATTACAAATAAATTATATTTCCATATTATGAAAGTAAAACACCTGAAAATATGTAATTAATCTTTAATTAAATCCATACTCCTTGTAATTCTAGACAATTGTTCAAATTATTAAGTCTGACATTTTTTTTTCTTCTGAATTTTTGACAATAACTTAACGATTAACATTACATTACAACATTACATTTCGATTAAAATTATATATATACAGGGTGTCCACTAAAGTTCCTTGGCACCCTCTTAACTTTTGTACGGCTGCTGCTATATTCATAAAAGTGGTGTCTAGGTATAGTAAAGCAGCTATGCGCTACTAAATAAAATAGACTACAGCGCCACCTGGTGGAAAACAGCGGAGTTAGCATTCCTATCTCAAAAACGGAGCGATATACAGAGAAAAAGTGATTTACAAAGTTGTATAGCATCCTCGATTTAGTACGTAACGATACCTTGTAGGCAGGAATATGAAGAATACAACTGTTAAAACACGCATTTGTTGTTCCATGCTATGACGTAGCACATCGTACGTGTGCATAGTTAAAAAAACAAAAAATCTTTTTCGTACTTAAATTTTTCACTTTTATTTCGAAGTGGGAAGAACGGAAGTATTAAAAATAATTCCAACATTTTGAATGCAGTATGCAAATACGTAAGAAACGTCACTCCTGTTTACCTGAGACAGCTATAAAGGGGTCATCTTCTTGGGGCTTTAGTATGTTGATGCTCATGATCATGACTGAGTATTCCAAAGTTGAGTATTGTGAGATGGTTTTAATGTATGGTGAAAGTCGACGCAAGGCATGATCAGCAGCAAGGTTGCACCACCAACTGTTCCCTGCAGGCCCACATCCTTCTCATCAAGAAATACTAACTGTTATAAAACGCTTAAGGGAGACAGGTTGCATTACTAATCAACCTCGATCTGGCAGGCCAGCTAAGGTAGGACGGCAAGTTTAACCGGATGAGGTATTAGCATATGCACTCGTATATCCGAAATGCAGTGTAATAGCGATCAGTCAACACTGTGGTTTCTCCAAAAGTCAGGTTTGGAAAATCCTAAGCGAATCAGATGCTCATCCATGCCGACCAACACCTGAACAGGTTTTAATGGACGGGGATGCCGATCGACTCTATGCATGGTGTAACTTCGTCATGAATCAGATACACGTTCAGCCAACATTCTTGGCAGATATAATGTGGACGGATGAGGCATGCTTTTCACGGAATGGTATGTACAATAGGCAAAACACCCATTACTGGGCCCTGGAAAATCCTAAATGTTTCGCCGACGTTCAACATCAAATGCGGTATGCTATTAACTTTTGGTGTGCAATTTTCAATAATAAGCTAATAGCCCAATATTCTACAAGGGCACACTAATGGGTGCACAATATTTACGATTGCTATGGAATGTATTACTCGATTTTGTGGAGAACCTGCCGTTGTTTAATCTTAAAAATCTATGGTTTCAACATGAAGGCGCGCCTCCTCACAAGACATCTCCAGTGAAGCAGTACTTCGTCAAGGAATTTGGCAACCAAATACTAGGGTATGGCGTTTTCGAAGAGTGGCCTCCACGCTCTCATTATCTGACTCTACTGGACTTTTTCCTGTACGGATACTTGAAACAGCAGCTGTATGCGACCCCTCTACAAAATTTGCAAGACGTCAAAAGACGCAATACGGTCGCGTGTTCCAACGTGTGACGCTGTATGCTCCAACATTTGCTACGTAATCTTCAAGCGAGGATCCAAATGTCCCTTGAAGCTGATGCTGAGAAGTTTGAACATCTTAAATAAAGTATATGGTTATAATTATTTCCTTTTTTCTTTCTTAAATCGTTTTGGGACGTCACAGCATGAAACACAATGCGTGTTTTAACCGTTGTATTCTTCACATTAATGCCTACAATGTATCTTTGCGTACTAAATATAGGATGCTCTAAAACTTTGTAAATCACTTTTTCTCTGTATCTCGCTCCGTTTTTGAGATAGGAATGCTAACTACGCTGTTTTCCACCAGGTGGCGCTGTAGTCTATTTTATTCAGTAGTGCATAGCTGCTTTACTATACCTAACCACTTTTATGAATATAGCAGTAGCCGTTTCGAAGTTAAAAGGGTGGCAAGGGACTTTAGTGGACACCCTGTATATATACATAGTATATATATATATATATATATATATATATATATATATATATATATATATATATATATATATATATATATATATATATATATATATATATATATATATATATATATATATAGATAGATAGATAGATAGATAGATAGATATTAATTATGCTGGCTATTTTTTGTCAACTCGTGAGCATTTTCATTGTTTGTTCTCGACAGCAAAGTAGAATTCAACCCATCAGATATTTATATGAATGGGTATCGAATGGTCTTGTTCATTATTACTCACTATGCTGTTTTTATCAGCAAGCATTTTAGGCTGGCTTGTCTGCTGGATAATATAAAGCCTTAATTTGCTTTGACTAACTTCTTTTCTTATAGCAAGGATTTCAGCTAGTGATGTTGAATTTCTATCGCTTAATTTCGCTAGTTACTTTGATGATGCCCAATCATTCAGAAATAGGTTTAGAATTTTCTCAACTTCTTCTTACGACATGAGTGAAGAGTTGTAATTATATCTTGGTAATGATGTTAAGTCATTTTGAAAGAGGTTCTGATTTATAATAGGAAAGTATCTGGATACATATTTTATACGTCTTTGAATGTTGAAACTAGACTGACGTATAACTGGGTAAAGTTAAAGACTTGATCTAACATACTTCTTTTAACAATCTATCAACATCTCCTGCTTCAACAATTAGATTCGAAAGAAGATTTACAGAACTGACTTGAAGAGCTGCTGTTGGTGTCGTTTTAAGGCTTTTGTGATGCACAACAATAACAATTAACCATAGATAATGCTTAGATTTAAGCAATACCTGGATAGAGAGATGCCTTAATCCTAACCTCTGTGGCGCAGCATTCTTTAAACAAATGTCTTCTATAGTATGAAATGGAATTCTTGTACAGTTTACAGAATCCGGAAAAGCAATAATGTTTATAATTACGAATTGTATCGAGAATATCCAATTTTGCAATTTCATATTAAAAAAAATTAAATCTCAAAAATGTTAAAAAAAGTTTAATTTATTCATAAAATTACTGGAAAATATATGAACATTTCAAATTGGAACATTGATGAATTAGAAATTTGAAACAACTTTTTTTATGGAGTATGAATATAAAATGATTTTTTGAAGTAAAAAGAATGAAAACACACACAAGTTAATTATGATTTTTTAAACTTTTCACAAATATTTTTCATCAAACGCAAAAAAATGTATTTATTTTTAAAAATTATACTCAAATCATAAGTGTACTTTTGAAATAGAATATTTAATTCTCACTCATTTTTAGAAATCGCAATTTAATATTCAATTCTATTTTTCATGTATTTCATGTATATTTACAGATATTATATATTAATGTATTGTACTTATTTATTTCTTTTTGTTTTGAACATTTTAAGTATGCTTCCCTTTAAAATGAGTAGCACTTTTGTAGCATGGGTTTGCGTGGTTATTATTAATTTCTTAGCTTCATATGCATTCTCGTACGTATGCTTTGATAAATGTGCATAATAATATGTTATACTAATTTTACGAGTGACTTATAGATAAGATTTTTATCTTAAATAATAAAATTAAGCTATTCTTAGGTTAATAAACACTGTCATTGTAAGTAATGTAAAAGTGTTGACGTTTCACTTTCACAATATTCATATAAAAGAATATTCTTAAAAATGAAATCATGAAATTTTTTTCTCAGTTACAGTGACTAAGAACTTATTACATTACTGAACTGCCAAAATGTTAACAGCTAATATTAAATACTTCCCTTATATGTCATTCTCGCTGACTTTAGTATTCACATTTACATAATTGATCTCCTTTTCTTCTTTTGATCCAAACCACTTTTGGTTTTGCTAATATTCAAGAAATCAATTATAATTTATGTGTATTTTATGCAACTAATGACTCCTAATGCACATAATCAACATGTTGTAAGTCCATAATTTCTTTCCCTCTTTCAAATGTATCGTTTCTGAAAAATGACTATTTTGGTATTCTGAGTTCCATCATATAGTACCTTTTAAGATCTTTGTAAATTAATCTATAAGCAGGTCTTTAGATTACTGAATTTCCTTTTTTAATTCATTTTAAATATGTAGTATAAATATAATTATTTCGTTATAAAGAAATAAATATAAATCACTAAAACTTTTTTTGATAAAAATATTTGCAGCATATTTTAGGAGATTTTGTAAATGGAATAATTTTGCATTTTCCAAAAAATTTATGTTATTGCTCATTGTATAGGAAAAATTTTATTTGGAATCTATTATATTGAAATATCTGATTTATAATATGTTTAAGATTATATATATATTACATAAAATCTTTAAGTTACACTATCGAAAACAAAACAAAAAAATGCTGTCATCTCAGAAATAATAAGGATGTTTATACTGCATCATCATTAATGTAAAGTATAAATTCTTCCTTTAACTAAGGAAAGACTTATTTTTGATTAATATTAGGCGCAAAATTTAATTATTGGGAACTAATTGTTAAGATACTAGTGTCATGCAAGTAATGTTTTTTTTAAAAAACACGTAGTTCCTATTTTTGCTTTTAAATTTGTTTATCTTTATTTAATGTTAAAATATATAAATTGCAATTAAGTGGAAATATATTTTCGAGTAGTCAAAATTTTGAAGGCAAATGTCATATGTTTATAAGAAAAGATTAGTTATTAAAAAATAAATAATATTGGCAACTACATAACAGATTATTCAGATTATTATCATTCAGATAATTATCATTCAGATTCATTATATCTTTCAAAGAAGAGATTTGTATAAAGGGAATTATAAGAGATTCAAAAACGATGTCTAGTACAAAATCTTTTATTTATGCATTCAATCTTGATTATAATTCATAATATGATGTTAATCATAATAGTATATTTCCTTAATCCCTTCTTTCTCATTCCCGTCTTTATTTGACTAAATTGTTGGAATGAAATGACAAAAAATAATAGAACAATCTATTTACTATTCCCGAAAATAATTTTTTCCCATTTTACACACCAAATCGCAGTCTTACACTACATCTGATGTGTTTGTTAATATCTTATTTTATACTACATGTGAACATTATTCAAATTTTCTTGAATACAAAAATATTCACTTTTATGACTATTTTCTTGGAAACAGTACTATGTTTAAGGGGTTAATTTAATTTTAAAGTTAAATAAAAATGAATTTTTGTTTTAAAATAATGTTTGATCTCTAAATGAATTTATAAAAGATGGAAAAAAATTTAACCAAACAGTAGCTTTTTTAAAATTAGTGGACTCTTGTTTTTGTGAATTCATAGTGAGAAGTAAACTAACTCTTAAAGTGGAAAGTTCGAGAAATATATGTTAGAAATTAAAATTAATTTCTTTACTATATTATAGTCGTCATAGATAAAGTACTATTTGAAATAATTATTTATTAAATAATATGTAAGAAATACTATTAACTTTTATTTTATTATTAGAAAGAAAATTAGGCTGAGCAATTAATTTTTCTTCTCAAAACTGCATTTCTAAAATTACATTGCCATTTTTCTATACTTGAAAGCATTATTCATTTTAATCAAAATGAGTACTTCAACCTTTATTAATTATTCATCCGCCTGTCTTGCAAGCGGTCACCACACGAAATACACATGTTTTGATATATTTTAAAATACTTTATTCCTTCTTATTAATTACGTTTTGAATCATTTAACCATGTGATACATGACATCTAAAAATACAGCTGAATCTACATATGAATAAAAATTGAAACTTTAGAAGTACCTAAACAAATTGGCACTTGAAGCAATTGATTGTGTTCCAATCATTGATTTCTGAGATGTTTTATTTGGTACCAGAAAATTTACACGAAATCATTGAAAGAAATCAGGATTTGAGAATCAGTTGTGCTCTTATTTACTCACAATTCAAATTACATACAACGTTGTAAAATGTTGATTTAAGTTTCTAGGTAACCGAATAAAAGGAAATGAAAACAAAAAGTGTCAGAAAATTATTTCACTGAAGAGGCATAGTTCAAAATGTATATTCGAAGGACTGGTTTCATCCTTACCTTCTTTGGAACGTGCAGGAGATAAAACTTATATTTTATAATCTCCTGAGTTCTTGGAAATTAGTGGATGGTAAAATCATAGCCTACCATATTTATATGCATGAGCAAATGCTCTGGATATTTTGAATCATATTCTGAACACTGTGTACAGCTTATTAGACCAGAAATATCTTAATATAAACATCTGTCATTTGTATGAAATAAAGCAATCTGTCGAAATTGTTTGCATTCCTATTGTTGTCAAATTCTCAGTGACTCATTATTTCCGATGAAATATAATTATTTATTTCATTTAGATGTGAAAGATATATTTTTCTTATAATTTACTAGGAAAATTATACACAAAAAATTATTTCATGTATTTTTCCTTATATATATATATATATATACATATTTATTTATTATTTACTATAAAACTAATATAAAAATATATTCCGTATATCACATTTTAAAATATTCCTTTATATCCAAAAATTAGCATGCTCTTTAGAGAATACTCATATGTGAATATCTTCCTTAGCATCTTTGAACTCTTTCTCAATGTTCTTTGTATGTCTGGAATCCAAAAAATGAATATGTTAAATTATAATGATCAATTAAAATTCTAGTAAATAGGTGTCTTTGCAATAATAACATTTTGATTAACACTGTTATCTTATTATACTAGAAGAAAGCTTATGGGAAACTAATTTTTTAATTATAAAATTTTTTAGCTTATTCTCACAGTCTTACGCCCACCCCCAAAAAATAATAACAGATAGTTAGTTATATTTAAATGACTATTTAATCTTATACCAAACTGTTTTTAAATTGTATTTAAATTCATCGTAACACTACCATATATTTAAAGGAGGATTTTTTTCGTGTATGTTGATATAATGTTTTCCATGTACATCCTATTAAATACCGTGTATATTTCATAGAAAATAATATTATGATGACTGTATGATAAATTACATATTTGCTGAGGCAGTTTGACGCAATCATTTGAAAACAATTTTAAAATTAAAAAACAAAAATTTGCGATTTTTTCTGTAGAGTTTATGAAATAAAAGTAAAATCCACACATATTTAACAGAATAGTCATTACTTTTTAGAATTAAAAATAGGATGACATATCTAGCTTAAGAAAGTACTTAGTTTGATGAATTTAATATGAGAGACTTAATTACTATATACTTATTTTTAATATGCTAAATGTGATAAAATTATCAGAAGTTTCTTAGAACAAAATAGATTATTTTGTTTTCCTTAATTAAAATTATTGTTATTAAAGTTTGAATTGCTGAGCAAAATTGCAATTGACATTCTATAAGAAGATTTTCTCATAATTTAAATGGACATAACATATTTATAAAAAAATATATTGAAAAATAATAAATGCAAGTATATATATATATATATATATATATATATATATATATATATATATATATATATATATATATATATATATATATATATATATATATATATATATATATATATATATATATATATATATATATATATATATATATATATATAACTCATCAATTAAGAAAAAAAACTCATTAATTCAAAATTGTGTATTTGTGATTACAGTTCGTGCTGTTTCAACTGAATGCTGTTAAAGTCCAAGTCATAACATAGCCATTCTTAAATTAGGAAAATTATTATTTCTGATATCACTGATTTCTCTAAATTAATTTTCAGATTATATATATATATATATATATATATATATATATATATATATATATAGATATATATATATATATATATATATATATATATATATATATATATATATATATTTATATAAGGGAAAAGATTAAAATCTGGTGAATATTGAAGATGTCAGATATTTACATTTTGCTTCCCGTAGAGGAGTGGTAAGAACATAAACAAAATGTATATTCTAAATGAGAAAAGAAAATAATACGAATTAATAACTTGCTTAATTATGTGATTTAAATTTTATTTTTTGCAACAACTAAAACTATTATGCGACTTTGAATCGCTCGAGATTGCCTTGTTTTAGAATTTATTTCATTTGTGTAATACTTTCTTTTGCAATAACAGCGCATATAGCCTTTTTTCCTGCTAATCGAATTAGCTACAGTCATTTTTCTCAGTGACATTTCTTTCAAAGAAATCTGATCTAGACAAAGTAACTTTTCTTTATAAAATACGAACTGATTACTTATGTAAAGCTGTTTGAGAATACCATTTTCATTTGCCTAGTTTATTAAAGTCATATTTTCTATTCCAAAAACAACCGATAATACACGTTGTGTATCTGTATCACCATGGTCGATTTCAGGTGCTCTTCAATATATTTCCTTCGGTGATGATTTTTTATAGGGATACCACTCAATTTTTTGAGTATTAATAATTACATGAAACTGTTCTAAGTCTCAAAAGCATGGGGAACTTCTGCGAGTTTTTTTTTGGTTTCAATAGTTGCGATTAGTTCTCTAGACAAAAAAAAATGAAGATGCTCGCTTCTGTTTGGTTGATAGCCAAATGAAAAAGCAATTAAGGAAATACTGATCAATAGTGACGACAACAATTATGATGATTACAATAAAGCTGAAGATTGTTTTTCCGTTAGTAAATCATTAAATGACAATTTTATTGTTCATTATGATCATGTGTAATAAAGTAAATATTTAAAGCTGGATGAAAGAAATGCAGCATTAAATTTTGATCTTGACAAAATTGTATTTTTATTTCACGTTTTAAAATATCGATGTTAATATGAAATTACATGTTGTTCACATGCAATTGTTTATATTGTGTTACGAATTTGAATTATCAGCTCACTCATTATAAAGTGGATAAGCTGATGATTAACATTTAAAACATTTTAGTTCAATGACGTAGACAAACATCACTTCCTTTTTTTTGTAATGGATATTTTATTTCTGAATGCCAGAATACATACGAAATACAAGGTTTTAAATCGTAATTACTTATTTTATTTCAAATTTGCATTTAACTCAAAATTTATAAATGTGAATTTACTAACACCTCTTAAAATAATACAGTTATACGGGACTTTACTAATTAAATATTGGTTTAAAATTTTTACAGAATGTAATAAGTTCTGTTTTGGGATTCAGATAAATTAAATTAATTTTGTATAAATATTTTAATTATAAAAGTAATATAGTTTAGCATTCTGTTTGTAAAAAATTAGACACGCGTACAGTTTTCTGCGTTATTATATTTATATTCTACAAGGAAAACAAATAAGCAATTTCCAGGCAAAAATTTAATATTTAAATTTGTTTCGAATCACAATAATTTTAAAAATACGCTGATCCTCAAATTCAACATTCTATAAATATTATAATACCTTGATTGAATATATTATACGTATTTTAATATTTATATTCGAGTTTTATAATTTATACTTGATATATCATTAACATTAAAAGAAGAATTTCATTCAATGTTACCACTATACCATGTCTTTTAAATTTCGTCTAAAGTTATTGTTATATAGACTTCTTATAATGAATAAAAATTTTATTCCGACAAACTACATAGAGAATTCACATTTTATGGAGACTGTTGACATTCTTTAACATATATACTCGGTTTTCATAAATATGCAAATAAATACCTCAATTCAATAGAGAATAATTTTCCGGAATTTGATTCTTATATTGAGTTCGCTACTCTTGGTAATACTTTGATATAAATAATAATATTTTAGGTCTCTAATAAGTATAGTATCTAGTGATATTAATTTATATTAACTCCCAAATTTTGTTAAACTTTTGGAAGTAATTACTTACTTGTTATGATAATGGCTGTTATGAATATTAAATTTTCTATGATATATCACACTTGTTATCTTCTTGAATAGCTAAGAAATATTAACGTGGATATGCTTACCATCTAATATTAAAATTGTATTTTTACCAAATTATTCCAATCAATGTGTTTGTTTATAAGTCTTAAGCTCATCTCATTCCTTAAAAAATTATATCTTAATCTCATTTAATTTTGGAAAATTTCTCATGGCGATTTTAGTATAATGAACTTGCATGCAATTTCAAAACATACGCATTAAAAATGGCAGGTCTTGTTTCTTCAAAAAATATGACAAAGGTGTCTGACAGTTGCTACTTTAAAATGCTATCAACTAGAAAATGTAATGAGTACAAAATATATTATCACAAATACATGATTAAACATTTTGATAATTCGTTGCATGATATTAGCACGTTTTAATTTGTACACATCTTTCTATTTTAATGCATATCTACTATTGGCATACAATACACCGCTATAATGTAAGAATTGATCAAATTAAACGTTTGAATGCAAACCATTGAACAAAAAGCTTTTGAAAAGCAAACATAATCTTTGGAAAGTATGTAATGAAAGGTTTTAGTAACTGTTAAAGCCCTGCATTGCTCATTAGAAGTGAAAGTATGTTTATACTGCATTTAACTGAAAATATCATTTTACTTAGTTTGATTATTTGAAAGAAACGTAATATTAATGAAATAGAATATTATAAACATATTGAACTACTTCTAAATAACAAAGAAAACTTTAAAATAGGTTAACTAACTCAGAAAAATTAAAAAAGCATTATTGAATATCATTTAGTCATTTGTATTATGATAATATTCCCAAAAAAGTTTTTGAAAGTAGAAAAATATTCTCAAAATATACATAAAATTTGCTTAAATTTGATTAAAAATATTATTTAAAATGATTGTTCCCATAAATATATTTTATTACCATAGTAATAGTCAATAAATTTTAATCTGAAGTTGGTATAAAGTTTATGGAAATGAATACGTTTCCCTAATTAGAAAGTTGCTTATATTTTATTAGAACTCTAAATTAAAATAGAATTCTACCACAAATGTCAGTATTTATGAGGGAATTTCAACCACAATTCATAAAATTGAGTTAAATCTCACATTTGGAAAAAACATACAGCATTAATTGAAGTAGTATACAATCAACACATATAGATTAAAATATTTTATGGCCTTATGTCAATATAATTTAAATATTTAATTTTCTGGAAATATGCAAAAAATTAAATAATATTAAATATGGAAATATATACCTAATATTTAATAACACAAATAACTATTAACAAATATTTTTTTTCTTTTTATTTATTATGAATAAATGCCATAGAGAAAAAATTAATTTTTTTGATTAATTATTCCTTATGACTTCATGCGTAATTTAATACACATTACGTATAAAATATTCTAAATTTTATACATTTCTATCTTTTCATGTGATGAAATAGGAGCAGAAAACTTTGCATCATTGCTTATCTTCTTATAAGTTTAAGCGGCTCTTACCAATGTTCTTTAAATGGTTTTAAATCAAAATTAGCATTCTAAGATACTAATTTTTATTCCAGAAATATTCAATTATTTTTACTATTTACATAATATTAATTCATTAATTTTAATTTAAATAATAATTATGTAAATATAAAGAAAAATATTTTTTAATCCTTCCTTTAAAAACTCACATTATTTCAAATTTGAAACATTATAATAGGTATTTACTAAGGTACTTTATATAATAGTATTTCATTCATTACGCTACATTTTAGTGTAAACTTAGAACTCATTCCAAAAATTTTAATTAAAATACTGCATACTCTTTCATTAAATACCTTCATTGAATTAAGCTAAATTTAAAACATTTAAAAACTTCTTTTAATTAGAATTCAGACCAAAATGCTTATAAAATAAGTCTATTATCAGAATTCCATTATGTGTAAAAGTGGCTGGCAAAAATACTTGACTTAATATTAAAGATTTTTTTAAACTTTATGCATTAGAAGGTATTGTGGAAGTTTTGAACTATACCAAGAGTTTTCTGTATTTGTATACATATTTACTAATGTATCTTTCATGAATTCCTGTGAATTAGAATAATGGACTTTGAGATTGAATAAGTTTAATCTAATTAACAAATACAGGATTACATAATTATCAAATAGTTTCTCATTTTAAGTGATATTCTGCAAAAGTTTTTAACTTTGAATAGGTATGATATGAAATTTTTTAACACCTAAAAATGAATGAAAAGTAAAAAAATAATGAAAACATTAGTCAATTTTATTCTTTTTATCAAACTGTAAATTTTTGATGAAAACCATACATTAATTTAAATTTCAACTAATTAAAAACTTCAGTTGACATTTCAAATAGCTATTTTCTAATCCATTTGCATGTGAAGTTAAATTAAAGAATAATATTTTTGAAAATATTCAATGAAATAGGTAATAACTTTGAATTAGTTATGCTGATAGCTAATAATTTTTAAGAGTTGTTTGAGATCTACATAATTTTATTATAGAATTAATTTATAAAATCTCTAAAAACAGAAAACACTCCATTCCTTAATAATCAGCAGGCATTCAGATTTCTTATTTTAAATACTTATGAATTTTTAGTAAATTAGGTTTACATTTTTAATTGCGTATAATTATGATTTATAAATAAAACTTTCTTTCATTTAAATGAAATTATTATTAATTTTTATGATATTTCTGATTTACATTTTTAATAAATTTAGTAAATGCAGATACAATGGCATGTTTTAATCATCATCTGAAGAAAATACATTGGCTTTAACTAGTATCAGTTGTCACTCAAAAGTTATCTTATCTGCAAAAACTTATAGCATCGATTTCTGATAATATACCATGTGGATAAGAATCATTTGCATGGATCGCATTCAACAAGATTATACAAGGGTTTGACCTATATTCCGTGTCACATACCATGCGTGGTTACTGTAAATAAACTTTAAAAGTAGCAAAAACAATCCAACATTTATCTCCAAAATAAACATTGGAACAAATATCAATACAGAATAGCAGATATAAATTTTTAATCATATTACATTTATGTTTAAGTATGTCCTATTAAAATATCATATGTAAAATTTAATCCATTTCATTCTAAAATTGCATAGATTTTACCTGACTTCTGTTACAAATTTAAACTTATCAAAACATTACGACATCTAATTACAAAAATTAGCACTGGAAATTTTGAAATTGCTTTGTGAATTTTCTGAGTTTTCATTTCCGATTGTTGATTGAATATTAGGTAATAACTTACTTTATATGATTCATAACAGCATTTATTTTTAAATATATGTTTACATAGTCCCTATACATGAAACAATTTCAGCGTTATTTTTCTTTAAAATTTCTCAATTTTATTATTCACTTACCTTGTTTTTTTTTTTTTTTTTTTTTTTTTTTTTGTAGAAGGCTAGAAATCTAGATTGTTTCTTTCTTGTAGAATATCTAAATTTTTATTTTTCAAATTTTCGTTCATTGTATTCTCCATCAACTAATCGATTAATATTTTTACATACGAAATATATCTCCAACTCTTTAAAATCATCAAATATAATTCGGACGGCAAGATGTTTATTTTTCAAAAACTATTGGTCACTAATTTACATATTCACATGCATAGCTGGGTAAATTAACTTGTTCTCCTTTTGGATATTGTTAAAAAGCAAAGGAATAAATAGTAAGAAAGTACATCCAACACTTTTAGAATTCTAAAAATAAAAAAAGTGATTAAATTTTTACAAAAACGAAAAATGCATAAAAATTAGTTCTTGAAAATACATATTTGCCAAATTTTGATTCGTAACTCACTTCTAATAAATATTAAAGTATAATTAAAATTTCCTTTCGAATGAATGAACATGATCATCTTCATTTGATGCATCAGTTCAACAGTAGTACAATTAATATTCAGCATAAGCGATCATTAATATATTAACAGCAATGGTCTGGAGGAATTTACTGCCCCTTCAAATCAATACAAAATTAAAAAAGTTTATCCTTTGGTGCTGCCATCTATCGGAGGATTTGAAAAATAAAAGTCGTACTTTTACTTTTATGGTTTTTTAGTAAAGGAAATAGTTCACTTTTAGATCTGATCATATAAATTTCAAACGAGTTACTTTAAAGTTCCCTTATGATGATCTATAGCATTACTCAAAAAGTAACTTTAAAACTAAAAATAAAAGACTGGCATTCGCCTGAAAGATGCTATTACTAAACCAAAATTGATTGATACGAAGTAAAAATACGGATTAAGTTTGGCGAAATCATTTTCTGAAGATAATAAGTACAAATACATTAAGAAAGACTCGCGAAAAAACTAATTGAGTTCTAAACAGTTCATGTGCTAAACATCAAAATGATAAACATCTGATATCATTGCCTCCATATACTATGGTGTTATGTCTTCTTCATCAAATTATTCTTAATTGTATGAAGATGATTTGGGATTCAATGTAACCTATTCATTTTTGTGTAGCTGGATAGTTACACAAAAAATCAATCACAATTGGCAAGTTCATTCGCTGATATTACTTTTTTTAGCACGTTGCCTTTTACTGATTTAAAGTTGGATAGCCTTTTCTCAGCTCCAGGATTAGAGATTTTAAATCTGATTTTTCCGTTGAAATTATGAAGTGGTTTCATAAACTAGTAATTTGTTTTGAATAACTTCAAGTAGAAACACACGCTGAACTAGACGTATTAGTGCTCTTTTTGAACTGATTTTAGATTTAAAATTTCTGATTTGACAAAATGTTTCTAGAAAATATTCTATCTATTGAACCAAATATTATTAAAACACATTTTTTATCAGCATCAAATACCATAATGTTTCCTTAAGGCATCTTGGTTGGTACTCATTTTAAAGAAAGTTTTAGAAATTTAGAGTCTTTCTAGTGTTCAACCTTTTCTTATTATCGGTGGAGAAATTTAAAGAGATAATTTTTCTTAGGAAATGATATTGCTGAAACCAAGTGTTTCATCTTTAGGTATTTGCGCTATGGGATGAGCAACATCAAGCAGAGATGTCTATTTTTCCGAATGCATTTCTAATGGATATCTATAAGCTTCAAGTAGGCAAATGATTGCATGGCCTAGATTACAGCCAAGTTAACCAAAGTTGCAATATTTAATAATATGCAATATTTAATAATATTTTTAATGGCAGAACTTTGTTGAAAGTTATTTTACAGAAAATGTTTTGGTAGTATTTCCATTTTTATTGTGTTAAGGTTTTCTTGAAGTTTATTCATGTATTATCTGATTTCAAAATTATGTAGTCTGTTTTTTGGATAAACCTTCACAAAAATTATTTTTAAGATTTTTTTTATTTCCTTTATTTGATCTGTTTTACAATCTTTTATTTTTTATGTCGTCTCTAAGGTAATTCTTTATTAGAGAATACATCAATTTTATCCTATTCCAGTAGTAAAATAGTTCATATCTACCTACTGAAAATTGTTCATAAATATTTCGTATTACACAACCAATTTTAATTATTCTGTATTCTCTCAAATTTTGAATTGAGTCAAGCACTCTCAGACATTTAAGACCCCATATCAACTAAGGAGTTTTTAACATACAAAGAGACTATGTTATTAAAAACGTTTAAGACCCCACATCCCGCAAGAATATTTTAAATTAAAAACACGAAGACTGACATATGCTTCTTTTGTTTCCAATTCAAATCACAATAATGTTTTTTGACGAAAACCCAAACTTGATTCTGATTCACAGATTATTCTCCACAATAAATCTCCTAAATATCACTTCATCTACCTGTGTGCGTGTGTGTGAAGCAAACTTACCTTGCATTTACCAGATAATAGACCAAATAAAATAACAGCCATATACATCAACTCATTAAAAATGTTTATAGGAACACTTTGGGATATGTACCACATATATTTTAATTCCAGAAAGATTCAACTGGGAGTTCACAAAAATCATCAGTACATAAGTCACTAAATTTTAAATATCATGTATTTTGCTCAGCGATTTTTAAATAAATAAGTATTAAATTTTTTTTTTATTTCTTACCAAGTATTTCGATTGAATTTTGCAATAAATAATATATTTAGAAGCCTCTATCAAAAACTATAATTGCAAATATTTTACATTTTAGTTTATAGTAACTTTTACATTTATCTTCATTAAAAACTCGATGTAAATACATTGTCCATGGTACAGTGAATGTTTTTCAATAACATTCATATGGTTATTCCAATTTGCTTAGGATCGTCAAATATTAATGATGATGCAGTTAAGTACAATATAAGAGAATATTAATTAGAAAATAGTGGACAACATGATCTATTCTTCAGTTTTTTTTTTTTTCACTTAAGGACATATTTCTAGCTTGTAAATATTAATTACAAAAATGTATTCTAATAGAAAAATGCACTTACCAGCACCATTTTGATTATGAGCGCTTGTCAACTTCGCAATTCAACTCCCCCTACGTTCCCCTTACGTTTCTAAAAGCTTTTCCATATAATCCAAAGATCTAAATGTCTCTTATAGGTTATATATAATGTGAGATCAGTCTACAGACTGCCAGTGATAACATGTTTTCTAATCATGGTTAAAAATGACCTTTAATTGCATTTTCGCTCATATATTCATCACGCATAAATGCATCTTGTAATTGCAATATCAACTTGAGTTTATTATGATGACAGAGAAAAAATTTTAAAACTCAAGCTTCTCTCATTAATGGCCTCATTGCTTAAAAAGAGGCTGGATTTAACATCATAAGAAGTACAATAATCAAAATGTAGTTTTTTTTTAACTGTTTTCAAAGCACCTTTGGACTGCCAATAATCATTTACATTACATTTTCAGATATTACATTTTAAGACATCTAACTACTTTGGTGCATGTTCCATAAAAATTATATTTTCAAATCTTGCATGTATTTCAGTTAAATATCTCTATATTCTTTGACATATATAATCAATGTAAATATCAAAAATCTTCATTATATATGTTTTAAGTAGCATTATGTTTCTAAAGATGCTCCAAAATAAATGGATGACATCTTTCTAAATTTATTTAAAATTTGTGATTTTAATATCAAAAACATTTCTTATCAATACATTCTTTCTCAAATCATTCATAATTTTTTAAGGCAAAAGTAAATGCAATTCAAAGTATTCTCTTTTGACCTTTTAAAATAAAACATTATGGCTGTAATTAATATTGAATAGCAAAATACTTTTCTCTTTTTGACAAAAACAAGCTTTACGTGTTGTAGCTTGTGAATATTCCTGCGTTGATTAGCGTGGTAATATCAAAAATATTAATGAGGGATTGATATCCCACAAACCAATAAGTCAAACTGATATAGATTGATACTGAATTACTACATATAAATTTACTTACTGACAATGACAAGAGCAAGACAAAAAGCATACAACTATATAAAACTGAAAATAAGTGAAGATTGAAAATGTCAATCATTTTCAGGTTACTCCTGATTGGAAGGTAGCCTCACGCTATTCGTTACATCAAATATGGGGAATTATTTTTAATAACATGTATTATTTGATCACACATTTGGTATAATTGGATCAAAATTCAAAATTAGTTAATAAAAATACAACTATAAATATGAAAATTTGAAACTATAATATTTTTTTACTACCACACCTGGTAATCTTTAAAATTTTCTCGCAAAAACACAGTGTAAATTTACACTGACAAAAAAATATGTCATTTATATGTCATTTATAAATAAAAAATATCTAAATTTCTTGCATGAAACATTGGATTAAGTTTATCTTATAAAAACCCAAAATGTGTTTTCAAGTTAGATATGACTTGAGATTTTCAGGTGTATACCAATAATTCATCAAATTTGGTAAGTATCTCTATCAATATGTTAACCTCGTTCAGTGAATCTAAGCTTATTTATGTCTGCTATATAGTTTTTTAAATGTATGAACAATGAACATTGCCCAATATTTGAAGGGATTTTTAATTAAATGTTTTTAACTATTTTATTTTGCATCTTCCCGATTATTTGTAGTGTTACCGTTTATTAGTTTCACTATACTCTCAAGTACATGAATGATTTGCGAGAATTTAAATAAACGCTAACAAAAAAAAAAAAAAAAAAAAAAAAAACTTCTGATTGATTTTAAGTAAATTCAACTTTGATTGAATTTAAGATCACCACTTCTACATTTATGGTTCAAGTGTCGTCTTAGACTATTTTTCTAATGGGAATGAGTTATTTCATTTTGTTTTCTCTGGTGTATCTATGTCCGTTAAAAACTGTGAACTCTAACTACACTTGTGCCCATGTTGTAAAAATTAGAATGAAAAAATTAGAAAATTTTCGATTCACATGAATATTGTATATCTATATGATTGAAGCTAACTTTTTATTGCAAATATAACGCAAGATGGATTGGAATTCGTCTATAAAAGAACACTCCTTGACTTCTGTATAGAGCTTTTCCTGGAAAGTATCAGAGTTTTCCAGCTTTTTGTTTTTCCTTCACAATACATCCTATTACCAAGAGGAAACTAAGTAATGACCATAGTATTGATAGTGTTACTCTGAGCGTCCTCGCAGTGTAGAAATGCCATTATATACAGGCCCATTTGGTAATTACTTGCCTGTAATGAAGTATTCATGGACTAAACTAGCATTTATGTTGTCTTCATGGACATTAGTTGTTAAACGGATTTTAGATTAACATACATTCAGAATGAGCCTCAGCAACTCATTGCTTACACATTAGCATGACTTTATTTGAGCTCCGATCAATGGGATTAGAAATATCACAGAAGAGTAATACACAATTTTGAAAAGCAACACACAATACCATGTCTCTAATCTATTTTAAAATTGTGAATGTAAACATATACTGACACTAGCTTTACACTTATCTTTATCTCATTTGATACCTTGCTTCTAGAAATATCTGACACTATAATGCAATTTTTAATAAAAAAAATCTACATGAATTTTTAAAGAATACTCCAAATATCCTTATCCCTCTAGTTTCATTAAAATTCTCTGAAATGTTAGTACTTTGCGTATTCCAGAATCTTTTTGTTTTAAAAGATTTAAAATTTCGCAGAATCATTTTCTCCTATTTTCCAAAATATAGCTAGAATTATGTTAAACTTTTTAGTTTATTACATCTGAAATGTAATCTAAGTTATATATGCATAATAATATAAGAACTCTGCAACTATTTAAAACAATTGTAACAGATTATGCTTTTTCTAAATAAAAATAAAAGTATAAATTTTAAAATAAATATGTATAATGATTACTTCCTTTCTGTGAAGCAAAAGCCATTTAAATTTCAACTCTCTCTGAAATTAAAATATGCTAGTTGCAAAATAAAATATAATCAATGAAAATGTACTCATAAATAAGATAAAAACCATCACTTTCATAAATACTTAAAGTAAATCCAAAAAGAATTTTTTTTTCAATAATCTTAAGCAAATTCAAATCCATATAAGCTATTATGGTATAAAAAAACAAACTGGGTTATTATTAAATTTTAGCATATATTTTAAATATCATTAATTAAATGTGGAAACTTTTAATTTAAAATATAGATAAAGTTTTAAAATTTATTTTCTAGTAAAAAAAAGTTAAGCGAAATTTTATGTATATGAAATATTACACTCGCATTGCTCATAAAGAGTTTTATAATATATGAGTCTTTCCAATATGAATATTAATTATTCATAAATAGATAAATAAATCACTTTAAAATATTCAAGATCAATTAAAATGAATTTATCTAAAAAATTATTTGCAAAACTTGTAAAACAGTGTAACGCACATTATAATCATTATTATAATAAAGGAAAAAATATGTTTGGCTAAGCAGTTTTATAAGATTGTAAACATGTATAGCTAAAGTATTTAATGAAATATATTACTTGCAGTTCAATGCATTTTGAAAAAATTCACATTCATAAGATTGATAAAAAAAATAGTATTCAATGAATGATGTCAAATAGCAATGGTTGTATAATAATACTCATTCCTGTATTTGATTTGACATGACTTGACAAACCTTTTTTTTTGGATGAAAATAATTCCAAATATTATTAAATATATTCATCTAAATTCTTTATTGTAACATTTGTAATGTTCATGGTGTTTGTGAAAAATCCAAGGTTAAATTTCCTTTAAGTTTCATTCAACTTAAATTTAATATATTAAAATTTTTAAGTGACTAAGAAACGAGAATAGTTGCTTTCTTAAATTGAAACTAATTGCTATATTTAATGAATTTAATATTTTTTTGATCTTAAAGAAGTTTTAAAGTAGAAATTCTAATAAATCAGAGCATACAGCAATCACAAATGGTCGTAACCCCCCCCCTTTATGGATGCACAAGTCTTAGAACAGTGAAAAGAGAGACTAAATCTACTTATGGAGTTCCAATAAAACATAATATCATTTCGGACGCAGTATGTGATAAAAAAGGAAAAGAAACTTTGAAAAGAAATTTTAAATTTTTTGTGTATATTAGATTGTTTTCTTTAAGGCAATAATATAAAGACAATTAAATCGAGGGAGGTTTAAGCATGCTGACAAATCAACATCCTGTCGTTGATCAAATGAAATATTACAGATCCCTCATGTGAATAAAAAAAAGAGTAGAGACTCTAATGTACCTGTTTTAAAGGCTGTTCTTCAGTTACAACTACTATGAATTTATTATGATATTTATTAATTTGAATATTATACTGCGATTTTATTTCAGATATTACAATAGCAAAGTCAAATGCCTACAGACAATGTGTACTATCAATATTTATGCCATGAATTGATGTGACAATATTACTATTGTATTTAACAATAATAATAAATAGTAATATTACTTCATTTTTACATATTTGTCATATTATTGTATATGTTCTTGTACGTAATGTAAAATTGGGGATTTACTTAATCTTTAGTTATCTTGCCCATTATTTACTTTATTAATCAGTGTCCAGTTTATTTTGGAGACACATGGTATGATTCTAGTGTTTTATTTATAGATTCACTGTTCGTGATGGGACATGAAGATGTATAGTCATATATATTTCTACCGTTTTATGTTACTAGCAAAAATCATTAATACAATTATTCGGACTATTTGATATAAACATAAAAACATCCCTAGTTAATAAGTACTAAAATCATTTAATAAATTGTACAATAATTTTGCTCTGAAAAATAGGAGCAGCTGTCGGCTACACTTCCTTTTTTATGTCAATATAGAATATAGTTGGTTTTTGTATATTGGTTGTCAATATTTTGGCTTGATTTTTACTTCTGTTATTCCCGTTTGATAGTTCTGTTTTTTTGGTGTGGTTTTGGGATGTATTGGCTTCTTTAAGACTATGTCTTGGGACAGTGCAGAAAAGCCATATTTTTTACCAATGTGGTCAACAGCCCCTGGAGAAGCTGGCCATGTTGGTACGTCGTTTCATTTACATTCAATTTTCATTTATTCTATTTTCTTTGAAACTATAAACTATATATTGAACAATTTTCCATCTGTTTACTACATTTCGTATTTTCAATATATTTTCATTGTATTTTTCTCTATCTAGTGTTTGGTTATTACTATCAATCTGGATTACTATCAATTTGGTTTTTCATTAATTTTATAAAATGCACTGTTATATATATATATATAACAGTGCATTTTATAAAATTAATGAAAAACCAAATTGATAGTAATAACCAAACACTAGATAGAGAAAAATACAATGAAAATATATTGAAAATACGAAATGTAGTAAACAGATGGAAAATTGTTCAATATATAGTTTATAGTTTCAAAGAAAATAGAATAAATGAAAATTGAATGTAAATGAATGACATAATAAGTTAAAAAATAAGTCACTGGACACACACAACACACACACATATATATATATATATATATATATATATATATATATATATATATATATGTGTGTGTGTGTGTGATTGTGTGTGTGTGTGTTTGTGTGTGTCCAGTGACTTATTTTTTTAACTTTTTTTTTGCTCTATAAATTTATAAATGCTTGTGTATGATTAACACGATTGTCTTACTCTCTTTAAAGCAAATTTTCATAATTAGTCTCTTTATAACTACTGCTTTCTTATTTTCGAAGACATCATATTTTTGTCTTTTTTATACAGGGAGTTAAAAGCATTTACTTATTTAAATTATATTAAAATTCCTTAGAAGTAATATTAAATTAATATGTATAAATGAATTTCATTCATCTAATATCCACAATTCATGTTTACTTATATTATTTTGGGGAAATGCAATTTAAAATACATTACACAAAATCTAGAAATTTTTGATCATATCAACTTTCATAAGATTTAATGGATTGCATGATAAATAATGACTTTAAGAATTTATGTTTTTTTTACATATCTTTTTAAAAACCTTTTGAATTTCAATTCATTTTAAAATTTCCATATTTATGCATGGAAAAGTAAAACTTACTTTATTTGTAATAAAATGATTGAAAAAATTAAATTCATGTGAAATCATTAATATAGCGTCTATATTCATATCATTCATAAATATTTTGATTACTGCTTTTTCAAGAGTCAATTATAATTATCATTGAACCTTGTTATCAAAAGTACAACTATTATTTTTTAATTTTTGTACTATAAGTATTAGAAAAATCAAAACAAATAGCAAGAATAAAAGATAATAGATCCCTTGACGGAGGATACAATCTATATTCATTTTAATTTATTTTATTTCAGCCATTTTTACGACAGCTTCCAGAACAAAATGATATTAGTTTCTACTATTTATGGTGAAGCTCAATGACAAGAAAATGTCTTCGAAACACTTTTAAGGACTTCCCCCGGTGAAACAGAAGTCCATAAGAAAAAGACAAATATAACAATTTGTGGACATCGTTTCTTAACATCACAGCAATTCTTGTTCGAAACAATTCCTCCTTGGAATTTTTGTTTTACTTTTTTGTATGTCTACAAAAACATTTCAAAAAGAGAGATTATGTGAATTAAAGTCTTCTATAGCAATTACACTGTCCAAATGAAGGACAAAAAGTTTGAAGTAGACGATAAAATCTTGTTCCAAGAAAATTGTATTACTTTATGTTCGTTTGAAAAGGATAAAAATCACCATTATATTTTATTTCGGGATTAAATCAAATTAACAATTAAATAAAAGTAAATTAAATCATAAGAAATCAATATAGTAAAAACTTTTAGGAAATCTATTTCTTAACTGCGGTGTTGCGTAAAATTGTTTAATCATTCAAATGTAATCGTATCAGAAAAGGGTTTCCTACAATAATCATTTTAATTGTGCATTTAATGACACAAATATAATATGATTATTGTGTAATTAATTCTATCTTATGCTGTCAACTCATCTGAAAAATAATTATGATAATATTTGACAGAGTATGTTTTTTAAAATTACGCATTCAGTTTTGAAAATTTATTTGTAAGGAATTACATGAATTTTACACATAATATTATGAATACAATTAAAATTGTTAAATTTGTACTATAAGTATTATTTGCTGTATTATAATTAAGTTCAATATGATCCATAAACTGTCACGCTATCTGATAATTTTTAATAGAAATGTTATGATTGAAAATAATGAATAATTTCATTTGCGATGTTGACATGAATTTTAAATACGTTCGGTGAAAGTTTTCATTGCTAAATAATATTTAAAATTAAACCAAGTTTAAGATGTGCAACATATTTCATAATTAAATTAAATATTTATATTAGTAATAGCGTTTGTTAATAATTTGCAGACTTCTTTGAATATATTCAAAATTTAATATAAAATCGAAAAAAGTAATTTTTAACACCGCTGTAAGAACTATTCTTACAAATGCTGTAAAAAAATCAGCAATTCTGAAATGAAAATACTTTGTGCCTGCCAAAATAAATATTCCATTTCTATTGAATAACTCAAGCTAAAATATACGAAGAGACCTCAAAATCTTGTAATAAATACATATCAATTTTGAATAGCAACTTCTACAAAAAAAAAACAAGAAATAGTAAAATTTAATACTTAGCTGACTAACTAAACAAGGAAATGTTATCTGAAGACAGGGAAGTAAGACCTATGACAGCCTACTTCACGTCAAATGCTATCTTAACTGAATAAATACAGACTCTTACTACATACAACGGGTCAATCTGAATCTTCTTTAAGCTCTTAAAAAATTTTCTTTTCCTCCATTAAAGAACTTCCCACTTGAAGTATACCAAACAATTTAGGATGAATGAGGGAAATCTATTCTTTAGATGGTATTCAGAATTCCCCAAGTTACAAGCTAATAATTAGTTTATATCTGCATTTTTATACTAATTTCTTTTATTTATGTGTACAGTTTACTGCATCGGAAAATAGGTTGATTGATTGGCTCAATATTGCTTATGAACATTTGTAGATGAGTAAGTTTTGAAAAAATATATCAGAAAAAACATAATCAGCAACAATATGCATATGGTTACGGGTTACGCTATATCATATCTGCATGAAAAGCATCCATCAAATTAGTCATGTATTTCCATAGTTGCTTTTTATTCATCCAATCACACTGATTCTTTCAGATTCTCAAGATAAACTGACTATTGTTACACGATTCCTTCTTGATTCCAAGGTACCATGTGCAGTCGTAAGTAAGGTTGTGGCTTCATTGATTCATGATTTCCACGTACATTTAAAATAATATCAACGATGTCAATTATACTAGGCTACTAGCTCAATTAACGTATCATTTTGAATTATTTTATTAATTTTATTTATGAATTTTAATTGAAATTGAATAATAATTTAAAATTCGAGTTTTCAAGTAACTTTTAGAAAAATGGAAACATACTTAATTTTAATATATGATTTCAGCTACTTCCAAATTTTCCACTTCATATTACAATTAATTTTCCAAAATACATATTCCCAAAATAATGATTTATTTTGGAGATGAATTACATTTTCTAAGACATTATTTACTTTTCCGTCCCATGGTCCAATTCAATTTTAATTTTCAATAAATGCATCTAATAAAATTAATCTATGTTTTATAAATTATATCTGTTTGATAAGTATATACTTGTTAATAAATAATGTATAATTGTCTGCTTGTTAGCAAATAATAATTATATCATAAAAATACTAGTCAATTTTAAAACAAAATAGCATTTCTTAATATATTTTTGTACTTAAAATCTAAAGTCAATCATATTTAAATTTACACTCATGTCCATAAATTAAGGATAATTCAGAATCACACAGAAATTAAAATATATATTAATCATTTCACTTATAGGATTATTACACACATCTTGAAGAATAATATTCAAATTACAGGAAACCACCTGTTTGCGCCAATAGTAGGTCACAATGACGAGAGTGTAAGATAGTGGTATATTAGGATCGGTTGCAAAGAATTAAAATTGTTCAAAAGTCATTGAAAAGCTTTCGAGGTTGACCGCATTGCTATGGTTAAAAGGTAGCATTTGAATGATTTTTGAAGTAATATTATTATCGGCCGTATGGAATGTGAATGTACGTAAAGCTGGAAATATCCGAGGAAATTGTTATCATTCAGAGTGTCATCTCCAGGATTTGACAACGGTTCCAAGATGATGATAATGTAGTAGACTATACAGCACAGGTCACCCTCGAAATACAACGCCGAATGAGGACCGGTATTTGGCAGTTATTTCCAAAAGAAGTAGACGGAGCAACATAATCAGAACTGTCTTGTTAGCTCTCTTCAGCTACCAGTATAATAGTTTCAAGGCAGACCGTGTACGGACGCTTAGAGTACATTGGTCTATATGCTGGTAGGTGTGTCAGATGAGTTCCACTTACCATAAGCTCACTGTTGCTGCGGTTAACATGGATTAGAAAGCATGCATTGTGGACAATGGTTTTGTGTGATGTTTTTAGACTAGTCCAGATTTAGCTTTTTCGACTAGTCCGGATTAACTGATTCTCGCGGGACTTTCATATGGAGAGAGACAGGTGCCCTTTACCACCAAGAGAACACCATTCAATGACATCATTACATTGTTGCAGGATTGCTCGTTTGAAGAGGAATCATTCTGGGTTCCAGAATTAACCTGCATGTTCAGAATGTAACCATGGCAGGCCGCAGATCTCGGGAAGTCAATCTGGAGCAACACGTACGTTTATTTCGGGGAGCCATGAGTGCAGAATTTCTGTTTATAGATTACAACATCTGTCCTCACCGTGAAAACATTGTAGACGAATGCTTTCAATCGGAGGATATTACCCGTATGGACTGTCTAACATACACGCAGGACTTGAATCCTATAGAGCATATGTGAAACATGCTTTACCGACAAGTTTCAGCTCGTCAACTCCTTCCCACATGTCTACTGAAACTTTGGAGACCATTGCTTGATGAGTGGTTAAATACTCCCCAAGATCATATCGTTGATTTGATACTCAGACTGCCTAGGCGTTGTACGGCTTGTATTACATCGTCTGGGGGCAAACTATGTATTACCCATCATACTAAAAAAGTTATATTGGTTTTTGTAAATACTTTCTTTCTTAAAATTTGCTCCAGGGACTGAAAATCTCAGTTTTTATTAAGGATGTCAAACAGAGAGCATCTTTTTTGCTCTTTACCTTTTGTCGAATAGACTTTACAAATAAGTCACATTTGTTTTGCTTCTGTCACTTTCTTTGCCTAAACTTCCACTATCTTTAATTTATGAACACGAATGTAAATGATTTATTTTAAAGTATAGATTAAAAATAATGGAATATAAAATTTATTGAAGTTTTAAACCTTGTTTTTCTTATATTTTACTTTAAATTGTACATTTCATTACAATTGATTTTCTTTATTTTGCTTCTATATCATAAAAAGCAAATTTCAATTTTATTTTGAAGTTAAATAATGCAAAGTATAATACGGACCACTATCTAAGACTGCCTTCTAAGCAAATGAAATTTGTTTATTTATATAAACTCTATGTGTAGCGGAAATTTTCTAACATTATTAAACTATTTAGAAACGCTTTTGTGTGGAAACTATAAAATTTACACTTAGTTATATCGATATTTATTTTAACACAACTAAACATTTCAAGATATCTGCAATTGCATAATAATTATTTTAAGTATTAATCAAATTGTAACAATAATTCATGAATTAATCAACTATACAGTGAAATTAAAATCCCTTGACATGATGAAAAATTTAAATTCCTATCTCAAGAGAGTTCTGTTTATTTATGAGCTATATTTGCATATAATTTTCTATAATATATAAAAAACAGACTGGTCATATATATATAGCATTGACAAAAGCTATTTTAACTACCATAATTTTCCCTTGTGTAATTCAAAATTTAAGTTGAACTGCAAAGAGGAAGCACTGTTTTAAGTTCTGCACAATTTAGGAATTATATCTTGTTTTAAGGTTTGGAAGATGACAGAGATAAGTGGAGAATAATTGCTTTTTATAACAATCAATTAATAAATTCCATTTTATTTAAATATCTGCATTAGTATTTATTTTACTTTTCAGATATTCTTAGCCATTCAAGTTTTATTTCAATCACAATTTATATGTCAGAACACTAAGGCAATTTTTGAAGCGTTGGAATAGCACACATCGTATTAAAGCACACATTGTATATATTTTATTAATTTAATTTATATCTCAGTAAGTTTAAAGAAATATTTGCCTAGATTTCTTATAATGGAATATTAAAACAATAAACGTTATGCTATATTGTATTTGAGAGAACTGATTCTTGTAATATAAATTACATAATTTTAAATTTAGCTTATTTTGTTAGTTATCAAATATATAAGCATATGTCTATGTTTATTCTTCATAATATATATTTATTACGAAATTTATATATATATATATATATATATATATATATATATATATATATATATATATATATATATATATATATATATATATATATATATATATATATATATATATAATTAATCAGGTATTAAAGATTTTATATTATTTTTATTAAAGTTGAATTTTGATATTTGTTCAGTAAAGTGGTAAATATTTGGTGTATATGAAGTATCTTATAGAATATTTCATCACTTAAATTGAAAAATTTAAAAGAGTTAAAAGAAAACTAACAACAAAAATTAATCATAATTACAAAAAACTTAAAATTCATATTTTTTTAGATTTTCATAATTAACTAATACATTAGTTACGTATATATCTTACTTTAATATTTAACTATCATTATTAACATCTAAATAGTGATAATAAATACTTAACATATAAATAAGTACAAGTTAATTTTTTATGGCATTCATTGGATAGATCGTTTTTTCAACTACACGTTTTAGGAAATTTATATGATTTAAAACTTTTCTTTTCTATCCAAATTTGTGCTCAGTTTATTAAATAATTTATTCAATATATATTTGTGGATAAAAATTGTTTAATTATATATTAGAGAACTAATACATTTTTATTCAAATTTCTGTGTGATAATCAAAATATGCTTAAAAGTATAATTTTTAAAATAGGCAAGTTTTTTTAAACAAATTAACTTAAACAATGGAACTTTGCACACATTTAAATAATTTACTAAATTTGGAAAACAACTTTTTGCATTCATGTTACTTATTATTTTAATGTTTCATTTCTAGAAAAATAATTGAATAAAAATTATACAAATAACAACAAAATCATTTGAAAATTTTAAAGCGAGTTTTTCATTTTACTTGAAATGAAATATTCTCATGGGATTATTTTCTTCTCATCTAAAGATGATTATGATTAAAAAAATTTCATTTTAAATGTTTATTTTAGGAAAACCAAAAACATTTACTCAGTGCTACTCATAAATTAAAGTTGTTATGTTTCTTATAAATTATTGTAAATCATAGCTCAGAGGATAAAAATATCAGTTTTAAAAAGAGCATGTAAAACTTTGCTTTTTCAATTGATAAAAAGTATATTTCCTTTATTATCTCCAAAATATTTAGTTACTCGTATAAAAATACAAGCTTATCCATAAAGCACTACAATTTCGGATTAAGAAAACTAAGAAATATGCAATTTCAGAAATGGATTCAAATGTAATTCTTCACAATTGATGAAATTAGCTTAATAAAATAGAATAGTTCCAAAAAAGGAAAGGGGGTGTAGTGTAACAGGCTTCCTCGTGGTGCACCCTGGGTAACGCTAAATCTGTTACAGCCTTCGTCATTCTCTTGTTTTGCACTGCAATACTTATTATGCTCAAAAGGGCCAACATAAGGACGTAATTTAAAAAAATTCCAAGAAAGAAAAAATATTCTAGTTTCTAATGGAATTATCGGAAAAATCCGAGTTTAAATTTTTCTTTTTGACCGACGTTTTTTTAACTTTAATGCATATATTTTTTATTATTTGAGGAAAATAATAACACTAAGCGCAATTCTTATTCTTTCATGGATATGAAATATGATTAAAATAAATAAATGTGTATTAGATATACTTTTTATCAATAATTTTATCACAATTCTTAGAGAAAATCGTAATTATCATTCGTAAGTAATAGATAATATATGTATCACACTTTCTTTCCTAATTATTGAACTGCTAGATTACCTTCTTCATCTGACAAAACTTTTGAATTCATTACTTAAAGGGAAAAAAAATGTTAATAACATAAAGTTTATGAAAATTAAGAGAGCACAAAATGTCTTTTAAGACTTTGTGGCACCCATAAATTGTTTAGATAAATTTACAAATTAATTGGGTCGTGATAGCCTAGTGGTTACGGCATAGATCCCACCGAGTACATGCGATATACGTGCTCCTTAAATCTGTAAATGTGTAAGCTCTGTGGTCAGTCATGACCATGAGTGTAATGGTCTAGAGAAAATTTCATTCCCCTCCAAATCAATGTCAAAATTGAGGGAGTGGACTCTTTGGTGGTGCCATCTATTTAAGGAGTTTAGAGCAAAGTCATACTTTCATTTTATTGGTGTTCTGGCTAAACGTAAGACGCACCCTATTGATTTAAGTTCTCATAGCCAATGACATGGCGAGTTTGTTTTATCCAAGTGTCATAAATAAAAATAAGGGAAATAAATTTTATTTTCCCTTTTTGGTATATAGTATTAATTTTTAATACGTTTCCTGCTGAATTATCAGAATTTTACAAATCTTTCAACAGCCTGTGTGTTCCATTAAAATAATATGCTTTGTTGGAACTTAGATAGAGGGTCAATGTAGATACAGAATGATTTTTTAGCCCAAAATAAGCTCCTTATTTTAGATAAAAAGGCATTGATTATAAAAATATGATTTATCAAATAACAAATTAACTTATCTAGACCGAAAATTTAATGACAAAAATTATCTACAACATAAATTATAGTCCATTGAGTTATTCTAAACATATTATAAAGTAAAATGTTCTTTCAAACTCTATAGACTATTTTTTCATTCATTACAATAAATTAATCATTACATTTGTCTCATTTAATCTTGAATGTGAATAAAACATTAGAAATATGTTTACCAACTTGATTTTTCCCTTATTATTCCATTAAATATGCTCATATTTATCAATTAAATTAATTTTAAAATATGGGTTAACATTCTGAGTGGAAGTATGTTCAATAAAAAATATTTTTGTTCTTATGGCATATCTAGTCTATTTTTTATAGAATCAACAGTTAAAAGCATACTTCTATTGCCAGTAAAAGGAATATTTAATGTTTGACTGAATATTAAGTTTTCATGAGCACTAGAATTTCAAAGGAAACTAAAAATTTCTTGCAGAATTATTAAACTAATAATACAAATCTGCATAATAAATTTTGCTATATTAAAATATGTCAGACGTCATGAAATCATATTTTGGCAATAAATACTGAGAAAGCAAAATGCTCCTATTCTTACACATGATACAGACGATGGACCCATGTTGAAAAAACTCAAAATAAATAGTCTACAACAATGGTACAAATTCTGATATTATTAATATCTTTGCAAATACCTTCACTTCTATCGTTTGAAAAATAAACATAAACGTTTGATAAAACGACACAAGCCTGCCAGTGTTAAAAATATATCAATAAAAGCTATTGTCAATTGTTTATGTTGCGGTTTTCATTTTCACTTAGTTATATAACAATTACTTGAAAAAAGTATTCATGAAGGATCAGACTTTAGCAACTTGTGACAACTATTGTATACTTTTCCAAAAATAGTTTTACAAATTGTTAAATATGAAGATAAAAAAAAACTGTAACATAACATTTTGTGATTTAAATAACTGGTATATAAGACACACAAAAAATTATTATTTTAGTTTGCATATAGTTTGTTTTATGTTATACTCAGATTCAATTATATTTTAGTGCATGTTAAGATATTCTTTACCATAAAAACTAATGATATGTAACAAGCATTACTCTTTGGATTCCTATAACAAAACTTTATATCATATGAATATCATTTTTACTACAGACATCTTATTTAAACGTAATTAAAATTTTCTCAATATTTTTTGCAATTTTGATTGTGTTAATTAAAATCTATAAATAAGTATAAAATAACATTAATAAGTAAGAATTACACAATTTTAACAAGCATTTTTTCTGAATAAAAATACATTCAAAATCCATTCAAAGAATGTCCTTAATTATTGCATGTATATTACATATGCTATAAGTATATGTATATATCTGATTTATTGTTACACAAATACTAAACTGTATTAAATGACAAATATTTTGATTTTAAGCGATGAAGTTTCTACATTTTAAAATTTAAATTATCTAATACAACAGGTTAAAAACAAATCAGTGGGATCCATAAGTTCATGAACTAGACTTTGTTGGCAGTGAAACTTGATGTTTTTTTTTTATTTCTATTTTTTAGGATCACGTACAAAGAAAATAGAAATTTGGCTCAATTCCACAGGGGAACGCGCCAATTTTCTACCAATGCCAACACACAAAATATAAATTTAAAAACAAACATCACGAATAAACCAAGGAACAGCCGGAATATTAAAAGAACGAAAAGAGCTAAGTGGGAGTAGGAAAGACGTATGGTGATTTCGTGCGACTCTTTCGACTTTGCACCAGAAACAGAGGAACGTAGAGTATTCGGAAGTGAGACGCATGCGCAGTGACTACTCAGGGAGAATTTTTCGATTCGAAGAGTACAAAGTCCCTCGCACTCGTTCAGTCAAACACTAAGGCTTTAAGTTGGGACTATCTTCACAATTTTCGCTCCCGTGGAAAAGTTTTCGGCGGCTAACATGTTGCTCAAAATCAAAGACCAGTAATTTCGTCTATGTATGAAAATCAAATATTAATTCTCCAAGGATATAAAAGTAAAATCCCTCCTCAAAAAATTATAAAATTAAGATTTTATAAATTAAAAAAAAAATCTTTATTGAAATTTTATCAATATCTTCCATGTATCGATGTTCAAAATTTGGGAGAAAGTTTTCGCTCGAATAAATGTAACTGTGTGAAATTTTATTGTTTTCCGATCATGAATAACCAATAAGTTGGTTCTGAAACTGCATCTTCAATAAGCAAATATGCGTTCGCGTAGGAGTAGGCTATGGTCTTGGATGCTACAAATTATATCATCAACACTATTGCTGGCAACCGTGATGGCTTTGCCAGAAGTTATCAAAATAGGTAGGCTATTTTTTGCTATTTGTGATGGAAGCTATTTTCATTTATGTAAATAAAAACATGTTAATTAGATAAATTATTTAATTAGATAAATCTGCAACAATAAAAACTTTATTTAATTAGATAAATCTGCAACTGCTTGTATAAAAACTTAAAATATTTGAATCTCAAATAAGAAGATTATTTTAATAAATTTTTATTAAAATGTAATAAACTTACTGTAATTATTTGTTTGCAATTATTTGTTTTTTAATCTATTAAATAAAAAATGCCTTCTATTTTTGCAATATGTAATTTATGTTAAAACAAAAATCAATAATCACATTTATATATTTTTAGTTCTCTGAATACTGAATTTACTTAAATTAAAAGCTTTGCCTTAGATTTCTGGAATTGTTCTATATTTTTTTTTTAGTTTTGTCAAACTTTATATAAAAATATAATAATTATTTTGAATTTAATTTATTTTTAATTTTTGCTATTATTATTTTATAAATTTGCTAATTATTTACTGTATTTAAATATTGTGTTTAAATTTAAGGTTTATAATCCCAATTCTTACTTGTTTTCACATAACTGTGCATTGATAAAAAATGTATGTTACAACTTTGCAAATTTAAAGTAAAAGATTTATTTGCATTGATGAAAATGGAAGTGTTATTTTCGTGTTATTAAATCATATAAAAAATCGGTGATATTAATATGTATAAAATTTGTACTATTATTTTATTTTAAATTTAATATTTAACTCTAAAAATGTTATTTAATAAATGAAAGAAGTATGAATCACATTTTAAAAATATATTGATATTAGAATAGAGAAACATAGATTTTAAAATTAAAAGAAATAATTTTTAATTACTTAATATATACTCACTTTAATGCATCTTCGTTCTTTCATAAACAATAAAAACATTTTATCTTACATTGATGTTGATTAAATTTTAATTACTTTATCATGAAAAGTGTTTTTAATATGTCTCTCAATACTTTCATTTTTAAGAGAATTCATAACCGTAAATATTATGTACGTAATATTTCTTTGAATAATATATGCATTTTTTATTTAAGTATACAAAGGTTTTAATGAAAAACAGGAGTCAGCTCTTTTTTTTATTCAAAATGCATTATATAGTTTTTTTTATTAGTAATTATTGTGCGTAATATGAGAAACTTTTGAAAGACTTCAAATAAATTTCGTCTTTTTTACTATTTTTCAAAAAACATATTAGTTGTTATTATGGGTAATTCTTTACTTACTTGGTTGTTTGTCGCATTATGACATAATTTAAAAAAATATATGCTGAACGTGATTAGCTGATTTCATATACCATGATTTTAAAAGCTTTGTCTTAAAAGTATATAATGTTAATAAGAGTATATTTCCTTAACCAATGTTTAACAAACTTCATACATTACATAACTTGAATGTTAAAGTGTCACGCATATGTTTATATAACTTTACAAATAATAATTTAATAAAATGCTATATATTTCATTTTGTTAATGTGCAAAATAATCCAATATTTATTATTAACATGAAATGAAATTATTTCAATAGTAATAAGTTTTTCATTGATAGATTTAAATTTTATATTAATTGAATATAAACAATTTATTTTTATTATTAAAATGTAATTAAAATTAATTAAGATTGTTCTTCAAGGATAAATTAAATTTAATATTTTTTCAGATAAAATGTAATAATATAATTCATATGGTATTTGACATAATTTTAAAATTTTTATTATAATAAAAAAACACATTTTTTAATAAACGCTACCACTAGTGCACTTAAAATATAATTAAATATTCAATTTTATTTTTGCACATTTTAGTAATTTATTTTAATAACATATATTATTACGAAGGTAATATGATATATTAAATATTAATTCTCATTAAAAGTGCCTATTAATCAAATTTTTTATTAAACAAATCTTAGTAAACTTAATAAGAACTATTAACAGTGCATATCACTTTTAGAACTACAATCAATTCATACCATATTCAATATATTAAATAATTGCTGATTCTATAGAAAACATAAAATTTCATTTTCAACAAAATCATTATTGCATGTTCTAGTACAGTTAATGATAATAGCGAAGATTAACTTCTGTAAGCATTTATATAAAAGAATTCGCAACCACTCGATTTTGTTAGAGTTAAAAAAAAATAGTAAGGACTGAACTCTCATTTGAAGAACATAACAAGAAAATAAAATAAATGCAGTGAATTTTAATTAAAAACATTTTTTCTTGTAATTTCACGATTTAAATAGTTTAAAATTATATTGTGTTTACGTAAATTTGCATAAAAATTGGAGAAAGGAAATGATATTTTTTTTTGCATTTTCTTTCGTATATATTACACAATTTCAATGACTGATGCAAAATGTCTACTTCCTGCTAGTTATTTACACCAACTACGCAAGATAAAATACCATTTTTAATTAATTATGCAATTATAAATAAAAAAATTAAAAAAAAAATAATTTTGCAATTTTTCAAAAGCGATATTTGCTTGAACAAATATTGAGAAAATTCTATAATTTCATCGTAAGATTAGACTTATTTCACTTGATTTTTTTAAAGAATAGTAGAATACTTTTTACTGTGGGTATTTTATATTTGTGATTTTAAAATTGCATTAAATATTATTTTGCTTTCATAGAATGATTTTTCACATGAAAACTATTTGCTATTTTAAAAATACTTAATAAATTTTATGCTAAGAATTATTAAAATTTTTAAATTTGTTTATATTTTTCATGTGATATCAGATTATGGATATAAATAAGTAAACATTTATGTAAACTAACATGGTTAAACAAGCTGTGTATTTCTGAAAATTTAAAAGAAGAAACATAAGTATTCCTTCTCAAAAAGTCAAAATTAGTTTTCAACATTTAAGAATATCCGGATTTCTCTGGCTAATATAAATAAGAAATGTTTTAAATTGGATGTATACCTTATCTTAAATACAAAAGAATTCTATCTTCACGAGTTTTCTAATCTTTAATACTTACTCAATATTTGACTTTGAAGATACTGGAATTTCGAAAAAGAATTTGTTAAAATAAATCAGTTTGAAATGTTTCACTACTTTTATCTTAGAATAATGCCATTTGTTTTTAAAGCTATTCTCAAAAATTTAATAAACCAAGAGTTGTAACGAGCAATAGAAAACAAAACTCACTAAATATATTCTACATATTCATTTTAAATGAATTGGTTTTAATAAGTAGCGAAAAATGATACACGTAAAATACGTAATTTTGTATTTCATTTTAAAAGTCTTCTATATTTTCCGAATAAATTTGGAAATAATGAAAGGGTGAATAACAATAATAGTGACTTAAAAGTAAGTAGAGTTTCAAATCAGTAATTTAGCATAACATGAAAATAAGTGTTTTAAATTAATTTAATTAAATTATTTAGCATAAATTAAAAAGATGAAATAGCACAAATGCATATAATTTATAAATTCTAAAGAATTAACATTCATATCTGAAGTGATAATTTTATGCATTAAATGAATATTTAATATATAAATTTTAGCATATATTAATAATTGAAATTAATTTAAATCAAAAATTTCAACATTATTTTGAGCTTATCATGATCTAGTTGTTGTTGTTGCATCAGCATACGTTATACCTAGCCCGGAGGTGGACTCTACCTGTTAGATAGAAACATCCGGGTGGAGTTTTCCTGATTTTTGACGAAGAAACCAAGCAGAAGACTCCCAATACTTGACCTACGCCCAGAGGTATCATTCCACTTGGATGACATTGCGATTACTTCAAGTTTTAACGTGCTCCAGACTATTTTAGTGAATATGAATGATCTTTGGTTAATGCAGTATATCCCTATAATGGGAATGACTCCCTAGTCAATCAAGCCACTATCATGGCCTAGTGGTAGTTAAGCGCTTCTTGGGTCATAAGATTATTGGATGAATCCCAGCCACGGTTGAATAACTTGAGATAAATGTTGCACTTCTGCATTCTCTATGCATGTCTGTCAGTGCTTGGGAGTTTTCAAAGTAACTAAACTTTCTAGAGATGAATACGTCCTATTATGTTCGAGAAGTCCTACCTATAACAATTTGCAAGGTAAATGCCTTTTAGCTGGTTTTGGCAAGAAAACTACTTACTATGGAGATTCAAATCTTTGGACTCATCATGGCCTTGTGGTAATACAGAGGGTATTAGCACATTTTTAGAACGATTTCGCAGCCGTTTAATTAATGTTTAAAATGTAAAGATTATTTTTTTAAATGTTCGATCTGATGGGCTTTTTTCTAGACTATAAGTCTGAATTGTGATTTCAATGATAGAAGATCTTTTCGCAATATTTACAGGGATATTGCTTTCCATTCCTCTGCCACTACTTTCCAGAGTTCATCTGTCGCGGTGGGTTTGCGTTTAAAAAGAGCTTTTTTAACAGACCAAAGGCACAATAGTCCATAGGTGAAACGTCAATAGACTTTGCAGGGATATGTTCAAAATATATACATGCAATACCTGTATTAATCATCATTTTTTCAAGGAATACAATAGTAGTTTTTGACGTATTACTTATAGCTTTGTCTTGATGACGTTTCTATCTTTGGAAGTCATTGGGAAGTGAAATTTATTTTGTAAATATTGGGCGTAAAACCTTCTACTGATAGTAAAATGAGTTGATTTTAACATTTCTTTCCACTCTCCTTATTTTTAATTGCCCATTGTTGAAGAAACCTGTTACAATCATAAATCCCTTACTGAAACTTTCTTTATATTGAAGGAAATGGGTTTGTATATTTTTTTCCTTCCTTTTCTAAAGTATTATAAGACTTTATTTTTGTTACAGACATTTGGGTAAACTCATGTTTCATCAATAATCACAATGTTTTTTTTTTCATTTATCTCTTGCTAAGAAGTTTTCATACAGAATTCTACAAAATGTTTTGCGTTGAGCCACATGTCTCGGCAAAAGCTGGTGAACATTATGTTTTTTAGCATTTTTAAGTTGTACATACTGGTTTATTATTTTATTTATTGTTGCTACAGATGTATCTACAGAATTTGCAATTTAAGTCTGTTTTGGCTGAATTTCTCTTGTTACAAGCGATCTTACTTTATAAACATTTGAAAATTTGAAACAGTACGTATCTTTTACACATATTCGTTTGGAGTGTTCTTTCTATGTAGGAATAATGATTGACAGTTGTTACCTGTCCGATTAATAATATTGCTTATTTTGCACTTAGAAATTTTAGTACAATGTATTCCACAATGTTTTTGAATTCTGTAATAAGAACGTTTATCTTCGGAAAGCGCACAAACATATCCTTCAGTTCACAGCATGTTTATATGTGACATTTTGAAAGAAGAATAAATTTAAAAGTAGCAGACGATATTTCTCATTTCGAATAATAAGCTGTTGCCAAAAATTTTTATTCTGAAATATTTACTTTATTTTAATTCGTTGTTCAAATCGTTCTAAAATATATTAATACCCTCTGTATAGCGTCCTTGGGTGTATAAAACTTCATGCTCAATCCCATCCACTGTGACCAACGTTAGACCAATTCTGCGCTTTTTTCTTTTGTATTAGCGTTTATCCGGGTTGGTGTATATGATTTTTTCGACTCAATTTCTAGTGACATGTAATTAAAACCTTCTATCAAAAAAGTCCTTACTAAAGGCAATTACTTTGTTGAGATGAAAATTTCTTATAACAATTCTAGACAGTTCACTACATGGTGTGAAATTTACCATCATTTTAAATTTTAAGTATGTATTCAATTCCGGTAAAATATATTACAATCAATCTACAAGAAACAGAAATAACCTATTGTAAAGATAAAAAAAAATACAAATATTAAGTTTTCTAAACATTTTTGTATGCGTCAAATATATCATAATATATTTCCATTTTTCTTTAGTTTTCTTTTAATTAGATGAGATTAGGACACAGAGATGCCTATTAGATAGCATTATCACCAGTGATTTGTAGACCAATTTTTGTAAAAATGACTGACATGATACTGAAACAATGCTGAACATTTCGGAAGCCACAAAACAAAATATTACTAGCGTGAATAAATTTCACGACATTTCTTTATCTATAATTCAGAAATACATATTTTCATTTCTTTTACCAATTTCAGTTTTACATGCACTTTATTCTAAGGAGTCTATTTCAGTTCATGTACTATAAAAAATTTTAAGTTTTTAATAGATTATAAATATAAATATAACAATCATATATTTTTGCTTATTAATGTTGTTTTTTTAAGAAATAAGTTTGTCGTGTTTAAAAGTGAAAATAATATTCTTTAATTTTCAACATTTTTTAAGATATTTAGTTTTAAACAATGCAATATAGTAATTCAATTTTTTCACATATATGTACCCATACCTTTTGCATATTTTCAAATAACAGTTTGTTACAACATGATATGCACATTATTAAAGACAATATAATTAAAGAAATATGGACTTGTTTTTTTTATTTTTGCTACTTTATTAATAACTACAGTAATGTCTTTGTTTCTGCAGTTTATCCAATAATTAATAAAATAATAATTTATTTAAACGTTTCTTTAATATTCAATTTGAATTCATTGAAATAATTGAAAATGTTAGGTGATTCTCAAAATTGACGATTGTTTGAAAATATGTTATTAATTTTTAACTATAATTCTTTACGATAATTTTCTACTTTTTATTAAAACGGAATAAAATATTTCAATCTTTACATTTGTCATGCAAAATGTCATGTGATAAGTATTTTGCTGTGAAATAATTATTACTCTTTTCTTTTAAAATTCAGTGTTCATTTCTGCGAAGAGAGTGAAAACTAATTTAGCATTATGTTAACACTTCTTATGATGAAATAGTGTTGCAGAAAAGGAGTTAAATGGATTCAGTCCAGACAGATTAAGTGCTTGAGTAAAATGGACATTTTATTCTAAACGAGAGTAGGTAATGAAGGTGAATTGTCTTAAGTAAGAGGGACTAGAATTATTCATCCTCGTTTCGGTTGAATTAAGAAAGATTAGAAATGCCAAGTTTCTTAATTGTTTTCATCAAAAGAATAAAATGTAAATTTTATTCATTAAATTATATGAACTATTGAAAGAGAATCTAGTTTTATTCGCATTGAAAGTGGCGGTTTTAAGTCAATAATACAAACATGAATTTTATAACAATATACTGTTTATTTAATTTTAAATATTTGATGTATTTTTCTGTATCATCAGCTGAATTAAATAAACATAAATTTATCTAGTATTTTAACTCTACGTAATAAAATATAAAAATCCAATGTTTTTTTATGTTTATTTTGATCTATTTATTGAAATAGAATCGCAATTTTTAATAGAAACTGTAATATCGAAAATTGTCATTTTTAATTGATTTGTACTAGATTAATAGCATTAATATTGGGTTAACGGTGTTTTCATAGAAACGCAAAATCAACTTCATTTTACCTCATTGCCTAATTTTTTGTTTTATAAAAACTTTCAATTAATAAATTAATAACTAAGCATAGTTATTAAACGAAATATTTCAAGAGCTGTAATCAAATACATTATTATTAAAATATTTAGTTAGGCAGTAATTCTATAATATTCAAAAGAAATATTAATCTTACAATACACAATATAATTCACTAAATTTACATAAAAATAAATTTCATAATAAAAGTAATCTAATCTTGAATTAAATCAAGATATTAAGAATTAAATTATATGATATCAAACAATAGAAAAAATTACATTTTTTAGATATATATTAGCAAGATATAATTACAAAAAAACTGAGTTAAGTGAACTATTATTTAAACTGAATTAATATTTTGGTCCCAAAAAACCTGTATTTCAAAATATTTTCTTTAAATCTACAGTTGTTTTCAGAAGAACATTGTAAATGAGTAATGTATTTAATTTTAATATTTGCCTTCCAATTCTTTCTCCGCAGACACGTTTTGTCCTTGCATCAGTCCAATTGAATAAATTTATGATTTTCATTTCCTTTTGATTATTGTTTGCAATAATTTAACATGTTTTTTTCACAAATATTCTCGTACAAAGTTTTTCTGAAATTTTGAGATTTTTTTTTTCAAATTCTTTCTTCTATTTCAAAATTTGCTTTTCGTAATATTTTGAGAAAATTTACACACAATAAAAATATACTGGTGAAAGTAAAAAAAAAAAAAATATTTTCTTAATTTTATTCTTTTTTATATAAATAAATAATCGTAATCTAGAATGTATACTTTTTGGTTAATCATAAAATAACTTTAATTATATAGCTCTTTAAAATTTTCCCTATTAAATTAACTCTCCGTAGGGGAAATTTTGGCATATTTAATGCATTCTCTGATAATGACATGTCTAGATTATAAAGATAGTGTATCAATAAAAACATTAACAGAAATGAAACAATAATAAAATATTCTATTCCTTGTTGTGTTAGTAACTTATTGTAGTACGTATGATATTTAAATATAGTAATTTTTATTTAAAATTTAAAATTTAGCAAAAGCAAAATAATGTAAGTTAGTATCCCATAATCTTTTTTATTATCCAAACGTGCAATATTTTTATTAAAATGTATATTTATACTCCTTTTCTTTTAACGCATATATTGTATTTTTAATTTAAATTAAATACTTTTTCCCATGAATCTGTTGAGGAACGACATTTATTTTTATGCGATTCTAAATCAATTCTTTTATTTGTATCAATATACTTTATAATTTGTGCATTTATTTATATTCTATAAAGTTTTTGCTACCACACATAATATATATATATATATATATATATATATATATATATATATATATATATATATATATATATATATATATATATATATATATATATATATATATATATATATATATATATATATATATATATATATATATATATATATATATATATATATATATATATATATATATATATATATATATATATATATATATATATATATATATATATGTAACATAACAAAATACCTTATTGAACTTAAATCTTCTAACCAGAGGTTACCTAATTTAAAAATTATATTGAAATCGGAAACAAAAAACAAAAGCCGGATTTTTTACATTTTAGTGAGCCAAAACACCGAAAAGATATTTCAAGTAGGCAGAAGGTTAATTTCTCCTCTATCTGATAATGGACAAATAAAATATCATTAATTTATATTATAAAATAGCAAATATTTGTAGTTTCATGATGTTGTTATATTGGAAAGTGAAACAAACAGGAGGAAGACTGATTTATTATTATAGAACGTAAAATTTGTAGGGCAAAGTGAGTGTTTTTCGTTTGGTTATATATTTATTTTAACTATAACTCTTTTGTACTTAAAATTATAATAGTAAAATAAATAATGCTAATTTTGAATGTATTCTTTTTATATTAAAGTACAGTTCACTAATAGTAGCCTGGAAACAAAATAGTTTCAAAATGATTACTTGAAAACTGAGTACTTAAAATTTATATGCGTATATATAGTTTGAAATACACAAATGAATTATAGTCATTAAGATAATTCAAATATTCCTTTAAAAATGTATTAGTAAGAAAGTAGTTAATGACCATAACCAAAATTTATTTTATTTTTGTAAAATTATAAAAATATTTTTATCAGTATTTAACTAGATCGTCGTTACTGTTGACCTAACTAGCCAAAATAGAATACCCTGTAAAAGGACTTTTTTCAAATCAACAATAGTACTATTTTAGAAAGGAAATAATTCTTATAAATTTTCCTGTCTTGTTACATTTTATAGCCTGCAAAATGCATTGTTTTTATTTAAGCTAAATGTTTATTGCGTTTACCTTTAACAGAAAACTTTTACTTACGCGTTGCACTTTTAAATTGCTTCTTCATTATAGTATTGAAGAAAAAAGGATTTGAAGTCTTATTATTTTGGATTCCAAATCATGTTGGCATTTCTGGGAGTGAACTTTCAGATAATACTGCTAAAAATGCTTCTGACATTTTGCATACAGCATTAACATTTTTTGACATTAAACAAATCATCAAAGATTTTATTTCCTTCCACTGGCAAAAAACATGGGATTTGCAGAAGAACAATAAATTATATAGTATATCCTCCCACATTCTTCCATTCCCAGTTGCCCCCATGCAAATAGTTTATGTAAAACACAAGAAACTTCGTATTGGATATACTAGATTTAGACACAAGCACTTATTCTTGTCTCGGAGTGCTCCGATTTGTGACATGTGTAATGTACCATATACATTACATCTCATTTTAATTGTCTGTTCTAATTGCAATGATTTACTCATAGTGTTTTTAATAATACATATACCAAATAATTTCATCAGACTTGATTGGGTTTAAACCACATAGTTTGCCTCTTTTTCGCATATGTTTTATAATTCGTTTCAAATAACATATTTGACGTCCTTTTAAATCTTGGATACTATGTTTTTTGTCAAAATAAGATTTTACCTAACCTTTTATAAAGAATGATATTACATTAAATTTAATATAGGTATATTATTTTAATAGAGTATTAATGTAAAATAATTAATTTGAAATTAAAATATTTTGAATTCCTGAATTTCAATTATTGCTCATTTCTGGAAAATATAAGAGTTATCATTTAATTACTTATAAATTTCTTTAAAATAAATTAACCTAAAATCCAATTAATGGTAGACACACAAATAGTTTTAATAAATATATATTTATTATATGTTGTTAAAGAAGCAATTATTAAGGTGAAATAAAATAAAATGACTTATGTCAGCATTTACTGATTTCATGAAATAAGGGATATCATAAGATTCTAGCTTCCATGAATTGTATCGGTCATGCAATTATTTAGCAATTACTTTTGCAAACTTCATAAGAAACTTGATATTTTTTTAAAAAATGTGAGAACTATTAAAGTATAGCTTTGTTGACTTTTTAAGTAACGTAAAATTTATCATAATAAAATATGAAATTATTAGTTATATAATTTTCCCAATATTTTTCTTATTTATAATTTATGGACAAAAGAAATTTTCATAAGAAAAGAACTTTATAATTTAAATTGATACTTATTATTAAAATTAAAATGTCTGTATAAATCCAGTTTAATTTTTTAAAAAAATGCACTTAATAACATTAACCAATTTGTTAAATATTTCAGCAGAAATACGTACCTTGAAAAACTAACAAGTGAGTAAATTAAGATTATATTTTCGTTTCGAACTATTACAAAAATAACAGACCACTACAATAGTGATTTCAAAAAAGTAAAATTATTTAAACTTGAAACACTATGTCTAAATCTTATCACGTATATATTTTATATTAAAATAACTGATATTTCTTTTTGAAATAAGAAAATGCACGAGCATTTAACATATTATCGCTCGCTTGTCCTACTTATATATATATATATATATATATATATATATATATATATATATATATATATATATATACATATATATATATATATATATATATATATATATATATATATATATATATATATATATATATATATATATATATATATATATATATATATATATATATATATATATATATATATATATATATATATATATATATATATATATATATATATATATATATATATATATATATATATATATATATATATATATATATATATATATATATATATATATATATATATATATATATATATATATATATATATATATATATATATATATATTTTCCTTTGAAAAAAAATGTTGAAGTGCTTATAAAAGTAATATTATTCAAATGAAACATGAAGGGTAAAATGCATTGTACAGTAATTTTCATTGTTATAAGAATACTTATTCGTTTATGTAGATCCCTGGCAATTTAGTTTAATTTGAAGTACGCGTACGATATATAATTTACTTTATATTTAAAAAGCAAATTAAGTAGAATAATTATTAATAATCTGAAGCTTAAATTGTTAAATCAACAATTGTTTCCTTGAAATAAATTTAAAGGTTTTTTTTTTTATTTAAATTATTTAAAATTGTTCGAAAGCTTTACTTTTTATGGTTTAAATCATAACCTTAATTCTTTGAATTATAAAAAGATGAAATCTATTGTTTCTAAATTGTTATATAGTTCTATATTTCTCTTTAATTTTGTATTAATAAGAATAGCAAAAATAAAACAAGAGAACTCATAAATAGCAAACAACAATAGAAGTTAAGAAATCATTTGTATCATCTGAAATTTTTATGTAGGATTTTCTCATGCATAAAATATTTGAAAATAAAATATATTTGTGAGAAGATTAATTGTTAATATAAATGATTAATATAATTGTTAATATAATGTGTTAATATAAATGAAATCTTTTCATTTTTTATGTGACTGAATTAATTTTCTAGTTTCACGGAAGAAAATTTTAATTTATGCGATCATATTTTAACAGAATTTTGGGAATTTAAATCCAAAATATTTTAAATTTGTCTCGTATTCCTCTTTTTCAAAAGTCTCTGAATTAAGAGAAGATTTTCTTCTTAAAAAGCTATTTTTAAAGTGTAACTGCGCAACAAATGATTTTGTAAATAACCATGTAGAAAATAGTTTAATAAAATTAAACGATCTAAATGGTCAGAAAACTAAGGAATATAAACTGAAATTTTCTTTAAAAAAATTATAATAAACTTTATCGTGTACTATTATGACCTAATGTAAAAACACTGTTCTTTAGAATAAAATGTTCCGTGCTCTATCCTAACCAATGTTGATAAATGGTAGATAAATGGTCATTTTTACCTCTTGCAAGCATGAAGTGGAAGTATTCCGGATCTCTTCATTTGATACACATAACTACCGTGAAATATCATTGAAAAGTTTTCATGGATGACACTTAACCAGTTCTAAAAATGCCTTAGTTCTTTAATGATATTTTTAATGCAGTCCACTAAGTGTCTGCAAAATAGTTCTTAGATTAGTCTTAACAATTTTACTCATTTATTATAAGTACATTCAATTTAGCGCATCTTAGTTCATCTTATAATAAATTAAATTGATTTTTCATTTAAGAGAAAGTTAACACTTTATTTGTAATATATTTATGAAACGTATTCTCATTTAAATAGACATTAAGAGAATCATCAGAAAGGCTAATAAATGAAAAATATTCAAGTTTGAAACTTTTCCTTTTCGGACTTTATAGTATGTTAATTTTGGCTAATATTTCCGATAATAGCTGACCATCCCCAATAATAATTTGCTCTCATGGGACAGAAAACTCCCAGGTTTAGTTCTTAGCATTTTTCAACAAAAGGAGATGAGATTTACTGTTCCGCCTGAACATTCTTTGAAATGAGTTCGTAAACCTCTTTAATTTTTCCTGTTCTATGAGTTATGAATAATGCCCATTAATTTCTGAAAAGCTATTCTCGTAGGTCTTAATATGTGGTAAATATTAACTAGTCTCAAAAATGGATTTAACTATGTTATTGCTTCTTATGCAATTATTAAAGGTGTCTCCTAACACAAAAAATAGTACATAACAAAAACATCCTATATAAATTTGCGTTAACATATAGTGTTCTATAAGCAATAATTGCTACAATAACATTGATATTGTTTTATAAAAACATTAATTAGAAATTTTTGCTTTTAATCATCCATTTTATATGACTTTTTCATCTAAATGAACTAATCACTTATTTGAAAAAAAGTTTCACATATTTTAATTCATGTTTGCCGTATATCGAAATGAGCTCAAACATTAAAAAAATATTTCTGACTTCCTGAATTGCAATTTTAATTTAATACAAATTACAAAAATAAGAATAGTTTTAAGTATATACTCCTTAACAATTTAAATATATATAGAATGATACTACAAAGCTAAAATATATAAATCATTCATAAGACAATACCAACAACCGCCATGGATTATCCTGATGAATTATTCAATAGGCAAAGGCATTTGACGTCAACCATAGAAAAGTATTCCAACTTGGACAAGATACCTTAAGAGATATTAAGTACCTTCTGCTCATATATTATATTGCTTTTTTGTTATCATTCGATACATACTTATCGAATTTAAATTATGATATACACCTACATTAACTTTATTCACATTAAGTTCAGTTAACAGTTATTGTATCCAGTAGCATTCAAAAGATGTTATATCTTTATTTCATGTTTCGTTTGAACGTATATTTGTGGTGCTATTGTTATGTAAATCATATAAACACATCAATATGCACATAAAGATTAGTGCATGTTATTTACTTATAAAAGTGGAAAAAATAATTATATTTTTCTGAGTGTTGCAAATAAATGTTCCTAGATGGGAATATATTGTCTTAATAGATTGTTGAATCTTTATTAAAAATTGCAATCGCAAAAAATCTTTGAAATTTCAGTAAAAATAACATGCTTAAGCTGATAAAAGAATTAAAAAGTATTTCATACTAGGTACAATATTTTCAAATAAGTGTTTCTTGATGAAATTATATTTGCTTTCAAATTTACCAGTCTGTAAATAGTGTAAAACTCTACACTTTTTTCATTTAAGCAAAATTGTTTTTAAGTTATACACATTTTGTCTAACATTTATCAATGTTTTTCCACTAAATTAAAATGATTGTTTTTAAATCCTATGTAATTTTATTTGAAATATTTCAATAATCATTTAGATCAAATAAAAATGAAGTATAATAATTTATAACTCTTTTTAAGCAAAAATAGATCTAATGTTTATGATGATTAAAATATTGTTTTACCTTATTGCTAAAATGAAAACTAATACGATATTTATATTTGAATTTATATTTGATGAACTTTAGTGTTTTAAATTTTCTGTCAAAAATTACAAAATGTGCACCGTGATGTTTTAACTATTTCAATTAATTACATGAAATTCATTTAATTTACTCATTATACTTACACTTAACTTAATTTACTCATCATACTTATACTTACTTTAATTTACTCAATATATTTATACTTACTTTTAATTCACTAATTATACTTATCCTTGAACTTTAGTGTTTTAAATTTTCTTTCAAAAATTACAAAATATGTGACGTGAATTTTTTACTTATTTCAATTAATTACATAAAGTTAATTTAATTTAATCATTATATTTATAATAATACATTTATCTTCGAATGAATACTTTTTGTTCGAAAGAAATACTTGCATTTCTTCATGCTATAAAAATATAAAAAGTCCTCTAGAAAATGTTATAAAATTTATAAGGTTTATTTTTCAGAAATTAACTAAAGATTATAAATGCCTTATTCCTTAATTTATACTGGGAATTACTTTCACAAGTTTATTTCAATATTGGTATTGTAATAATAACAGATTTGTAATCGAATTATTTTAGTGGTAGCGATATACATGCATTAAAACTTATCTCTCTCTCTCTCTATATATATAATATGGAATTGGAGAAAATCAAATCGATAACGCTAGGTTTGATTGAGACAAGATATTCTAAAATGATTGGAATTCAGCGTATAAAAAACAAGAGAATATTGAGATTCTTAAAAAATATGAAAAAATGAATCCGATTCAATAACACCAACGAAATTAAATCACAAAACAAAATTCAAATTAGCAAGAATTTTATTCATTTGAATCCCAAGACTTAAATCACGAGATTTTTGCATTTTTGCAAACAGTTAAGAAATTACAGCATTAAATAATCCTCATTTTCAAGTAAAACAATTTCCATATCGTATAAAAATAGTGAGATCATAAACATTTACTTTCAGTTTAATTGAGGTAAAGATAAAGAATTTAAGCGAGATATAAATTCAGGCAATTGCAACATTCCTTAATTATATTCCAATCAAAGTTTACGCAATAATAAAAGATTGCAGAACTATGGTTTCCTCTTTTAAAATTAAGTTCAGGGCAAATTGATGCAACATATAATTTCAAATTACAATCACAATTTTTCTCGTGATAATTTCATTACATATAAACATTTTATTCTTATATGAGCGAAATCCTAATCGAAATACTCTGCTTAAGTTATAATGTTTTCACCATAAAATTTTAAGATATTTGATGATGTTTATCTGATACCTGACTTCAAATTTCAGTACAATTACGCAATAATCAATGTATTTCAAATCAACTGTCCATTTATTGGAGATTCAATCTGAAGTCTAATAACCAAATAAGGAATGGACAAATACCGGTATTTGTGGCAGCAAAAATTATATACCGTTACGGATTAGATTGAGAAAATTGACCCGTTTCGAAAATTCGGCTCTTCAAATACATTATTTTATGTAATCATATATATAATTTATTTTTGTTAGCTGCATAAACTAAGTAGTCATGTATATGTGTATATATATATGTATTTTTACTGAAGGAAATTTTTTTTGATATCCCTTAAGCATCGCTATCCTTTAAGAAAAGACTTGTATTCTTAGTGATTACTGGCTTATAAAATTATTTTACTTATCTATAAAATTAATTTACGGGTAGCATTGAAAATTAACATTGTAACATCGATATTTTATTGTAACACATTCACCAGATATTAGAATTTGTTTTTAAGAAATTAAAGATGTATCTGTGTTTTAAAAATATTATGCCTCTTATTTACTTATTCTTATCCTTTGTTTTCACTTGGTTTATATAATATTAGATTTCTGTGGCTGACATATTCAGTTATTATTATCTTCATGTTGTTGATAGTTTCTTTTGTACAGTTTTTATTCAAATGATCTTTTATAATTTTAATCGTATAATATTTTATATGAATTTCAGTAGTATTTTTTAGAGTTTAATTCAAATTTGCGAACGAGTGAGCGTTAAATTATGTTTAAAACCTTACACAAAATCCGTTATAATGACGGATATTAATGACGTTAAACTAATTTAAGTATAAATCACTTGTTATATCTTCAAAAGAAATCATTTTACAGTATGTTTCTAAAATTCAAACATGCTATATCTTATATTTATTTAGGAAGTGGTGGTGAATCTTTTTATAAGTTCTACCATAAAAATACTTATGAAAAGAATACCTATATTTTTATATAATTGCTTAAAAATGTCTATAAACAAACATTTAGATTAGCTTACTGCATGTTATAAGCACATGTGGAAAAATGGATTCTCTAATATTCATAATTTCATCAATTTTCTGTTTCTTAAAGTAATTCATTTAATAAATTTTTATTCTAATTAAAATAATTAAACATGTTTTATATTGAACGTAAATTTTCAAACAAAAAGGAATTAATTATATTAAAAATAGATTTTCCTGTTGTCTCTTTAACTAAAATAATATGAGCGATTTAACCGTATATCTATTTACATTTGATGATTTATAATTTACTCTACATTTCTTGAGATCCTTACCTTATTATGGAAAAATTGGAAGCAATTCATTACTTTACTTTTATATGAAATATTAATCGTAACGCATTCGGTGTCAATCAATCAATAAAACTCATTATTTTGTTAAGCGATTTTCAAATAAACCTTGATCATATTATATTTTACCTAATGCAGTTAATTTCATTCATGAAATATTCTTTCGCATTCTCATCTACATAATAAGACCTTAAATTTCCAATACATTATCTCTCTAAATCATTTAGCCTTATTTAATTGAGAAGCATTTCAAAAGTTTAGAACCTAAATTGTGAAAATGATTTAATAATTGAATATATTTTAATCAAACCATGGATTAAATAAATCAGCTAGTTTTGTGACCTACCTATAGTTCATACGATTGAAAATGAAATTAATTTAAGAAAAAGACACAATTTAAGCAATTTTACAATTAAAATGAACTTACATTTCACCAAGCTGTAAAATTAAATAAATTTTTATTCGAAGAAAAAAATTAAAGTTTGGTGTAAATATAAGAATGTGTTTAATTATTCAAGTAATAAAAAATGCAGATATTTTTATCAACCTTAAACATATTGAATAGCAAAATAATTGCAGCATTATATTCAATAATTTTAAGTCTTATCAGAATAACAAGAAGTTAAAATATGCTGAGCTATTGCTTATAACATCAAATTTCTTCCACTACAATCAGTGTAATTGCAGTGATAACAGCTGTATATTGAATATTAAATAAATTAACTTATAAATTTCTGGTGTATCTACTTCCATTGATATTTATTACAAGTGTCACGAAACTTGAATTTGTTTCGTGTGAACTCACGTAACTCATTTCTCATCTGCAGCCACTGGATTCTATCATTAGACAAATCAAATGGATCTAGAACACTATAGAAGAGAAACTGAATCTATGAATTCCTGACTAAATCTCAAATGAATAGCTCCCAATGATAAAGCGTATTGTTCTCTAATACATCAACAGCTAAACACTCAAATTAGAAACCAGATTTCGAATTTACCAATCATAAATGTAACAATTCTAAATTAGGAGTGCAGTACTCATTGAATTACAATCGAATGATAATGAATATTATTCATTTTATTATTAAATATAAATTGTGGGCAAAAATTATTAACTATGCCTGAGTATTTTAAATAAAAATTAGTCACTTGAACATAATTTATAAAACTAGAATTCAATGAACCCCTTTATTCGCAATTAGTAATAAATTGTCTATATAAAAGTATTTGCTTATACTTTTGAAAAAAACCAAGACTATTTCAGGAAAATTATGCAAAACACTTTTTTGAATGTTATAAGCTGGTACACTTTTATGTTTGGAATATGAAATATTGAGAGATAAATTTTGATCTTTTATTTATATTAATATGTATTAGTGCTTATATTACTTCATCATTCAAATCTCATGAATAGAAATGATTTTAACTATCTTAAATTATATATATATATATATATATATATATATATATATATATATATATATATATATATATATATATATATATATATATATATATATATATATATATATATATATAAATAAAATCATACAAAACAAAATTTTATATGAGTCATAGATAAATGTGTGTTATATTTTTTCGAAACCAATTCCTCCTAAAAATGTATTTTTATACCAAGAAATTTGGGAAGTCGGTTATTTATGTCAATCATTTTATTCTTGTGTAAGTTGAGATTTTTAACTCACCTTATTAAGAGCAGAGTCAATTAATTGACTTTTAATAATTTAAACGTAATATTGAGACATTAAATAAAATCACTGTTTATTAAATAAAATATATTCCTGTCGTCAATGACATTTAAAATTAATTTAAATTTTCTATTACTATCAAATTGAAAAAAAAACATTTAATTTCTTCCCTATTTTGTTATTTGCAATTGATAATATAAAAGTGTTATTTTAATGGATCAAACTTTATAAGAATATATAATTTTTGGAGCTCTGTATTTCTTAAAAGATCATATTTATATGGTCTAGTTTGAGTTTTTACACATTTGTTTGCATTAAAATGAGTTTTTTATTTAGATTTCAACTGAATACTACCTTTAATGTATGGTTATCTTCAATATTAAGTAATTATAAATATTATATTGAGTTCTTTTTTAATTGAATGCTTAAAACTGAAGATGAAATTGAATACTTAGTGGGAACATAAAGAGCATTTGAATTTTTGGCAATGATTTGTCTATTACATTTGATTTTTATACATAACTGTCCTTGATATCTTGAAGTGACAAAATTTTTAAATTGTATTTTAAAAATTAAAATATTTTTAAATGGTATTTCAAAATTTTTGTAATTTAAAACAAAAAGAAATTTTGCGGGTTTTTTTTGGACGTTTTAAAAAATAAAAAAACCTCATTTAAAGAAGAAATGACAGTGCTATCAATTTTTACTCTTTACTCTAATGTACCTACAGTAATTCTGAAGCTGTAAAAAATGGCATTATAAGTTAAATGTTTAATACTTTCCCCTTAAGCAAATGTTATGAATAGTTATTTATATGCCTAACGTATAAAATCATACAAAACAAAACTTTATGTGAGTCATAAATAAATGCGTGTTATATTTTTTCGAAACCAATTCCTCCTAAAAATGTATTTTTATACCAAGAAATTTGGGAAGTCGGTTATTTATGGGATTTTTGATTAAAATATATATAACGTCATGATTTCTGATTCCGTTGATACCATGTATATTAAAAATGATCTGTTATAACCAATTTCTATAAAATTGGATGTGATTTTTTTTCCAAAAGTAGCTCAAAAAGTCATCAGATCTCAACATATTGAATAAGGAAAAGAAAACAATCAGAACAACGAATAAACTATGAGTCTTGCAGAGAAAAGCTACTTAAAATGTCATTTTGTAGAATAATACCATCCAATATTTTCTGCTATAAAAATAAAAAGAGTCTAACTTCTGATCATAATTTTTGAACGACATAAATCCACGAAATTCCTTAACAAAATACTACATTACTGATTTTTCTATGTGATTGTTACTTATGATTATAGCATTACTATTTCATCTGATAATAAAATTGTATACCCCCGGAATCATTAATAAAACATTAAAATGAACCTGATACGATTTGCTGTTGAATTGATTTAAATTTTGAAAGTTACTTATAATGATTTTTCTTGCACTGGGCATCACAATGTTTGAAAAATAATTTTTAAAATAAAATTGTTTTGAAAAGAGACATTTTTGAAATTGTTTTTGTTGAAATTAATTCTATGAAATTATTTTACATTTTATTAGCGAAACATTTCCTTAATCTTTAGATTAATAACATTAAAACGGATTTAGATGTGTTCAAGATCATGTCAGTCTAATATAGTTTTAAACATCAGATTAAAATAAAATTTATTCTTTTTATATCTCGATAAGATCACAATTTGTAGGCTAAATAGCAAGGCTTATCTTAGGATTTAATTTTTAAGATTAAAAATAAAGATTTTCTAATGCATAGATATAAAATTAAAATATATCTCTTAAAGTATTGCACAAGATTTTATGTAACTAAATTTAGAAACTTTAATCTTCCACAAATGGAATTAAACATAAACAGAAGCGAAATAAGAACTTTGTAATAAGTACTCCCTAATTTTATAGATTTTATGACTTACTTTGTTTCATAAGCAAAATATGTATAGAAGTGTGTATTTGATAAAAAAAAATGTAACACTTATTCTTACAGAATTCCCAAAAATTTTAAACCTATTAGTTTTTTGCTTTTAATATTTTGATTAATGAATGATTACATTTTAGTTGAAATTTAAGAAATTAACTAATCTTTATAAATGAAATTAGGGGATTAATTTACTGATTTACAAAGTGAAATGAAATAAATTTATATATATATATATATATATATATATATATATATATATATATATATATATATATATATATATATATATATATATATATATATATATATATATATATATATATATATATATATATATATATATATATATATATATATATATATATAAATTTATATATATATATATATATATATATATATATATATGTTTGTGTGTGTGTGTGCAACATGCATGTGAGTTTAAATGGTACATAAGTACATAATGTTTATTTGTGAGTATCATAATTTCACAAAGTAAGGAAAAGCAGAAAAGAAAACAAAATAGTTTTTGTCATTTTTGTCATAAACAATGTGTATACATACTAAGTTATTAAACTCCCAAATATTTTGGGGATTTATTGTGGATGTGAAACCAGCCGAAACTTTTTTTTAGAAGAAACACACAAACTGCCTCATTAATCAATCCAACTAGGTGTTCTAATCCACCTATTATACCTGATGTCTGAAAAGCCTTGCCATGTTAAGCAATGATTTGAACAGACAGAATATCAAAAATTTGAAACTGAATTCTTGTTGCTAAAAGTATTTTTGTACATTAAAGACCAAATCGGTAGCACTTAATGTTGTAGCACAAAACACTTCACCAAAAATAAAAAACAATCTAAAGATAATGATTTGCTCATCTCTGAGCAAACCATAATTAGTTGTTTTCATGAGAGGATTCAAAACAGGTAACTGCCCATTGTCTAGGCAGTGAATACAAGCTGCTTTATTCCCACGTTGTTTTATCACCTGCTTTATCAGCAATTCACCTACACTATTTTCAAATGCTTTAAATCACTATTTGATTTATTTTCAAAATGTTAAAAAATTGTTTAACTACTGGAAATATTGTTTTGAATTTTGATTTCTAAGGATCAATACTTAAAATTTACTTGAAAATTCAATCATTTGTTATTTATAGAATACATTTGCTCAATATATATTTTAATTTAAGTTTATTCTTGCTCTCTCAGTTTTATAATCAATAGTTTAATTGATAAATATTTTGGAAACAAATATTTTGTTTAGTTTAATTAAATATCATTACTTATATATTATTTTCTTACACTTTTATATTTTTTGAACTTTTATGAAAAAATAAGCACCAATATAAATTTCCAAAAATCTTCTTTTACCTTAATAATCCTTTTTTACTTTACAAAAAATTATAAGTTATACATATTTAATTTTAAAATTTCATATAGATTAGTTTGGAAGTAATTTTGAAGATAGTAATCAATATCATAAGAATAGTTTTAATACCACTTTATATTTTATAGATTTTTTATATTACAAATTTAACACTAATATTTTTTTCAGTTTATTTTTGGAACATTAATAAACACTTATCAAAGAAGCAGAAGTAATAATAGATGCAAATAAATTAAATATAAAAAATTATCTTTTAAAATTATAACTCATATTCCATTTAAAATTATGTGCTAAAGCAATTATATCAGTTCGAAGTGATTAGACATAACAGTTATATTTTTTTTCAATTTGGTACAAAATTAGAAAATTAAATATTTTAAATATATTAAATATTATATAAAGAACAACATTAAAAATAAAAGGAAGATCAATTTGCAAATATAATTGACTACAAACTTCAACAAAAATATTTTTTTTCTTTTTTTAAGCTACTGATATTCAGGCTTGTATTATACTATTTTTTGCAAATATTTTGACGAAATATTTTTTATAATTTAATGCAGGCTACCCCTATAGTATTTTTATTATTTAAATTCTGAATATTTAAACTTTATTAATAAACTTTAGCCTTTCTAATAATTTTTCGCTCCTAATGATTCAATATAATTATTAGCAAATTTTATTTTCATATATAAATAGGAAAAAAAATCATAAATTTCTAATCACGTATAAAAGTTAATATCAAAATATAACGTAAAACGTAAATTATCTTGATAATGTAACAAAACATAAATAAATCAGTTTGAAAGTTTAACGAAATAAAATATATAAGAACATTAAGATATACAACCATCAACCTCAGACTAATTTACGTATTTTTTCCATTTTTCTTCTAGATCCTTGTCAAAATATTTTCAAATGCAAAATTTATTGATAAAAGTTCTACTCTTTTTCTCAATATTATAAATATATGGTAATACATTTCATAAAACTTTAGAACGCCAAGAAATTTCCATGGAGGTCAGTCTAAATTCTATTCAATCTAACATTCATGTTTATTTTTAAATAGAATATAAAAGCAATAAAAATTATACCCATTTGTTTGTTTAACTATATATATATATATATATATATATATATATATATATATATATATATATATATATATATATATATATATATATATATATATATATATATATATATATATATATATATATATATATATATATATATATATATATATATATATATATATATATATATATATATATATATACATATATATATATATATATATATATATATACATGTATATAAAATATCAGTGTATATTTATGATTGTTTTATAAGTTTATAAGTGTTAATATTAAATTTTCAAATGTTATACTAAATCAATATTTTTAATCCTTAAAAAGTAACATTTTCTTGTGTAACAATATTTTAATTTTTTCATAGATATTAATAAAAATACTGGGATTAAAACTTTTAATAAAACTTATGTTAAGATTTCGACATATTTTTCAACGCAAATTCTAGCAAAATAATATTTAATTTTCAATAATTTTGCAGCTAAAACATATTTTTTACTTTTGAATATGTATCTACTCTTTAAAGCAATTAAATAAGATTATATATTGAAATAAATACAAGAATTTAAACAAACATATGTTTGTATTTTAGATTTTAATAAAATATTATATTATTAATTTTGAAAAAAAGTGTTATTATCACATTATATAGTACACATAAATCATCTTAATTATACTCGTACTTTACGTAAAATAAATAGGAGTAAATTAAATTACAAATGTGAAATTCTCTAATAACAATTTAAAAGTTTTCGTGTTGGTGAATACTGCTTAATAATTGGAGAATCACTGTTCTAACAAGATATTTTATTTACATTTGCTAGCTGCATAATTGTTTAAAGAGTACGATTTTATACATAATATTTTAATACATATATATGTATATTGTTTAATAATGTTAAGACTTTAGAATACATATATATTTGTTTAAAGGCAAACACTGAAAAATATTTTTTTTGAAATTGTTTAAATTTTGCCTCAAAATATATTAAGTAATTTTTAATGAGAGTTAATTTCTAATTTTCATATTCCTGGCTTGGATTTGTGTGTTTTTTTTTTTCACTCAAGTTCTTTTTTGTATACAGTTTAAAGTAATCTGGAGAGTAGATAACTATATTTGTAAATGAAATCTCATGACATAATATTGCTTTATCTTATTATTTATTAAATAATATCAGTTTGCATAATGTTTTTTACAATATATGAATACACGAGTAGTAGTAATTGGTCAGTAATTAAAATTGCTAATTTCATTGTCATAGGAAATAATATCTATAAATATATTCTCTCTCTATTTTCATTTTCATAGGAAATAAAAATCTATAAATATATTCTATTTATATTGAAATTTATATTTCAATTATAGGAAATAGTATTTTCACATATGTTCGAAATAGGAATATTTGTTTTACTTATGAAATTTATAGTTTTGCTTAGTATAATAAACTATTTCTTAAATAATTCAAACTTAAATTCATCGGTAAAAATTTCCTAAACTCCTCTAAAAATTAAGTTCATCAAAATTTATGATGAGTTAACTCTTAAAATCCACGACATTTACATCGGAATCGTTTCTTGTTTCTCTTTGCTTCTTTTCTTAAGCTTTTTAAAAAAACCTTCTCTAAAAATTTCTAGGTAAGCAGTTGGTAATATAAAAAGCAATTACTTCTTATAGCTGAATTTCAGCTATTTTTAGAATTTAGGTTGATTTCTTTTCCAGGGAATTACATCTTACATTTTCCTAGAGTCCACAGTGTGTTGGTACCAACTGCAATTACACCATATTTATACTTACCAAGTAAATCATTGAGAGAATAATGAATATTTAAAATATCAACTGACGCAAGAGCTTCAGATAAAGCAGTCGTCAATGGGATTGCCCTTGAAAAACATTCAATATGTGTTGGCAACAAATACAATTTCACCATATTTATGGTTATCAATTAAATCATTGAGGAAATAATGAATCTTTAAAATATCAATTGACGCAAAAACTTCAGATAAAGAAGTAATCAGGAGGGAAAACATTGAAAAACTTTTCCTCCGGCACTTTAACAGGTTGATTTAAATAGCTGTGATAACCGCAAAAAAATTTATTTTTATACCTTCGATAGGAATATAGAATGTGAACAACTAACAAAAGACTTCAACAGTAGTCATCATAAATTTCAGTTAGTCAACATAAATATCAATGATGAATAAAAAAAATGCATCACTAGTTGTAAATTCTATAAATATATAGGGTTTTGCGCATTCATATATCACATACATCGTTATCACATGTATCAATGTTTGATTTTTTCTGGATATTACATATTTTAGATGTTCAGTAAAAATCCTATTTATTTGATGACAAGAAATATGTATGCTTTTAATTTTTTAATCTTTTTGTAGTTGTTTCAATAATTGTACAAACGAATAATGATAGATATTAAAGAAAGAAAAGGACGCATTTTGTTCTCTGATTCAATTTATTTTTTAAAAAAAGAAAGAAAATAATCCAAAACACTTGTTCTTGAAACTAATATCACAATATATAAATTTTCATATATTTAATCACATTCGAAGTTTAAGTACTTATATATATATATATATATATATATATATATATATATATATATATATATATATATATATATATATATATATATATATATATATATATATATTAACAATGAAATAAAATATTTCCTTACAAGTATTTATATTTCTAAATCATTAAATTGCTTTGGCGCCTTTCAAATATTTGTTATTCCTGCATTAAATTCCATATTTATCAGGTTCGTTTAAATACATTTGCTAGGAATTTTATTACAAAATATAGAGAACACTGATTTTTAAATATTTAAAAGTAGAATTGTGTTTACAAATGATTGTTTCATCATATAAAAAGGAATTACATTTTAAGCCTATGAGTCATCTATTCATAGATCACGATCATTTAAACTTCATAAAATATTAATGATATTTATATTTCAAATATGTTTCAATTATACTGGCAATTTTCTTTTAATTTATTTAACAATGTAAAAATATCTGATGCAGAATTTTTTATCCTGTAATTATTCAAGAGTTTACATCGAAAATAATTATCATCTTTGGCATTTCATTTATATATAAATGAGCTTTTGTTTGCATATATATATATATATATATATATATATATATATATATATATATATATATATATATATATATATATATATATATATATACATATACATATATATATATAATTAAATCACACATTTTTTAAAGTAATAACTGATGATCATTCAAACCTGAAAAAATATAGTCAATACAATCATCGCTATCATGGAATGCTACAATATTTACATAATGTTTTGTTGAATGAAGGACATCCTGCTAAAAAAGTTAATTTACTTCAAGTATTCCTTAGGAAGTTGATTAAGAACGAAAACATTGTGCCTCTTTATCATTAATTTTTTATGGAATTTGAATGTAATACAAAAGTTTTTCTTTAATCTAATATCATTTAGTTAAACTGTCTTTTGTTGATTTGGTAAAAAATCCCACTTAATAAAAAAGAAAGCAAACTTAATTAAATTTTCTTTAAGGGAGGATGGAGAAAGAGTATGTTTCTTGGGAAACATAAACATTAAAATACTCCTGGAAATTCCTTTCCATTCAAAGGAAATCTTCTCGCTGCAATCACTAAAGCGCGAAATGTTCGATTCTAAAATGCGTAATGTATTAAAAGTCTTGTAACACATCCCCTTAAATGACTTTTGGAAGCGTAAAATGATGGAAAATACCGCTGTTAATTTAATCATTAATCCAGTGGCAGTAAGTGTTGAAAAAGTCATTTCATTGGAGTTTAGTTTTAGGAGAAAAGAGTCGTTAATTTAATTAGAAATTAAGAGGGAAGAGTAAATAGTGTATAAAATTGTACATTACTTCACTTATGAAGTAGTAACTTCTTTCAGCATTCTTTAATTAAAACATAATTTCTCTTTTATTTCAAACATTTTTAAGGTTTATTCTTAAACTTGAGGGATGTTTATATTCTAAACTATATCATGGCAAACTTACTTTTGAATTGTAATTTACATTATATATACTGCCTTTGTTACGAGTAATACACCAGAATTTTTTCTGATTGGGTATCTTAATCTGTGCTAATATTTACTCATTTATCTGAAGCATTTGAAATATTATTTTTTATTTATATGAGATTTATAAAACCCAGATACTTTTCTTCTAAGATAAATGAATTTAATTTATGCAGTTCACACAAGTGCATTTAATTAAAAAAATGAAGTGTGATATTAATACAATATTTTAATACTTTATAAACAATTAAGGATTAATATTACTACCTTAACTAAAAGCTCATAATCTGAATTTTTCTTCATTTGTAAGATTTGGCAAAATTCTTATACCTTCGTTTTTGTTTTTACTTAAATATATATAATTTTTCTCTTTATATCATTACTAACTTATAAAATATAATTTTAGTTTGTATCAAGTATTTAAACAGTAATTTTTACTAAATATATTTACAAAGAATACATTTTACAAACGCAAAATAAAGAAAGAAATATTTCCTATCTTTGAAATAAGTTTGCCTTTCTCTCATCAGTAAAGAGACATTTTATGATACATCAAACATAAGCTTCTGTAATTATATTGAATATAATAGTGCTCTTAACATATGACAAGTTAATGAAAAGGCATTCATCGACTACAAATTAATTCAAAAAATTTATATAACTGTCATAATAAAAATGTTCGTATTCTGATTTTTTTCTTAATTTGTAAGGTGTACCAAAAATATTTACCCACTTTTTAGTTTTTATTTATATGTATAATATTTTTCTCTCTATATCCTTGATAATTTATAAAATAATTTAAATATTGTTAAATAATTAAACAATCAATTTGAAATCCATACCAAATCGTAAAATATTTTATTAAAATCATATCTACAAAGAAGAAATTTTACAAACGCAAAATAATGTAAGAAATATTTTCTATCTCCGAGACACAATTTACTTTGTTCTCATCAGTAAAGAGATATTTTATGGTGCATTATACATAAACTTCTGTAATTATATTAAATTTAATAGGGCTTGTAACATATGACAAGTTAATGAAAAGGCATTCATCAACTACAAATTAATTCAAGTTGCCCTAAGGCATCTTCTTTATTAGATAAAAGCTTGCTTAATCAACGGAAACGTAAGTATAATGGCAAAATCAATATCCGTGTTGGAAATAGAGGGAATTTGTTTTATGAAAAAATCGATGATTTCGTAATTTTAATCTTGTTATCATCAAAAATTAAAATTCCCCAAAAATATTTTTCCAATTCATATTCTGAAACAAACTTGAATAAAGGAAATGAACAATTATTTGTCCTTGTTAGAATTTAATTCTAAAATGAACGTTAATCTAATTATTTTTTAAAAATTAATTTAAAGTTCAAAATTTTATTTTTTCAGCTTCCTTATTCAAATTTTGATTTTTTAATAAACATTTTTCTGACTTTATAATTGTGTGACCTCGTATTACATTTCAATTTACAGTGAAAGAATACTTTTTCTGTATCGCATTCTTAAAATCTAGAAAATAATAAAATGGAATAAAGTTGTATTCCTCATTATTGAGATTTACTGTAAAGAAAATTATATTCCTAGAAGAAAACATTTAATATTAAATTAAATAATTTATGCTGTGTTAGTGATTTTAATCCTAAAAAATATTAAATTTTAAAAGAAAAGCAAATATTTTGAAATCATTAATTAATTATTTAATGTTAAAATTTAAACATATTAATTTACATTTTCCCAAAATGCTATTAAAATTTACTGATCGTAATAATAAGTTCAATAATTTCTGATAAAGTTTAAAGAAAAATAATCTTATTTTTATAAGGATTATTTATAGGTTATTATTGTTTAAAATTTGCCTTGAAATTAAATGCATAGTTTACCTTAATTATTCGAATATATTAATGCACGTTATAGTTTAGTTTTTAGAATATTCGTGCATTTTTCTTTATTTCCTCTCTAAAAAACGAATTTTATACACAGTGACCTAAAGCACTTCATTCTTATGATTACATCGCTTTAGCAAGATATGTACTTCAAATATGTATGTAATATGCACATGTCATTTTTAAAAGTAGTGTTTATGTAAATCTTACGTTCTATTATTTCAATAATCATTTTTAAAATAATTAAAAACTAGTATAAAATAAGAATAATTTGACTAAAATGAATAATGTCTGAAAAAATTAATTTTAAAAACCAATTAATCAATTTATAGAGCAGATATTTTTCACAAACTTCAATAACACACTGTCTTGCATTCTCCGGTATTTTATATAGATAAATTACTTAAAGCAAAAATATGAAATGCTATCTTAACAGATCACAATGTCGTATTTTCAGATACTTATCAAACTCCTATTATTTTCCTTTTCCCATCATTATTTTTAAAAGTAGAAAATTTAAATATATTTTATAAAAGACTCATAAAGCAAATATTGTAAATGAACTAACATAAGATATCATGGGCAATATTGATTTATGATATCAAACACAGACCGTCAAAGTGAATTAAAGATCACCTTTTTCAAGGAAATATGTACAACATAAAATTAAATTAAAATGGAAGGAAATTAAAAAGGTTATTTTAATTTTAATGAATAATTTACTTCTGTTATCTATAAAACATTTTGCTATAGTTCAGACATTTTTATGCATTACAGTTACTGATTAATATTTTAAAAATATTAGAATTTATTTTAAATATAAATATGATGAAAAATTACTCAAAACATCACTAATACATTTGGCGTTATTCTATGAGGAAAAAGTTCAATAGTACTTTTATTTGCTATATTTTATTGGAAGATGGCATAAAATAAAATGTTTTATAACATATCACTTAATTAATAATATTTACTTAAATTTTCAAATTTTATAATAATTTAGCAAACATTTATAAAATCGGCATTATTATTGCATTTATTGTCTCATAATTTAACACACACAAAGAAAATTCTTTATATATCGCACAAAAATAAATTTTTATAAATCGTATGTATCTAAAATGATTAAAATTGATTTATTTTATTTACATAATTTTTTTAATCTCTGAAAACAATAATAAATTGCTGCTCCCTTTTTTAAGCACGCTGACACGAACGTTTTGAAAATTGAAATAGAACATTCATTAAGTTAATTAATTAAAGATTCTTGAGGTTATTGCGTCGTCGCGGAAAATGTTATACCACATCCAGCTCGAAGAGTGTCATGTGATGAAAATAGCTATTGTGCAGCCGCTGGGGATAAAGAACTGGAATGTTGCCAGACACAGTCAAACCAAATGCTAATAAGCATTCCTCAAGGCCTTAACTTATGGCGCAGAGAGTTTGCTGAAAATTATTCTGAGCAGGCTATAATGAAATAAATGATGTATGGTTTGTTATATGAAGGTGTATGTGTCATGAAATCTCATTCCAGTTTGAGATATTTCTTGGAAAATACTATGTTTTAACTTGCATTCATAATAAACCTTATAAGAGCTAGCATATAATTTTAATTAACATTAATAATATACATATATATTATTTATTTTATAAGACGAAAATATATTCTTTTTGGTTTTCAAAAATTATTATATATTTCATTTTTCTTGCGTGTACTGTTAAAGAAGCTATTATGTGTAGAGGGTTGCTTATCATTTCAACTTTAAATAAATAGCTAAAAAATATTTTAAATTATAATGAAAATTAATTCTAGCAACTGGATTAAGTAAGAATATTTTAGCAAAATTGTAATTTATTTGCAACGTGTATTTGTATTAAAATCCTCCATGATTATATAGAATGGATTTGAGATTAATACACAACTGTAATTTTTTTCTGCAGTATATGGTTTCACATATAATTCATAAATGATATACAAATGTCGACTGTCATTCAATAACCTTTACTTTGATAAATTTATACATCCTTTTAATTCAAGTTTTGAAACTATTTAAATATATTTAATTTATTAAGCGTTGTAAAATAAACTCTCCTTTGAAATAAATTCGAAAAAGTTCATCATCATGTTATTCAATTATAATTTATAACTTAAGTCAGATTTTTTTTTTAAATTAACAAAGATATTTTTTCTGTACCACCAAAGGTATCCACGTTAACAATTTATTAATGAATTTGTGAAGATTCCATATACATATGATAACCAATAACAATATAAATAATAGTATAATAAATATTATAAAGTGGTGATTTCTAAGATTAATTGAGTAGATCATTTTTTAGGATTATAAAACAAACATTATAAGAATACAATTGATTGTTATCAATAATCCTACATATTTATAGTGGCAGGTAAGACTTAATATTTTCCTAAAATTAGTTTTAATTGGGTATGTTCAATGATTAGAAAGATGCATGACAAATACGTTAATTTAAAATCTCCTTCATACCAGCTATTTCGTAAATTGAGCGCTTAAAATCATGATTCATTTTAGAATATCATATAAAGATTTTGAGCAATTTCAAAAAAATTATGTATTGTTTCTTGTATATTGATTTCCAATCCAAAAGACAAAGAATAATATTTTAAGTATTTTATTAATTACAAATAATTAAAATATTTAATATTTGAATAGTTTATTTTAGATATTTCTCACAATTTTATCTACAATTCTAACATTTTTTTTTCTCAAATGTCTGAATATGTATAAAAATGTTGCACACATATTTAGTTGTACAAATGTAGGTAAAAATGAATATCAAAGTATTTTACCCTTATTAAAAAACACTTACTACGATAAGTAATAGTCATATTACAAATCAAACATGCTTGTAAAATGAATGGAAATAAAAGAAAATCTTCGAATATATTTATTATTCTTGAAAGTACTGTCTGTAAAATCAATAAAATAAAAAGGAAACATATATTTAAATAATTTTAAATTAGTTTTAGTTGATTTCATTACTTATCAGAATTTTTCAATGCTCTGAAATTTCCTAAAAATTATTTTTCATCACTGAAATAAGTTAAAAAAGGGAAATTAAAATACTGAAATTATAGTTCAGTTGAATGCTTACGCAGTTTTAAATCAGAAAAAGATATAAATTGTTATTTGCTGCATATATCTACATTAATTGCTAACAAATTTTAGGCATTGTGAAATTAATAACGCTTAATAGTCAGCGTTTTGAATTTCTGCTCAATTGTTCGAGGGGATCAGTATAAAATATGGATAATTGCGATGTTTAAAATTCACTTTAAGGTCTAAATTTGGGATTTTTTAATATTTATATAACTTTCTAATTAGCCTTCATGTGAAAAAAAAACGATTGTTGGGTGGGAAACAAGATAAGGCTGTATTTCACGCAGACTGCTTCGTAAAATCACGGATTTTTTTAATAGTTAAGTTAATAAAACTGTTCATAGGAATACCCGTGAGATTCTGAGTCAGTTTGTACAAGCACATTATATATTAGTCATACAATTTCACATTATTGCAGGTCGGGAATGTAAAATTTTGCGTTTGATTCTCAAAGTTTATCATCGTCCATTCAGTGAAGTATTTTCTTAAAACATTAGGGTTCTGAAAAATGAACAACGTCTCAGTGTCATTCATTTCAAAGTGTAAAATAATGTAGTGGTAGATAATAGAATGAAAAATAAACAAGACAATTGAAGTATAATTACTCATGTTTCTGATATTATGAAATGTGTTATAATATTGCTGCTGTTGATATCTCTTTTAAATACTTTGATTTTGTCCTCTCTTCTCTCTGTCTTATGTCCTATTTTCATTCGTACTACCCGTATTAATATTAGTCTTTATGCAGTTAACTATATATATTTTCTCAAATAAAATTCAATATACTTTATTTGATGCGTACATGTCACTATTAAATCGGAGATTATGTTAGAACTTTGACATTGATAGGCAGTTCTACAGTAAGTTGAGGAATGGAATATATGTTATTGACTCATTAACTTAAAAAAAAATGGCTTTCTTCGAAGTGAAAATATTCCGGGTGTGATACACACACACACATTTATAACATCTTTTTCAACATGTTTATTTATTTTTTTGAAATGGGCAAATTGTACATGTTTCAGTCTATTTAAATAAATGAAAGTACTTATTATATTATACTAAAATATAAAGTGTAATCGACTTGATGAATTGTGACTTTCTTATTAAGACATACTGCATGTTATGGTTTTTCTGAACAAAAGCCTTTTTCTGAATATTCGTGGTTTTCATAAAGCTACTTAACGGTCTACTGCAATATCTTGCATGTTTAAGTAAGTGAATTTTGCTTGTTGAATGTACCCGAAGACAAAAAAATTACTTTTCGTGGAAATGTATAAAATGAACTATCTTCAGATAAAATTTCCAATGTAATTCCAAACTGAAAGGGAACTTGTAATTTTGTAAACATTTTCTTACCAACATGACATAAGAAAGTTATTGGACGGAGATTTATGCTTATCGAATTAAAAATAATTTTTCTATGCTGCTTGAATTCAGACGGATTAAAATTTCTCTAAGACATTTTACTTCTTCCTCCCATAACGCAATCAATAAAACTTACAATTAAAAAAAAAAAACTAATAAAATTGTTAGTTTTATTGAATCCATTTTTAATAATGCATACAATAAAACTAAAAATTGATTGCATTATTAAAAATTTATTCCCTTTTTATTTTTCTTTCCAAGATTCTATTTATCATGACACTTGGGGGCGTGAGACTGATATGAAATGTCAAACAAAAAACGATGATCCTTTTCCAAAGACAGAAAGTGACTGCTTGATTGAAAAATGAAAAATAACTACACACCAGGGTAGAATTCTCTTTCAAATTAAATCATTAAAAATTCCCATTTCAATTGTTTCTAATTTTATTGCTATGTTTAATATATGTTTCAAACCTGATGTTTTCCAAAAAAAATCCTGAAAGAAAGTCAATGTTATACCTATTTAAAAATTCCAAAAGTTCTGATTCTTTGAAAACGCATATTGCTATTTTTCTTAAATTATTTTGTTTCCATATGTATCTAAAATGTCTTAAAAAGCTTTTTTTTCAGCAGACAAAATTACTAACTCATTTATTCTCATCGTTTGAAAGGAAATCATTACGGTCTTACTTCTCAAAAATCTACTTTATTACGTTTGTGTAAGCTTATGTTTCAAAGATAAAACAAACCTATGTTAATTTTCCCACTGTTTTGGAAATTAACGAAGCATTTTTTAATGCTTGGTTCTATGCAATACTACAATTGATGATGTGTTTTAGAGATTTCGAAAAGTTTTTATTTGATGTTTAATATCTTATTGTAGAAATCGCTCCAATGAACGTATTTTAGGAACTATCACAATGTATTTAATATGGAGAAAAAACCTGTCTTACAGTTTCCATCACCGGATTTTTTTCAAGGACCCTTATAATGAATGATTTGGTTTACACATTGACTGGTTTGTATTTATGAATGGTTTGTAAAGATTTATCAAATTACTTTTGCTGACGATTTACTCTTTATAGTATATTTTAAGAACATTAATGATGCGTGCACAAAATATCAGAATGCATAAATTGTGTTTATGAATGGCTGAAGGATGTTAAGGTTGAGTTTATCCCTTCAAAATTAAACATTATTATGACTCTTACAAAAATCAGTGTTATCCCGTAACAGCCATTTTACTCTCTGGAGCCTTTTCATTGAATAGATTCAGTGAACCAAGCATTTTTTCGTGAGAATTGATTATAAGTTACAAGTGAAATTAGAATATTATTTATATATTTCATAAAAATGAGAGATATTTTAGGAGTACTTATGACATTGAATCGTTCTTAAAATGATTTAAAATAAGATGTTGTTTTATTCATCTCTTATTCCTCAACTCTTAAAAATTTCATCACAGAAGAAAATGAATTAATAGATGAATTCAGAGATTACTTCTTCGGTAGCATTCATAGTTATGGGAACGTCAGCAATAAGATTGATTTTTCATTGAGTTGTACGACAGTTATGAGGATGTTTAGGCCGTCTGATACCTACAGACATAATAATTTAAAATGATTTTCCGTCAATGTACTAAACTTTTACAAAAAATATGCACAAATTTGAATGTTTTAATTCAAATTAACTTTTGTATCATATTTCTATTAGGCAGCCTGTAATAGCTCTTTCTTATGTAACGGACATTTTTTTCGGAATTATATCACACTCCTTTACATGGATGATAATAGCTAAGTGAGAGGGTTGGTCTTGTTATGTCATTTACGAAGATAAAAATGAGAGTGTGACGCTGCAACATAGAATACATATGGATGTTAAATCTTCCACGATGACAATTAAGTGTTGCTGTCAAATGAATATGGAAAATTATCAAAGAAAAAAGCTTTTACAATAATTGTCTTATTTTCACAGATTAGATATCTTTTTTTCTCTTTCAGGACTTTCTTTCAATAGAAAAAAAATAGTGATAATTCATAATATTTAATATGCGCTTAAAACTTCTTGAAGGTCATTTTACTTAGATATGAGAATACATTGCTGACAATGACGATGAAAAGACACACAAGTCGGATATCCAAGACTGTGATTGATTGTCTTATCAATATTTCACCAATATGTTTATTTGAATATATTGTACATTAAGAGATAGATAAATAGGAAGATATAGAAATAGATACGTGTCATTTGCATAAGTGCAATGAATGTAGTCGCAAAATAATATTAATTAATAATAAAAATTATTTTCCCCAAATTCTTAAGTTCTTAAAAAATAATTTATCAGTTTAAAGTTATTTTTATATTGTTTTATTGCATATTATTTCTCAGATTTAAATAAAGTTGCATCTCAATTTAATTTGTTTTCAACTAACTTTTAACGAAGCTCTTGCAAAGTGAAAAGAATTGATTACATTTTTTATTAAATTTATTTAATTTTTCTCAAAACAATCATAATTGGATTAGCCTAATAATTTTAATGTTGAAGCTTAAATAATCATAAACAACGCTATATAAAATTTATTCTGAACAAATATTCAGGCATTTTTACTGCACATAACCATTATATAAATATAATAATAAATGGATATAATTTAAATAGCAAAATAATTTTAATAGTTAAAAACACATTTAATTCTAATTTGAATAATGTATTTAAATTTTATTTTAACATTATGAACTATTTTAACACAGAAAACATTTTTGAAAGAACTTTTCATGTCATTAAACTGATCATTCCAGATTATTTTACAAAATTCTTATCTCATACAAGCTACTTAGAAAAAAATAAAAGCGAATTCCTAGATTATGCGTAATTTTAACAATATACCTAGAAATGATATCAGTAAAGTAATTTATCTTTCCTTGAAATCATATCCATTCTTATTCCCGGAGCAAATGGAATTCTAATGAAAATGGTATTCAAATAAATGTTCTTTTTGTAGATATCGACATTCAAATATTCTCTTCATTGAGAAAATAATAAAAATAGGAAAGAATTGAATACATACTATTTCTCCTCCATTGTCGGCGGACATATTGAAAATAAGTGGGTTACGTCAAACCAATGGAGTTCAGAGCCACGTGGAGTACATGTGAGAGGTGACACTTGATAGATCTTATTCGAGTCTAACTTAGATGGTAGATGTCATCGTGGTTACATAAGGGACCTTACACTAAATAAATTTCGTATTTTATGATTTAAACTCTATGTTTCATTTCATTTCATATTTTGTTTTACAGAATTGTTTATAGCATATATAAAAAATACATTGTCTATAAGAAATTTTTGAAACACAAATGTTTCAAAAACAAAACGTTTATTGTATGAGATTTATAATAAAATGCTGTACTTGAAAGATGTATATGCAAAACAAGAATTTTAATAGAATATTCTGTAAATTTTGAAATTTGTTTAATGTTTATAACGTGCTTAATACTGGAATTAAATTATATATATATATATATATATATATATATATATATATATATATATATATATATATATATATATATATATATATATATATATATATATATACATATATATTATATATATATAAACTTCTAAGAAATTAAAAATTCAACTTCAAAAAAAAAAAAAAAAAAAAAAAAAAAGATATCGAACTAATTAATATTTTTTTATCCTGTTGAGTAATTTTTTTTTCTGTTAACTTCTGCACATTACAAAATTTATAATAAGCTATTTTAAGATATAAAAAATATTTTCAGTTATATATATAAAATAGAAATTACATTCCTTACTATATCAATTAACTATAACATAAAAATGTTTTAGAGCGAAATCAGACATATAATATGAGAATTGCATCGAGAACTGTTTGAATGCTTTGGACCATGTGTGACTTAAAATATATTCATATTTATAATAGATTTATATTTTTATCAAAATAATTTACTTAATAAATATTTTGTCATGATGAATAAATTGGTAGTTTATTATTAACGGAAATTTAAGTTTATTGAAAAAATATTTATAAAACATATTTCTTTTAACTAACTATAACAAAAATTATATTTATAACATGTTAAAATATATAACACTAAATCCTTCTTGAATTTGTTGTAAAGATCTAATGACATAAATTCTTATCGCTCAGAAAAAGTATTCACTTTTATATTTATTGGTTTACTACTATATTCTTTCTCCATGTGATTGGGCTTAATTCAGGAACAGCTTTGAATATGGCAATTACTGAGATTTCCTGATACCAAGAATAAATATCATTTTTCTTTGCGGCATCATTGTTACCAATATTGCGTATATATTGCTTAATTCATTTCCACTAAAGTTATACTAGAAATAGAATGGCATTAAGGAATAAGTATTCATAAGCATGCCTTTTTATATAAATATTAGTTCATGGGATTAAAAAATATTGTTTTTAAATTTTTAAATCCCATCTCATTTCAATACAATTAAATCCCAGTTAAAATAACTTATTTGTTCACAATTTTATAAAGATTATATACGTTACTATTTTTTTTTATTTTTTTATTAATTAATATCAATTATCAAATTAAATATGTTTATGAATTATAATTTAAATTTTAAACATTATTTGGATGTACTCTACAGAAGTTCGTTTTTTTCCTTTTTCAAATGTATATGAAACAAATTTATAACTTTCCAGTTAAATAATTTTTTCACAAAACAAAAAATGTTGATTAATTATAAGGTAATTTTATAAATATGAATTATTGTTATATAAGTCAAGATTTCTAGTAAAGTTGTAGAAGTTTATAAAATTTATCATTGATAGCTTTTTTCAATTCTTACATTGAATTTTATTGAGAAATAGCTGAAAGAAACCTAAAAACTAAATGGTCTTGATTAGTGTCATATTGTTCCATTCCCATTCCAATTTATGATTGATTATGATTCATGATGCAGCGTACTATCTTGTTGAAACTGTCTGTCCGACTCTTCTGAAAGTTAACGAAAAGGTGTAATGTATTTGTAAAGTTAGGATTAATAATAACTGAGTCTATTATATTAAGAGCTTCTTGGCATTTTGATTTGTTAAGAAATGTAAATGTTCCCTGTAACATCTCAAACCCTCTGTTATTGATACTTTGAAAGGTCTTTTGAAGATACATAAAGCTTCTGTCTGAAAATATAGATAAAAAATGTTATTATCTTATCTACCTAAAAGAGTTATTTCGTCTGAATTTTTTAAAATTGCAATTTTTTAAAAATATTATTCCTGACCAGGAACTTCTTAGCTAATTTAATAATCGGTATATGGTTTTTACAGTCCATTTTATATTTATATAAAGCTAAATTTGAATTATCTTCAAGTCGGTCGGATTTTTTTATTTCCAGTAATTTTTATTTCCTATGGTGTAACATTTTACTTGGTGTAAACCATGGTAATACAAATCTCTTCATTTTAGATAAAATACTTTTTATCACATTTAACATTTTGAATAGCAATTTTAAAACAGTTTTAGAAATTTTAAACTTAGTAATGAGTTAGATTTCAAAATTACTGTAATCAACAGAGATTTATCCATGAGTATCAATTTTTTAAGTACGTTACACTTGCTAAAGATAGTAGGTAAGACAAGTATTAAATATTTTGCGTTAACATTCATATTTAGGCACAGTTCTATAAAACGTTCCTGGTTTATTCTTTAGGAATAAAACATTTGAGTTAGTAACTACTTTTTTAAATAATCTTAAAATAAATAAGAAATGTTATACAAATTTATGATTTTTTAATGTCTTATTCATATGTTTTATTTGTGAATTTTAGTTGTTTAATCATAATTTTTCTTTGTTGCAAGGCTATGTTGAATAGAGATAATAAAACTGCATATACGATTGAAATTAACCTTTGGCTTAAAATAACACTTTGTATTATTTCATTTATTAAATATTATGGCTGATAACAAGTGTCCTCAACGATTTCTTTTCTTACGTTATTTCTGGAAAAAATAATATTAGCTACATTATTGATATGCATTCTCTGTATTTATTGCTCGCATTTTTTCTAATTTTTTTTAAGAATATATTGAAAGATATTGAAAATGTAGCAATACTTTAAGTTTACCTTTGGCATAAAACAAGATATTTGCCATTCTTTATGCTTTAAAATGTAGACTGATCTAAATAATAAGCTCTCAGAACTACTTCATCATAAGAGGTAAAATAAAATATTATTTTCTTTTTTAGATAATAAAATTAATATTTTAAATTTTACATTCAATTCCATATTCTATTAGAAATGTAATGGCTCTGATTCTTGAAGTTTTCATAATTATTGTAGCTGTGGTACTGAACATCATATAATTAATTTTTCATACATACTATGTGTAATTTATTTTAGTGATTTAAATACTAATAGAAGAGTTTTGTAATATTATGTTGAAACTGCAGAGTTGGAATTAATTCCATTCATCTAACAATTTTTATTCTCAAATTTATAAGAAATTCTAGTTAAGTGAGGTATTATGTACAGGAAATTTCTATATTTATATAACCTTTTTAATACCGACATATCAAAGGATATTTAATTTTCAATAAATGTGTATATTAATATTTTGTTTTTAACTACAAGACACGAATCACAGTATTGTAAGCAGACTTAAATTAATGTAATTTTATTTCATAAGTCTCCATATGAATAAGTTTTCGTTATGTGTTCTAATTTTTTATAGATTGATTATGTTTTATGTACTGTAGAATAAAAGCAATAATTTAAAATTTCTTAAAAATTATAATTTTCTGTATCTCACAAAATAAGCTCCATAACGTTTTTCTTTACACTTTTATCTTGATAAGCAATACCGAAGGTAATTTCTTGAAGAAAAATAAGTTACAAAAATATTAATCTTAATATTGCTTTTATAATTCCCTAAGTAGCCATCCTAAAACAGCAAAGGATTTTCTAGAAATTAATATCCAAGAAACAAGAAACTAATTTTCTCTAGTCAAGAATTTTTAACTACTAAGTGAACTGAAGTGAAATTTGAATCCCCTTTAAAATTAATGTTAAAGAATGATTTCCAAAAATTATAGAACTGAGTATTTTAACCATAAGTGTTATTTTTTTTTAACTGTTATTCCCAAGTATTTATAAATGTACGTATTTTAAATGATCAATGATATAAATTTTAAAGAGAGTTCTATAGTTGTGTTTGCGCAATGACTAATACTAAAGAAATAATCCGTAGTATGTTTAAGAAAAATAATAAAATAGTATATTAAATGACAAAATATGAGAAATTCTTCTAGAAAAAGCTGTTTTTATATGTTAAAAAATCCTTGATTTTCAATGGAAGGAAGCTATTTGCTTTATTATTTCAATATAAAATTTTAAAGTGGTGTCTCATCATAAAAAATATTTTTATTCTCCTGCAATTTTGTAAAACTACCTAGAGTATAAACACAATAATCATTCAAAAAAAGTTCGATCCCTTCATTTTGAAAAAAAATAATTTCTGATAATCTCTGTACACATCATCATTAATATTTTATATATTTTTTCTATATATTTGTTGAAAGTGAATAAATGTCTAATAATTAGTTAAAACTTCAGCAACAATATTTTAACAATGGCCTTTTAAGTTATATATAATACTTTTTAAATAACTTAAGGATTATAGGAATGAATAGAATTGTATGAAACATGAAGTGAACACCATATTTTATAAAAAAAAAATTTTTCTATTGTTATTTCTTTTGAAGAATTTATAAATACCGCATAAACCAAACTTGGGTTTTAAATTGCTTTTAGTCAATAACTAAAACTATTTCATATAAATTAAAAACAAAATATCACAGCAAGAATGTAGTAGATTTGTAACAAAATTGTTTTCAGGTAATTTGTTTTCTGTCAAAGAAATCTTGCTGAAAAAGTCTATTTTTTAAAAAAATAATATCACAGTTGTTTGTCGTAAACTGGCATAAAAATAACAAAAATAAGTTTTAATAAAGGATATGCCCACCACTAGTTTGATGACTATGACGGAAACGAATTTTCATGTTATTAATTAAGTTATCGAATACCAAAATGTTAAATGAAGATCAGATATGAAGATAACTTTTTTCTAGTTTTCCTGCAGAGCTTGGAGAGTAACTTTAATCCGTGACATATCTACCACGATAGTCTCACAGATGTTATATGGGATTTATGTCTGGATATCAATCTGGTCATATCATTGGTTTCAAAAATTACAGATCGATGAGACTGTAAGTTATAATCCATCAAAATGAAATTATTTCCATCTTCATTGGCATATGGATAATCATCATGGCTATCATTCCTATCTATCACACCAGGAATAATTTCTCCTAATAACTCATTCAGGTGAGTTTGACTATAGAGTAAAAGTACTAGTCAACCATTATTCTCAAACTGCGAATTGTGTTCTCCCACTGTCTTGGATATTTAATAGCAAAATATTTGCTCTAAAATATGTCTTTGCTTTAAAATCTGTTTGTCATGATGAAAATTATTGTCATTAACATAGAACGTAAGGTGTAAATTTTAATGTACTGTTATTTTCTAAGCAATATTTTCTACAACTCAGAAGTTTTTGAGAAACGGTCGTTGATTTCTCTTATCATAGCCATAATGTGACCCATTTGGAAAAAAAGATAATCGAATTCCAAGTTATTATTTAACAATCACAGAATGAAAACAGCAAATAAACATAATTTGTGAATTTAAAAGAGAGCAAAAATAAAATGCCATTTTATATTTAGAAACAAAAAGTCATTTTGCTTTGTAGATTGTAATAACTGTAACCTGGTAACTATGCATGCTCACAAAATATTCTAGATCATTACCATCAAAGTCACATTTGTTCACTAAATTTTATAACATAAAACGGAAATTTCTTCACTTAGAAATATTAAAATTAATGTGGAGATCCATAGTTAACTTTACGTTCAATACTATTCCATTGTATAATCCCGATTAATTTCCTAGTATTCAACTGAAATCTGAGGCTTAACCGATAATAATTCAGTGTTATCAGATTTATGCGACAATGACTCTAATGGAATGAAATTCAAATTGCATCACAGACGAAATTTTATAGACATTAGAATGTAAATTTGCAAAGTGATGAATATTTATAAATGGAAATTAGGTAACTTAAATAATTTAAAGAATATGAGATTTAAAATTATTCACAAATTTATGTTGCCATCATTAAGTGTAAGTGTTCATAGAATTATTTTATCTTTTACTTAAATTCTGAAATGTTTAATATTTTTTTTAATTCACAATATATTTTCATTTAATGTTAGAATTTTAATAAAAATAGTAATAAAATCTGAACATTTAAAACAATTTCGTTTTACTAGAATTAAATCAGTAATGAGGAAAAATATTTTGTTAATTTACTGAGAAATTTGTAAGATGCTAATTTCTATATTTATCACTTGTAACAATAGCAATATATTTTGAAATATCTTTACATATTTTGAAAGAAAATTTATTTATTCTACCCAAACGCAAATTCACTATCTTAAAGAACAAATGTATCATAATATATAACTTTAAGAAAATAAAGCAATATATTGGAACTAAAGTAATATTTAGGATTGCACTAAATTAAACACTTATAAGCAGACTATTAAATTAAGAATATCTGAAATAAATATAACATTGCACCAATCATTTATTAACAAAGAATAATCATAAGGATTTGCTATATTAAGTAGAATTAAATATGTAGTTATGTTTCAAGTAAAATATGTACTTAATATTGAAAATCTTTATGAAAATTATTTGTTAATAAATGATTGGTACAATGTTGTAATTATTTTAGCTATTTTTAATTTAACAGTCTATTTAAATATTCAATTTAATGCATCCCTAAATATTACTTTAGTTAAAATGTATTGATTTATTTTCTTAAAGTTACACATTATGTTGATCTGTAGTTATGTTTAAAGTAAAATATGTACTTATGTTTTAACCTCTAAATACATTAATACAAACGTAAATAATAAAACTATTTTTCTACCTTCAAAATAAATTATTGCTGTATTTTTTACAAATTGTTAAAATATTATTACATTTTTGTTGGAAATTTTTCCTATATTCAACTTGTTCAAAACAAAATTTAAGTACGCTTCAATGAAAAAAAAAACTATATTTATTATTTAGCACACGATAAGGAAATAAGCAAATTTTACTCACAACAGTATCAAAATGTTAATTTACTAAAACATTAATTATATTTCTAATATCGAATCCAATTATATTTCTTTGATATACAATTCACATTTTTAGCAGGTTAATGAGTCAATTCAATCACTTTTAACCATGTTTAAGCGTACTTTTAACTAAATTTAACTTGTTTAATGTTTGCTTTTAACCATGATGTACACAAAATATTTGCTAAAATATGTACCTCATTGAAGGAAATACTAGTGTGCTTTTTCGTGTTTTTCTTCATTAAAATCATTTCAAAATAACAATTTTAGATCAGATTCTTCATTTAAGTTTAAATAGAAGTATATATGAAAGATTTAGTATTCTCTATTTCTGAATGAAGTATGAAAAAACTGGCAAATGTTTTACTAAGATAAGTTATTTTTTTAAACAAAATATTTCTTTCTTCCAAGAAATAAATTTAGTTGTTGAATTATTTGATTAATTTAAATTTTCTGTAAATACCGATTTTAAATTTCATATGTGTTGGATACTAAAAAAATCACTTTTTATGAAACAAAGGTACCATTAACCTTGTGGAGTTACTTTCGTGACCTGTAAACTTTGCCAAAATGTTTTGCTGTTTCTTTAATTAAAATATTTTCAATCGAAATTGTAAAAAGTAAATTTGCAAAAATGCTGATTCTCAATACATTTTAGCATTGAGATATTTACAAAAACAACCCAAATACTAAAATACTTTTTGATGAATTTTCATACAAGTAAAGAAGGCATTAGATTTTATGATTAAGTATAACGATACTAATACTCAAAACTAATTAGTTTGAAATTTGTATTATGGTGATAATTCGAATATCATAAAACTTTGGAACGGAAGATATACAGTTTGTATCAAAAATTGTCTGTACGTTACAACATAAATTCATCGAGATTTATTATTATATTTTAAAAAGTTTATATCAAAATATCTATCACAAATTTCGTTTTAACTTCACTCTTTTTTCTTTTCACAAGTTACAATCTTAAATACAAAATGTACGTAAATTCTAAATATTTTAACACAAATGTAGCGACAAAAAGTTAAGAAATAAGCATTCATGTTTTTAAAACAAAAGCAATAAAACATTAAAAATGTTTTCGAGCGCACATGGGAAAATAGTTTTTCTACGTCTTGAATTCAACGGAATACTTCAAATAAGAGAAATAAAAATTTTATTACAGATTTACGCACATGAATTTCTACATTGATTTTTTTTGTAATGTTTTGCAGAATAGTACTTTATTTGCATTTTGCTTTTAGAAATACTTTTAAAATTAAATTATAAAAATCGATTATCCATCTTTACGATGATAAATAATGCTTACCAACATTTTGCGATGATTATGAGAAAATGATGAGAAATAATTAAAATGAGTTTTAAACATATAACTACTCAAATTACATAAATATTAAAGAAACAATTCTAAATATAACGTTTGTGTACTTGAGCAAGTTTTTGGGAATATTTATACTCAAATGAGAAAGAAAAATAATGTTAAAATATTTTTTTCAAAGAATATTTTATAGTGTCCGAAAGTAAAGAACTTTCTATTGAAAAGAAAAAGTAAGAATCTTTAAGAAACAATTGCTGCTCATAAGACAGAGAATCAAATGTTTTATGATTTAAATCTCCAACTTAAGCAAATGCCGCAATTTTGTGGAAGAGTAAAAATATCTAACGTATAATTTGACTACTTTAAAACGCAGGCCACGTTGCTCTGTTTCCAACTAAGTTTATTGTGCTCTCCTCTGTTATTCTTCAAATTGCTCAGTGAGTCGTCTTCACACTAATTGGGAATTCAAATTATGGGGACAATTTGGGATTGTGCCAAATAAAAGAACTTGGCAGAAATACTGACTATAGGGATAGGTGGCTGAGTGATCAGAATAAAATAAAGCAATCATGTACTTGAGGTACACTTAAAAGTTCAAAATACAGTTTTATTTATTAAATCATTGCTTGAGAATGTATTTCTTTGAAATGAAAACCGATAGTTTAAGTCATTTATTTTTATTGATGGTAAAATTCCCCGTATTTGTAATTCGTAAAACTGGAATTTAATATAGAATATTTGGAAATCCTGAAAAGAAACTTTTACGATTATTTTACTTTGCATATTAAGAACATTATGTTATATAATTCAATGGTTTTATTTTAACTACGCATACTGTAGTATCATAACACCTAATGTGCACATTGCAATATCATAACACATTTATTTAATATTGCAAATTTAAAACTTCTTTTTTGTTCTGCAAATCCTTTAACTATAGTATGAATTTGTATCGCTTAATACAAATAATGAGTATATATGTAAATAACAAAGGAGTAAAAACACATTAACTCATAATTTAATATAAAATAAATGCTTTATATTTAAATCTTTGCTATCATTATATAAATATTTAACAATGTCTTGCAGCAGAAAGACATTAACCTTCGTTTTTTATCAATAAAATACAGCAGGTACATATCTGCTTCAAAACATATATTAATGTAAAATAAAGTGGTATAATTGCGTACAAATTCGTTATACACAAATAAAAGTTTTATAATCTAGATATAATTGGTCGTAAATAAATAATATTATATATGTATGTAAAGTCTGTAATTTTCTAAATCATTCTTAATGGTAAATTCCGGGAAGACTTTCAAGAAAAATAAATAAAATTACTGAATAAAAAAAACTGCTTAAATTTGCAGAGCATAACAAATTCTTGCACTTATTTTACCATTTGTGGTGCTTAAGCTCCTGAAAGAGTTTACTACCGACTGTTTAATACTTTACGAGAGCTTTAGAGAGCATTAAATCAAAAAGTAAAAAAAAGAAAATTCATATAAAATGTCTAACGTCTGAAATAGAAACATTTTTACTATACATAGGAAATAAAATTTCTCTTAATTTAACTAGTGATAAAAATTATAGCTATGATCTTAATATGTAGCATAACATTTATTTAGGTTTTTCATTCATATAATTTTATTATTTTAAGAAAAAATACAATAAGACTAAACAACAAGTCAAATTAAAAAAAAACATAAATATGGAAACAGAAAATTTACTTAAATTTCATGAGGTCAAAGAAGGTTAGTATTTATAAACAGATTAAATATATTAATGTTAACTTAAGATTAAATATACTAAATTTAGCGAAAACATATAACAAAATTTCATTGATTTTTTGCAAGAAAGGGACTATTATTTTATTCTTATCAATGAAAATTTTAGATGTGATGTTGCTATAATTCTGTAATTGTATAAATTTAAAAAAATGTAATATGTAAAATACTTTTATGTGAAAGTGAATTTAATTTACAAACACAGATATTTTAATAAAGCATGTAAATATTCCATTGCTACTCATTTTAAGAAAATACTAAGTAATAAAGAAGACATTAACAAAGAAAGACTTTAGATGTATACAAACTTTCAATTTTTCTTTTAATAATTTAGTTCAATTCCACATTCTAGAGTCTCAAAATATGAATTTATTATTAGAAATTCTACATTTGATTTGTTTTAGCTCTTTCAAGCATGGTCACGTATGTATGTGTATATATACATACATACATTCATATGTATATATATATATATATATATATATATATATATATATATATATATATATATATATATATATATAGATATAAATGTATTTATATATATATATATATATATATATATATATATATATATATATATATATATATATATATATATATATATATATATATATATATATATATATATATATATATATATATAAAATATAAATAGATAAATTTTTAATAATTGAGTTGAAGTGTTTGCTCAAATGTATTTAAATTTTATCATTTATCACGCTAATATATTTTTAGCTGATAAAATCTTGAAATGCCATTTGAAATCAATGATTTCAAAAACTAAGAAAAACGGTTCTTTGTTGATAGGATAAATTTGAAGATATACATTACTTGAATAAAGCTAGAAAATGCTGCTTAAAAGCTGTATAAAAAGAAACGTAAATTCTTAAGTATCTTTTGCCACGATCATTTTAAATAAGATAATTTTATATTATTCCTTGTTATGAATGCAATTTTACAGGCTTATTTTTTTTTATTATTTTCATGAAAAAATTTGAAAATTTAGAAGTAATACAATATTTAATCTTATCACTTAATTTATAATAAAACAATTTTTTTTAGAAAATTATTTGAAATTATAATTAAATTTAAAAAAAATATTCTGTTTAAAATAAAATAAAAAATTAAAAGTTACTGAAAATTTATTTAAAATATTATATGTGTTTACGTCATTAAAATCATTATATTCATAAAATACTGGAATATACCATTAAAAGCTAAAAAATACATTTTATGAGTTTGATAATTACTTTTCCACTAGTCTGAATTCCCACACTATATTCCGATACATGCTGTTGGATTTACTCATATCTTTCAAAACACAAACAGGTGATATTTCTTAATGAGTGGAAGGAATATATTGCAAAGAAAGGAAACAGTCGTTGGATAACATTTTAATTTTCAGAACAAAAATATCAATACAAATAGAATTCAATTGATTACTAATTTATAGAAAATACAAGGAAATACCTGTAAAAGGTATAGACCAGGAACATTCAATGTTCGTTGACGAAACGCAATGTGTTCTTTATTAGTGATGAGTCTGTAGGAATAATATTGGAATTTTAATGTGAAGGTTGAGGTTACTTCTGATGACACAATTTTGAAAAATGTCTGGCTCAGTATTTGACAACTGGAGACGGATGTCAGGTTCAGCGTCTAGACAGCTTCGGCACATAGTTTTTGTTCCGGCATAGATCGAGAATCCGGATTCACACATGTATGTTGAGGTAATATGGATGTAGAACACGTTTTTCTTTTTCAACAAGGGGTAGAATTTTTTGTTCTCCAATCATATCCAGAAGTGTAAGTAACCTTCCCTGTCGAAAGTAGATTTCAAGGTTAAGTTTGTGGCAATTTTTATCAAGAACTCATATTCATTCAAGTATGTTCGGCTTTTTAGATACAGTGAATGGGTTGATCACCCATTCGTATTCCTGTAGCATCTCTTCTAGAGCTTTTTGAAAATAATGTGCCAACGATGACGTCAAGCTTTGGAGATGTTCAAAATTTTCTAAAACAAATTGTTCCGAAGCTGCAATGTCTTGTCTTCCAAAAAATCGTTGAAAATAGGGAAACACTCGATCTCCTACACACAGTTTGACCAAAAATTGATTTTTCTCTTGAACGATCGATCTTTGCGTTTGCAATGATCATTCTCATAATTTTCCCTTGCAGTGAAGTATTCATGTCGCTGAATTTGGAGACAATACCTGCCAAATAAGCAAATATCTATTACCAGTTTTCATCATTAATAATCTCTACCTATTTGGTATTATGGCAGTCTAAAAGTAAAGTTAGGACTTTTGAACGTAATTCATATAATCGATAGAGTGAATTACACGTGAGAGCCACCTTATTTCTGTATGCAGAAACAAAGAATGATGAAGGCTTTCCAAATCTTCACGCAGTATTTTGAAAAGTCTTGGCTCCGAACGCCATGACTTTATGTAATTAATAATTCCGAAAGATTCATCTTAAACTTTCTTGAAGGATGCAGGCAATTTTTTCACACCTAAAGCATGCCTGTGGAGAATACTACATCTCTCCTTCAAGCTTTCTTTTATTTTTCTTACCGCTCCGATCAATGGACCTGTCATATCTTTTGCATCATCTGTGCACACATCGCTGCAATTAGACCATGGAAATTTGTTCTTTCTTAAAAAATCATCCACCATACGGAATATTTCAGCACTTGTTGTATTGTCAGGAAGTGGTTTGCACAGTAAAAAGTCATTTTAGAAACCTCCCGAGTATGCATAACGAACAAAAGCCAATAAAATCTCGAATTCCACTACGTCAGTAGATTCATCTATTTGGAGAGAAAACGAATTGTATTGGTTCCGGAAAATCAGGAATTATTTCACATCATTTGACATATCAACTATCCCTTACTTGATAGCATTGTTTGATAGTGACACTGAAGATAAAAGTGTTACTGCATTTTCGTCTAACACACGAGAAACAATACCGCTAATACATGGTTTTATGAGAGTTTCCGCAATGGTATGAGCTTTGCCTGTCTTTGTAATCTTATAATTTCCCAAGAAAGAAGCTTTTAGTGAGTTTCCATTAATTGTTTTTGCATGGGAATTCATGTAGTGTTGAGAAGCAGCTAATTCAGTGCACTTCCTATTGAAAAAATTGATCTGTTTAGTATGGAGGTCCGGTTGATTACCCTCAAAATGACGATGGAATTTAACTGGAACAATCAAACTGTTCGGAAGGACTCGCGCGTAAATGTGACACTGAGCTTTACCCTCCTCTGTCTCGATAAAACCCATTTTAAAATAACTTTCGTTGTACTAACGCTTTTTAGTTATTCCACTTCCGCAGGGTACTGCAGCTCATCGAGAACTTGCAGAGCTTTAACATAATAAATCCGGCTGTGGCGCATCATGTGGCATCTTCATTTGGCCGCCCTTTTTCATCATTAATTTCAACCGGGAGCTTTCCTTGCTGTTAAGAAGATAGAGAAACTGCTAGCTTTTTCAATGTTCCCGACTTCAGCCACCGTTGTACGAGAGAAGTAACACACTGTGAAAAAGCAAATTGTGCACTCACGGATGAAGTTTAACACTGAATGATGTCTCGAGAAAATGGGTGACTGTACTCCTCACACAAAGCGAGGAGTGCATACGAGGCAATGTACACTCAGATTGATCGGCTGAGCTCACACCATTTACGAATATTATGCACGACCTGGAATGCCGTAAGCCGGCACTCACGCGACACCCAGAGTTTAAAAAAGTCGACCAGAGAGACCACGTTCACCAGCACTAAACATCCACCGAGTCAACACTTCGGAGCAGTGGCCACGGATCACATAGAAAGAGTCTGCGAACCACACGTTGGGAAGTTCTGATCTAATAGAACTAAATTACACATTTTACAAAGAATAAAACTGCACTTTTAGCTTAAAACGAGAATCAAAAAGCAGTACATCATAAATTCTTCCACTTAAACAATGTTTCTGCTACAATTTGAAACTTAAAAACTACATGTGATAATAATTTTGAAAAGGATTTAGAATTTGAATCAGAAAGTAATTTCGAAATATCAATGAAATATTTATTAAATATATTGGTTTCATTGATTTACCAAATTGTATAAAAAATAAATTAATAAAAAATTCTTAATTTATTATAATTAAAAATGTATATCATAATGAATTGTTGACCAAATAAAGTGTTACCAAGATATTATACGAAACAATTTTATATTGGCCAGACACAATTGAGAATTCTCTAATTATAGTATTGAATTGGTTGGCTATAAATATTACCTACTCCTATAGATATCGATTTTGACTGCAAGTAATTTGGGAATGAATACCATCAAACTGAAATTATGACTTAAGGGAATATAATCAATTGTTCTCAGTTAATTAGAGGTTACTTTAACAAGTAGGAGAAGTTGAATAAATGATATTTAATTCATCTTTTTTATTCAATTCATAATAGTAATTTTTCATCAATTTAAATAATCATTTTGAATTTTCTTTATGTATAATGATGTGCTTTTACGTATAAATATTAGGTAACTAAATCTAAAATTATTTTAATAATTTATAATGAACGTAAAAAATGTAAAAGATAAATGCGAATATTTATTGCATGCATATAAATATTAGAGCAAAGTTGTCATTTTGCTAGTTTATGCTTATCATTTTATAAAAGTGGTTAATTTCTTTTTAACAAAATGAAATATATATCATTTATTTGGTACAAGTTTATCTTTATTCATAATCTATCTCTAGAGACTTACATATCTGCTCATATGTACTTATATATGTATACACTCAATTGGAGATCTTTGTAGATACGTGCAGCCCCTGGTTTGTAAAACCATTTGGCAATAAATTTTAGCAATAAACTTTAATTTTTTGAAATCTCGATATATTTAGTGCTTTAACTTACATAGTATTAGGGTTGGTATTTTGTTAATCACATTTTGGCACCTATCTTGCCTTCAAAATCGCTAAAATATCAAAAGGTTCCCAAAAAGAAAACATTTACCCATAAAAGCATATATTTAATCTATCCTCTCTCTGTCACCTTCGTTTTTATATGTTTAACAAATTATTAAACATTCAAATTTAATTATATATACATTCTTAATTAATTAACTTTTTTTGTTTTTATTTTACTAACAGAATATATTTTAAAAAATTCTAAAACAAAAGTATACCAATTATATGCTTGATAATATATTTTGTAAAAAAAATATAATATATTTTCAATTTATATTTTAAATGCACACTATGTAATGTTTAAATATTACACATTTTGGACTTAAATAATTAAACTTTTAGACATTAAACCTCGAGTGAACTAAAATAAAATAAAAAATTAAATTTATTTTTATATGTCTTAGGATTTTATTTTTCTCAATTTTGATGTTATCCTTTTTTTTGAGAAATATTTGAAATTTATATTTTAATGTTGATACGTAAATATATTTCATTTTTAGTTTTAGTTATAACGATTAATTCAATGATTTTTTCTTATTCCTTGTAAGAATCATAGTATATTTTAGCTTTTAAAAAATATGCACTGTTTTATAAAAGAAAAAAAAAATTAATAAACATAAAATTTCGCATTGCGTTAAAGATAGATTAATAAGAAATAAAATGATCATATTAAATTAAAATAGTAAAATACTGAAACTTTTTAAAATTGAAATCCAAGCAATCAAATCTTTTAGTTTGATCTTGGCAGACAAAATGCAACAAGAAAAATTGACCAATGGTTGCAAATGATAATATGAAGAAAAAAATGATAAGACTGAACCTTTGGGAAAGGGCCAATCGGGTCAACCGAAATGTCTTGGTGATTATCTTCTTCGACTCATGCGTTATTTTTTATTCCTTCCCTTTCATTTTTTCCACTAACATTTCTTCTGCCTCATTTCTTGAAGAAAGGAACTTTTTCGTCTCTTGAGCAGTAGAGAAGATAGTTGAATCTGGGGAAGATTTAAAGGAGAATCGCCAGAAATGACTTCTGCGAGCTTGTTGTTGCTAAAAATAAACATTTGGCTCGACATCCTTTTCTTGCAGAGTGTACAATTAAGTAATGTTTTTAAGAAATAAATTTATATGGTTGAAGCAGGAGCACCAATGGCCTTTGTACTTTTCGAAAAAAGTGTTTTAAAACATTTTTTTCCTATAAAATATCATTTCAATTTTATGTTCAAGATTTACATTTAAAATATTTTTCTGTCATATTTTTTGTCATGATTACCTAAGTACATTAGTATTTTTTTCAAAAACAATCCTTAATACGAAGATTATTATTATGGTTTTTACAATACTAAATATATTTCGAAAGAATTTTATAAATTTAAAAAAATGAATGCCTCATTCTTGTAATTTGGTACTTAAAATCTGACTTGTAGTTGTCGTGGTCAGCTCAACACTACATTCAATAAAAAGACAGAGAAGCACTTAAAGACATTCACTGAAATTAAATTCCTTCTTAAATTATAGCTTTAAATCACTGGGATATTTTATACGATCTAAAATGACAGGGAACCTGGTGGAGTGGCTTTATGTGATAGTTGGAATTAAAGAATTGTGAATCAAAAAATTAGTTTGGTTTCACGTGATTAAAAAAGCGTTGAAATCATAAATATGACTTTTAAGAGATTGACGATGGTTGACATAAGAAAACAGTTGTCCAGAGGATAATCTATAAATGTTTTTGAAATTTAAAGATTCCCAGAATCCTTCCGAAACACTCTATTCTTGAATAACAGTTTGCAGCAACGGGATGATAAGTACGTCATGGTTTTCTGTGTCATGGTGACTTTAAAACTTGTCTTATTCATTCACTGTACTGAATGTGTTTCCTTTCGAAAAATAAGTATCAGTGCCACCAGTTACATTGCTGTGAACAGCAGTGAAATATTGCGCAGAGTGCAGTGATCCCATCAATCTACAATACAATACTTGTAAAGAGGACAAGAAACCATGTGGTTTCTTGTCCTCGTTACATGCACTAAGCTTTTCAATACCACAAGTGATTTTCATAATTAGTTAATTTGGATAGCAGTTAGAAAATTATTTCCTATAAATAACATCATGGAATGAAATCATTAAAGTAATTTTCAAGTAACCGTTGTGGAAGACATTATAATCTACATTGGTTTACTTTTTTTTTGCAAAAGTTCTGTAACAGGTGATATTATAACGAGATGATTATTAACCGTGTGCATCTGATACGTCACTTTATTGTAGCATGTTTTATTTTTGGGATGGCAATGCTTAATCAACAATCAGTCTTATTTCTCTTTACCTACTGAAAATGGCAAATATCACTTGGATCTATATTCTATTCGATATAGGATAGAGTGGTTTCAAAAGTACCAAACACTAAGATGAAAGGTCTATTGTTTTATGTTATAAAAATAAAACCATGTTTTAAAGGGTTTAGTAGATGAAGCTAAATCTAGCAGACATTTAAAATGGATATGCTGAAGCATCAAGGTTTCATTTGAATGCTAATACAGGTGTTAAAATTTGAAATCATTTGAATACAGGTCTGAAATTCATATAAAAGGCAAACATTAATTTTTCGCCTTATATTGACAAGTTCTGAAAGAAGGATCTTCCATTACTCCCATCATGGTGAGGTGTCTCTTACTGGGATAATTTCTTGTAAGAAAATTTACTTTTTACTGCATCTACAGAAATTTAACTACACTTTTTATCTTTTACTGAGGCAAGCGTATTAAATATCTTTGCTTGTCTTTGATCGCTGATGTTATATCAGTTCAAAAACTATAGTTTCCTGAAAAATCGAATAGACAGTTTTTAATATTTTCTATTGAAAAACTTAGGACTTAAGAAGCAAAAAAGTAGGCTGTTGTTGTAGTCCTTTTTTTTTTACCAGCTTATTAGATATTTATTAAATTAACACCACAGTCCCATTAAAGGACTTTATTACTAGCCAATTTGCACAACGTAAGGTAGGATTCCCAGACGAAACAAAAAAAAATAAAGAAGTTTTTTTCAGATTTAATAATTCAACTTGACTGTCGGAACATAAAATAATGCCAGAGCAAATATTTCTTTTGCTAATGTAACATATGTTTAATCTTTTTTTCAATGTTGATTTAGTGTAAACATTGTATCTTATTTTGTAAAACTTGCCTTCGATATCAAGTAAGTACAAACTTTTCTCTCTCACTTCCGAATTTTATCTCTCAAGTTTTGGTCATGATTTGCCCATTCATCAGAGTATACATATTTACCCATATTAATATTTATAATCAAAACAGGGTATAAAATATTTGAAAGAACAAGTGCATTGTTATTTTTCAATTGATCTATACTAATATTTGATTGATTTCTTATATCTGGATATTTATTCATAATTTATATATAAAAATATAAGTTTAAATGAATGTAAAACTCTACGCAATTTTACAACTACGTCAGTTCATTTTCATTATGATAACTTTAAAATTATTGCAATATTTATAGAATATGGTTAATGATCATTTTAAAAATTACATATATGTGATATAAATATTTAAACTATGAGGAAAAGATAAATTTATCCAATTGATATATAGGGTACAAACAATTTTCATTCATTAATACTATACGCAAAAAGATAATATTCTCTAAACATTGCTTAGATGTCAGATAAATTATAGAATATATATATATATGTCTGTGTGTGTGTATACACATGTGTCTAAATAATTTATTGATGGTGGTAGTTTCATTATTATTAACAATAAAATTTCAAACGTGAATAAGTCTTCAGTTGTATCATTTATTATTATATTTGATTTGATTGCCAAAATAAGTAGACAATTTCCATTGGTACTTTATTTTGAATAACTACTTTTTTTCCTAATTATCGTTTTCTTAAAACTGATGATAGGAAAATATTTTATATATATCTTAGCTTTAACCACAAATTTATATTTAAAATCAAAGCAAAGCATTTAAAATTTTTTAAAATAGATCCGCATATTTAATGAAATTATATTTTTTTATGTGTGTGTGTGTGTGATTATCGTATTCAAATTATATTTTATTGTTATTATTTTTTCTTATAAATTATATTTTTAATATTATTATCGAAAATAAGAGTTTATAATACTCCGATATTTTTTGTGATGAATTTTTAATTACTCCTATTTTCAACATATTTTATGTGTTGATATATTTTATTAAAGCAACACAAAATCGTAAATTATATTTCAAATTATTAGTATTAATTTATTCCTTTTCTGTAAAATTTGTATTTAAATGTATATTTGAATGTATTGATAACGTTTCAGTTATTTGAAAGATAATAAATTACTAAAATATCGTTTAATTATAATTTACGTGAAGTGAACATACATTTTTAATTGAAGCAAATGAAATTGATTATATTTTTTTAACCTTATATCAGTAAGAGGAAAGAAAATTACCATCAATTACTAAGTTGGAACCATAGATTTTAAAATATTTGGTGTTACATAAATACAAAAAATCTTATTGATTTATATTTGAGATTCTTTGAATAATAAAAATCAATTAAATATTTCTTGCAAAATCACTTCTAAATTTTTAATTTACATGACTAAAAACCTAAGCGATTTATCCACTATGAATATAGTGATTTAATTTCTTTACTTTTATACCAAAATTCAATGTGAAAAGGATTATTAGAGCTAAGATAAATTTGATTTTATCAGCTCTAAGAAATTGTAATTGGAAATACATTATATTGTTTCAAAAATTGCTATTAATAATGTTAATTAAATTATAATATTTTAAAATTGCTATTCATGCCAACCGATGGCTGAGTGGTTAGCTCTCCTGACTTCTCTGAGATGTGTCTCGGGTTTGAATTTCGGTTCTGGCGTACATGTTAGCTCTAAGAAATTGTAATTGGAAATACATTATACTGTTTCAAAAATTGCTATTAATAATGTTAATTAAATTATAATATTTTAAAATTGCTATTCATGCCAACCGATGGCTGAGTGGTTAGCTCTCCTGACTTCTCTGAGATGTGTCTCGGGTTTGAATTTCGGTTCTGGCGTACATGTTAGCTCTAAGAAATTGTAATTGGAAATACATTATACTGTTTCAAAAATTGCTATTAATAATGTTAATTAAATTATAATATTTTAAAATTGCTATTCATGCCAACCGATGGCTGAGTGGTTAGCTCTCCTGACTTCTCTGAGATGTGTCTCGGGTTTGAATTTCGGTTCTGGCGTACATGTTAGCTCTAAGAAATTGTAATTGGAAATACATTATACTGTTTCAAATATTGCTATTAATAATGTTAATTAAATTATAATATTTTAAAATTGCTATTAATGCCAACCGATGGCTGAGTGGTTAGCTCTCCTGACTTCTCTGAGATGTGTCTCGGGTTTGAATTTCGGTTCTGGCGTACATGTTAGCTCTAAAAAATTGTAATTGGAAATACATTATATTGTTTCAAAAATTGCTATTAATAATGTTAATTAAGTTATAATATTTTAAAATTGCTATTCATGCCAACCGATGGCTGAGTGGTTAGCTCTCCTGACTTCTCTGAGATGTGTCTCGGGTTTGAATTTCGGTTCTGGCGTACATGTTAGCTCTAAGAAATTGTAATTGGAAATACATTATATTGTTTCAAAAATTGCTATTAATAATGTTAATTAAGTTATAATATTTTAAAATTGCTATTCATGCCAACCGATGGCTGAGTGGTTAGCTCTCCTGACTTCTCTGAGATGTGTCTCGGGTTTGAATTTCGGTTCTGGCGTACATGTTAGCTCTAAGAAATTGTAATTGGAAATACATTATATTGTTTCAAAAATTGCTATTAATAATGTTAATTAAGTTATAATATTTTAAAATTGCTATTCATGCCAACCGATGGCTGAGTGGTTAGCTCTCCTGACTTCTCTGAGATGTGTCTCGGGTTTGAATTTCAGTTCTGGCGTACATGTTAGCTCTAAGAAATTGTAATTGGAAATACATTATATTGTTTCAAAAATTGCTATTAATAATGTTAATTAAGTTATAATATTTTAAAATTGCTATTCATGCCAACCGATGGCTGAGTGGTTAGCTCTCTTGACTTCTCTGAGATGTGTCTCGGGTTTGAATTTCGGTTCTGGCGTACATGTTAGCTCTAAGAAATTGTAATTGGAAATACATTATATTGTTTCAAAAATTGCTATTAATAATGTTAATTAAATTATAATATTTTAAAATTGCTATTCATGCCAACCGATGGCTGAGTGGTTAGCTCTCCTGACTTCTCTGAGATGTGTCTCGGGTTTGAATTTCGGTTCTGGCGTACATGTTACTCTTTTTCTGTGTTTCTCTGTCCTTCCCTTCCTCCTGTGAAAGTATATGAATTTGGGCCACCCGATAAATGGATTTCGGTTGGGGGTGGTATGGCGTGGGCAACGTTGCTCGCATCTGTGACTTGGTTCACAGGTGGCCGCTGGGTAACGACAAATGAGTAGCAGTTTTTAGCCTTGTTGTGTCATAGGATTCGTTATCCAAGTACCTGCTGTTGGGAAAAATATTGCTATTCATATATTTTTTTTGTAAAACAAATATTAGAAAATATTACATACGTGAAAGTATATGAAATTATCAATTAGGAACAACAGAACAATATGAAAATTTGTTGTACATCATAATTTATCTCTCACAAAGTCATACATTTCCCAGTAAAGTGTCTAACTAGTTCACACCCATACACACACAACTTAAAATTGATTTAAATGTCGCTTTTAGGAAAATGAGAAAGGAAACAGGACTGTAAATGCAGCATAATATTGAATGAAGGAGTAAAATTGTATGACGATTTGAGATGCTATACTGAACAATATTCAGCTATATAGTGATATTTATCCAATTCACAATATATATAGATATTCACCAATAGTGATATTTATCACTAACATCAATTAGAATATAACATGAGAATTTTTCTTTTTGAGTAGGCTAGTGATTGCTATATAATAGTTTGGGAAGTTTTTGCTTATAATGGAAAACATAATCTGCCAAAAGCTTAAGAAAAAAATAATTATAGTTGTTATCAATAAATGATTTATTAATAACTCATAAATTCTGGGCAAAATATAGAATAAAACGGTAAATTTGGAACAAAACAATGCTTTTGATATTTAACTAATTCAACCAAAACTGGATTTAGAAACAAATGATGAAATTATGCAATATTGAAATTAATTAAATCCTGAATTCGATTGGAAATTTATTGACTTGTAGCTTTTATTATGAATAATTGTCAACATAAATAATTGAATAATTTTAAATGAATAACTATTACTAACTTAAAATAAATGATTGCAAATACTGTTCTGTGTAGAAACAGAAAGATGTTAGCATAAATGAATTAGGAAATACCAGTATATCCATTGCAAGGAAACATGATTACATTAATTAATACAGTGAAAATTTGGAATTACTTAAAAAATGTAGCTATCAATTAAATATTTAGAAGGAATAGTTTTTCTAATTTATTGAAACATGTTTCAAGGAATGTTTTGAAAGCGTTAATAAAATATTTATAACATTTAAATATCATTTAAAATATAATGAACATTTTTTATAACTTATCAACTCTCACAAAATTAAATCAAATTAAAATAATGGGAAAAAGCTACGTGTACTCATAGTTTTATTATGGTATTCACATACATGATACCTATGTGATATTGTATAATACTTGTATACACATGCAAGCATGATAAATAAATAACAATTATTATAGTGAGTAAAACAAAATTTAATTGTTCCGCTAAGACAACAACCCTTATACCCGAATGTCAAATCAATTGATAATAACATTTTTTGTGGTTTCTAAACAATAACAAATATTCATTCTGTAGATGCAAGTGCTATTCCTACTGAGATGAAGTAGAGTGCAGTGCAAAAATTGAAACAGCAGTGTTTGACAACTTAAAATAATTATATAAGAGAGGAATGAAAATTTAAACTAAATTACTAAAAATACCTCCCTGAACATTGCGATAGTAAAGAATTCAATTTCTAACCATGTTTATACAGATTAAAAAAATTATTCTACTTTAATTTAGGAAGTAAACAGAAATATTTGTAAAAAATGAAGCGGAATGATTTTTAATAAAATTATAAAATACAAAAAGTATATATATATATATATATATATATATATATATATATATATATATATATATATTCCAAAGACAAAGACATACTCACGAATTAAACGTAAGTAAAATAAGTTACAGAATATAAGTGAATAATTGGAATAAATAATTTTTTTTCTGTATTTGTAATTGTATTTTTTAATCTATATCAACTACTATGACGTTTGAAAATTTATAACTAGGATATTTTGTACTTCTTAAAAAAGTTAAGTTATTCATTAATAAATTAATAACAATGAATTTAAAACATATAGCTATTATTAATAAATACTAAAATATCTACAGTTTATTTTGCATTTTGAATTTATTAAATCACATATTTTTAAGATAAAGAAAATAAACAAGTTTTAAATACTAACAGTTGATTTCATTCATAAAAAAGAAAATTACTATGTCTCAAAACTTTTATGCGAATTACAGAAACTTCTACATCTGCCAAACTAAAGTATGCTATATATAGGACAAATTCTGTGAACGGAAAAGGACGTAAAAATGAAATTTTCGCTTGGCATATGCAGCTTGAAAATACAAAAAAGTGCTAAGTATCTAAGTTTCAAGGATGGATTTTTTTTTATTTTACTTTTTAACATCGACCCAGGTTTCTAAAATTAGAGTAAGAAACTATGATCAACAAAGGGGAGAAGAATTCCTTGTAAATTGTTTATACATTAGGTTCAAAAGCCTTAAAGAATTAAGTGACGTTTTAAGAGATAAAAGAAATGCGTATAAACATTTAAAACCCATCGTAAATATTTCTTATTTGACAGATTGAAAATATCTTTTTGTTATTTTCCTTTATACTAAAATTTTGAAAATTTGTTACTCGGAATCTGGTTTAAACTCTTTTTTGAATTATTGATTCAGTTCTTAATTTGTTGATAAAACTGAGAGCATTTATATAATTATTATTTTCTTTTACTTATTTACTTATCAAATAACATTGTGTTATAATTATGTAAATTAATCACAGACACATACTCGTATATAACATTAATGCAGCCTTATTTGTTTTACCAAACAAGCTTGCAAATCCAGCATGGCAGTGCTACTTTCATTTTTATAGAATTTAATTATTTACGTTTAAAGTATTAAGGAATTATGAAGAAATGTATGAAAATAATTTTCCTAAAATACTCTTAAATATTTATTTTCTATTAGGGAATAATTTGTATTAAACAATATTATATTAAATCAATATGTGAAGAAGTTCATGATTGTTTAGATATTATTCAAACAAGCTCGTTTTAAAAACTTTTTTTATTATTTTTTTTTATATTTCGATTGCAAGAAATGGAAGACAAATATATATTTCTGCACTAAACTAAGCTCTGTGACATGACAACTCATGGGTGGGCCTAGGCCTACAGTGTCAATCTCTGTTCTCGTGACCGGGAGGCCCAGGTCTGCGAAGCATATGTACCAATTAGGTGGTTATACTAATGTTGCGAAACCCCCAGTGTTTAGTTGCAGAGCATGATTGGTCTCAGTTTATCGACCCACTGAAGTGATGAAAGTCTGAGGTGAACTTGCCCGGCCCGAGGGTTGAACCTCGGACCTGTGCCTTGGGAGCATGAAACGCCACCACTAAACCACGGCGCTTCATATTTTTGTACACTCCGTATCTAATAATAAATACTTATATTTATTTCAAATACACTGCAATCACAATTTTTAAATAATATACAAATCAAAAATAATATACGTTTTACGCAATATTCACAATTTTAAACCAATTTTAGTACATCAGTATAAATTCATGTAGAAAAAATATTTTTTTAAAATATTTAAAATAACTATAGTGACAATAGTTTAGGATTTATTTATAATTGTGTATATTTTAAGAGTACTACACTATGACACAAATTTTAAATTATAAATAATGCATCAATGCAATTAATTTCAAAGATGAATTACTTACAAAAATGATAAGAATGTGATATCAGAAGAAACTAGTTTTTAAATTTTAATTATTATTATTTTTATTTAACAAAATTTTATGAAAAATTGTAGTAAATGAAAATTTAGGTGATTCTTTAAAAAATAATATATTTATGAAATTTTTTCTATAATTAGGAAATGATCTTTTTGTAGAAATTGCCATAAAAAAGAAAAACTCTTTCATAAGGAATGCAGTGTTTTGTAACTGTTTGTTTCCTAGTACGGCAAAAAACAATGCTATAAATTTTTGATAAAATATATACATCTTCAAATTTCTAGAGCAATCTATTAGCTTAAATTCCAAATCCCGGGAAAATACAAAACATAAATATGTACAACTTCATATAAGCACGAAAGAGATTTATATATTTGAAATTGTGTTGAGCCACCTACAAACGTTGAAAAATATTTGAAACACAGATATCCTCATGTCAAAATCTTTTCTGGGGGAATAAAGCTAAAAAAAATCGATATCTTATGCTTCAGGGGGAGAATTTCTACTTATATTTCTGAGGTGGTGGCACATTAAAGCAACTGAATTCACAAAAGTGGATTTCCTGTTGTGGCTGCCTTTACAAAAGCATTTTGAGTATTTGAAAGTTTTTTTTTTCTTTTTTTTCGCACCATTTTACGATTGAGAAACTTTCTGGCAGTTGATAAAGTTCCCGCATTTCTTTTCCATTTTATAAATGCTCCAAGAAATTGTGTTTGCAGTAATATATATCTATATATATATTTAGATATATTGTTAATGTGTTTTATTTATTTATTTTTTTGTGAAAGTTTCAAAGCTTTATTTTATAAGTAATTGGATTGCTTTCGCAGAAAGCCTTTTTCGAAGTAACTAAAAGTTAAAGAGAGGGTGTAATTTAAGTATGCTGGTGACATTTTCCTGAAATATATAAACTTCATTAATATTTGCAGAATTAGTTGAAGGTATTTAAATATTAATAGTTGAAGGTAGTTAAAATAATTAAAAATAAAATTATTTTGTCAACTTATTTGCTTAGTTTAAAAGCATTAAGAATCAAGTTACATCTCAATTTCATTGAAAACTAAACGTTTAAATTTCACATTGATTTGATTCTTTTAATATACGAATGTTTTAATGGAAATTTTTAATAAATTAAACGAAATGTTTAGTAATATAGCTATTTTACTTTACATTTTGCATATTTAATCCTGTATGGTGATATAAATATATCATATAGCATAAAATTTTATAAAACAAAATCTGTAACAATTACAATTCACAAAAATATTTCATCAACATTCACAATGTAATTGCATGTACATTTCATACAAGTTGCTTGAATATGCATTTAACTTTAAACATTAGAAATTTTAAATATAAATAAAATGAAAAAAATAAAAAAATAAAGCAACTTTATGGCCTTAAACATCTATATTTTTTTTATATCTTTGTCTATTATAATGTATTCGGTGGCATTTCTTTGTGTGTTTGAAATTTAGTACTTACCTATATTTTTGACGATTTATTTTTAAATTAAATCTTTTAATTTCTTGAATTTTCTAAAATTTTAAAAATTATTTTACGTAAAATATATTTAAAGAAAAAAATGGAAATTACGTTAAATTGCCAATAAAAAATATAAATATTTAAATAAAATCCTTCAATAACAATTTACAAAATTTGTAAAAATCAAAATATTAGTAATTTACAAAACATGTAGAATACCCAAATTATAGATTAACAATGGATTTAATAAAATATGTATTAAAGGAAATTATTTAACTTGAATGATTATTAAAAATTCATTTAAAGACAACGAAATAAAATTTATATCAGGGGAATCTCTCCACTAAAATTTATGATGGAGACACATTACTTTTCTCATGATAAAATGTTAATTTAATTTGACAGAAAATAGTATTACGTTTATAATAATATTTAGGAAATAAACATGCATGGAAAAATTACGATTGATGTATGAAATACGTTTGATACTTTGTGTACGATTGGAGATGAAATTGATAGTTTTTAATTTAAAAATTAAAAGCAATTTATAAGCCTTCTACTTAAATTTTGCTTAACGCAACGCAAGTTGGTATACAACTATATTAATGTCACTGTTTTAAAAAGTACATATTCTTTAAAAAATGATGATATTACTAAAAATATTCATGTATAATATGGAATTGTTTTCATGATTATATATTAAGTACTCATTCATTTGTAATACAAATTATACAAGCATTTCGGTGCTAATATTATTATCGATTTTTCTTATGGTGTCTCCAATGTACAATTGCAGTATAAATCTTGCGATACCCACAAACGCTCAGTTAATATTAGAGTTAATGCTTTATTTTCGTATTGACTTTAACTATAGCAATGGATTTTGATGTGTTTTCTTATTATCTTTAAATTGTGTATCTGGATTTTGTATCTGTCACTATCAATGATTAAACTTATGAGACGATGATAATGTACATTTCTTATTCTTATATATATATATATATATATATATATATATATATATATATATATATATATATATATATATATATATATATATATATATATATATATATATATATATATATATATATATATATATATATATATATATATATATATATATATATATATGATATATATATATATATATATATATATATATATATATATATATATATATATATATATATATATATATATATATATATATATATATATATATATATATATATATATATATATATATATATATATATATATATATATATATATATATATATATATATATATATATATATATATATATATATATATATATATATATATATATATATATATATATATATATATATATATATATATATATATATATATATATATATATATATACATAATATATATATATATACATATATATATATATATATAATATATATATATATATATATATATATATATATATATATATATATATAATTAATGTATAGTCACAAAATTCCTCAAATGACAAATATTATTTTTGATTGCGGGTATGCATAAAGATAAAAAAAAATAATCATATTGATTGAACAATGATCGTAATATATCTGAAGTATTTCAGCTCAAGTTTCTCACCTATCTCTGAACTTTGCACGGCAAAATATATAAACTTGCTACCAGTGCAATCTGTAGTGAGTATTCTACGAACACAATATATTTGGATGTTACACAAACCAGAAGAATTAATGAAAATTTAATATTCTAAAAAGATTTATAGTATATAATTTTTAATATAAACATTATATTATAGTTTAAAATTAGGCAGATTTTCAATAAATGAAATGGGAGTGAAATAGAAGTCAGTATTTGTTTTAAAATATCTGTATAATGTGCATTTGATTAGTTGTAAATAATATTTTTGATGAAAGTAAATTATATACATGCGTTATTTATCATTAAAATTATCGGAATAATGGTTTCGGCAAATTTTAGAGATATTGTTTTTAAAATAGTTCTTTCAAAGTTTTTAAAAAGTAGAAGAGTATATATTTCCTGAAGAAAATAGATATATTAATAAAATTTTAAATTACCTGCTAAATTTATAAAATATAAACTTATAAATCAATGTTCATAACTTCAAATATCGAGAGAAAAATATCCAAGAGTATTGAAAATTTCAAATTAATTAATTTTTGTAGCCATTTATAAATAGCAAATTTCAAAGTTGAAATACATTATAATTTTAAATTTAATCTTCAAGTAATCAACAAAAATATAAATTAACTGTTCAAAAACTATGTCAGACTATTTGAAATTGTTTAGTAAAACATTTCCTATAAGATAATTGCTTTTATTCCCATGAATTATTCAACTTATTTCATTGTAATAAATGAAATAAAATGTATAAGCAAAAAATTATGATTTTATTGTATTCAGGTATTTTATTGTATATACTTGGAAATATAGTTCTAAAATAAAAAACTATAGTGATAAAAGAATATAATTTAATATCCAAAATAATTAACATTTTCAGCGTTTACTACATTACATATATCAAAAAATGCTATGTAGTTTTTTGGTCATTATTTACATGCTTATTTCAAAAAGTTAGAATAAATAGCTTGAAATCATCCTTATTATTAATTGAAAAAAAATGTTACCAAAAATAATATATCATTAATTAAATTTTAGCATTATTAACTGCTCTCAAACTGTCTTTTATTTTTACCAGTGTTGTTATAAAATGATACATTAAAAACAAAAAATATTAACAACAAAATAAAAAGAGCATTAATTATAAATTGATTTACGTTCAGAAATTTAAATTTATTTTATTAAAGAATTTAATTTTGATTTATATATATTTATTAATATTGATAAATTTTCGATTTCATTTTTAATATATAATTTTAAATAATAATGATGTACAAAACATAAATATTCTGATTTTCAAATTGCGATATTAAAATACAAGGGGTCAAAGTAAAAGAAATGTTGGCTTGTCATTATTCACCTCATTTTTGGAAGCGTATTGAATTTCAGCTTATAAAAACGTAATTTTACTATAGATTTCCAGAAAAAAAAAATTTATTGTACGTGTCTTCCATTTTCTTCTCAATCATAATGATTGTATTTTTTCACACGAATACCGTAAAAGATTTTTTTAAAACTTAGAAAGCCATTTTTCCGTTTCTGCAAGTGAAGAACTAAAAACAATCACTTGAGACATAGAAAACAACTTTTTCTTTCCAAGCTATATAAATTAATGGCTCTTGAAAGACGAGACAATTTCTGTAAAATCAAAAGTGAACGGTATTTTTAACAATATCCAATGGTTGCTCTTTTATTAGCATCTTTTACTTATTCTTGCGGCATATTTTTGGAGAATGAATAAAAGAAAATGAAGAAACATAAATTGAAGGAATAATATTTTCCTTCAATATGTTACAGAAATTTAAATATGAAAAATATTATATGGACTGAACTAATAATTTTATTAATAAATAAATAAATATGAAATTTATCGTCGAAAATGCATTGCATTTCTCCAAAACAACTCAATGTAATCATTTTTTTAATCACAAGGTGATAAAACATTCCATTCATACGCAAGGGCAAAAATATTCTTATTTGCAAATTTCGTTAAAAATATGGTAAATGAATGTGTTTAATGTTATATTAAATTAAATTGATTCGTTAATATGATATAAATATTCTTGTAAGGATTTATCAATAATACAATTATGACAAATTTTAATTTGTTTTAAATTAGTTGAAAAATGATTCAACGGGGAATGATATTTATATTTAGTTTAAGAACAAACCATAACAAGATTTAAAAATTTTGACTAGCCATCATCATTATATTATTTTGTTAAATTTAATATGATTTTGTTTATGAAAAATAATTTACAAATGTATTTCAGCTTCTTCTTCTGTAATGTAAATATTTTGACTTTCACTGTGTGTCTCAATTCAATCAAAATTCTTAATTTTCAATTTAATATAAGCTAAGTTATAAATATATTTACAATGCAATTAAGTCACTAGTCTAAGAATTTGAGAATTTGAAGAGAGAGTGTTGAATAATAAATATATATATTATATGAATAATAAACATAATATATATAAATATAAATATATATATATATATATATATATATATATATATATATATATATATATATATATATATATATATATATATATATATATATATATATATATATATATAGATATAGAGATATATATATATATATACTTATATGTGTGTGTGGAAAGAAAACTAAATTGTTTTGTAAGGATTAATGCGTAATTTCAAGATGATATTTCCTTATTTTTATGTTTTTCAATTCAAAATTCTTGATCAAAACATAATTTGATTTAACACATTTCGTTTTTCATTTTTCTTATCTTCTCATATAAAACCATGATTTTGTTTTTTTATAATGTATATATGTATAACGATTTTATTTGAATTCTTATTACAAAATAAAATATTTAACTACATTTCCTCACGTTAAATTACTTAAATATTTACTTTAAATCTTTGTTATAAAATGATGTTAGTTTGTATGGCTGTTTAATTTATCATTTGAAAAGATCCGTACAAATTAATATAACATCACGGTGATAGTGTTTACTATAACAGTGTCTAATCAATCGCTTGTATTGATACTTAATACATTTAAAAGTATTTACCGAATTTAATTTAGTAACAACTAAATTTGCTAGTATATAAGTATTTTCATTAAACTGAAAAAAAATGTTTTGCTTAATTTGCTTTTTCGGGCAAAACCCTGTGTCTTTCCAAATAAAACTAAAGTTTCAATAGAAAATAATTGCATAAATGTTAAATCTATGCAACATATCTTGGAAATATAAACTTTTAATTTTCATTTTCATCAAGAATTTAATTTTAATAATTAGAAATGCATTGAATATTTTTATTTATTGTTTAATTTTAAAAAATACCCAAAACTGCAAATTTTTAAATTTTCTTAAAAAACAGCCTGTATGTACAGACTAATTTTTCATTATTTTTTAAAAATTTCTTTCTAAATTATATTAGATTACTTTAGGAATACATTTCAAATATTCAAAAATTTAACTATCCATTTTAGCAGTGTGGTTTTTTATCCGTTTAACACGATAAACAAAAACTATACTTGTTAAAGTTAATATTTAATTTACTTGAAAATAATATCTTAAGAAATTAAAGAGCGTATTAAACGAGTTGTTTGCATAAGTTTAAAATAAGAATATTTGCTTCAAAATGCACGGAAATTAATATATTTATAAAAATTTTGTTAGGCACTCTATTACGGAATACATTTAATTTAAAGAAATAAGAGAATGATAAAGAAATAATAATTTTACTGGAAATGTTAAATACTTATATATATAAATTTTGTACCAAAATTCAACGTTTACAGTATTTGATAGACGCACATTTTAAAGGAAAAATGATATATTACTGTAATTAGTTCATTCAGAAGGAACACTATAGTTTACTTAATGCCCCATATTAATAATCTTAAAAAGAAAAGGCATACAAATACTTAAATTTACACACATATCCATTAAGATTTCTCCTTAGAAATTTAGAAGTCTTTGGAAGTTAGGAAGGATGCCATCCATCAACGGCAGTCTTTATGTTGATGAAATAATGCTTTTTATTTCATATTTTATGGCTAAATACGGAGCCTCATAAATCATAATAGTTAAGAAGAGCTCTAAGCGAAACAAGCCCATTTCGTTTTACAAACAAAAACATATTGTTGATGTTTCTTGAAAATTTTAAATTAAATTGTTCAATTCATAAATGTCATTGAATTTTAAAAAAAATTATTAATAAATACTTGAAAAAAATCATTTCGTTCTTTGAATATGATGTGGACCTTGAATGAACTTTTAAGAATTAAATGTACTTTTAAACTTAAAATTAGGTTAAAGTTTTTCTTAATGAAAATCAAATTTCTGAAAGAGCTTTATTGTTTAATTTTATTGCTCCTGCAAAAATTTAGGTAATACTTGTACAGGACCTACATGGTCTACATGATTGCTTATATGATCTGATATTAGAAAAGAGCATTTAAATATTTTTCTGTGTCTAACAGCAGGCCATGTAGACAATTTTTCCCTTCATCACAAATAAACAGAAATTGAGTACAACGTAAATAAGGGGCCATTAATTGAATACACTATCAAATTAGAGGGATTGTGCCTCCATAATTAGAATTCAGGAACCAAGCAAAATACTTTTAGCCTTTCTTAGAAATGCTATTTCATATGGAAGGCATTGCGAACAATTATAGGTGGTACACCACCATTAATCCTTAAAGAGATCATATTCGATGAAAATATATTCAATAATTCCCATTTTTATAACGCGAGGGCCTTATAAATAACTTCACGTGACATCACGCTTTAAATTTAAAAACATGAAGGATTAGATACAATATTTTGTAAGAATTACAATAGTAACTCAGAAACAACTAGTTTATAATTTATGTAATCCTTCCTCAACACATAAAATGGTAACATTACCGAAGTAGTACCGTCCCACCCGAAAGTATTCGGTGGAATATAAAACAGTAAATAAATCTGCATGTAAATCTTAAACTGCTTTTTGAGGCATCACTGGTTGACTAATTTATCCTAGTAAGATTCATTAAATAATGCGCAAATTAAAAAAACACATATTTCATTAAAAAAAACGATTATAACATTTAATTGAAAAGAATTAAAATCTATAATTATATTCTTAGAAACACTTGTTATAAATTTAAGACGATAACATATTTATAAAGTAAAAATGAAAATACTTGTAATAAAAATCTGAATTAATATATACTCTAAGCAAAAAGGAGAAGAATGATTTTTGCAAATAAATTTATCGCATTCTGTTAAAGACAATGTAATTTCATATTCCTTTTTCATATATAGATAACACATCGACCGCTATCAGAGTTTGGTAATTGCACATTGGACAATGTATATTATCTTATCATTGCCAATGCTTTTTAATGGAATTCTTTAAGATATAGATACATAGTCTTTGTCTTTATATGTGACATTATTACAGACAGTGTGAAGTTTTTAAGTAACTGTTTACATTGCATGGTATTAATCAGCAAAACATATTCTCATAGCCGTCAGTTTATCTAGTTTTTTTTTCTTGCTTCATCTTCATCAAAAAATTGATTCATCCAAACACAGACATTTAAACGTAGACACATCAGGAAAAACAACGAATTTTATAAATGATCTTGAGTTAAGTAAAAGTTCAATGCTCTCCGCGCGCGTATAACTCCATAAACTTATTTATTTGTATATCACAATATATGCAATCCCTATAAGTATAAGTGTTCAAAATGAAGTTTCCTTTTCCTCATATTTATCTTCTTAGCTCTCCAATCTCTAGAATAGTTTATTGATATTTTTTCAAAATATATATATTTGTACTTTTTTCTACAGATAGATTGATTATTTTATTTGAATATAATTCCTAGAATTCCAGATGCTCAAATTTTTAAAATGCAATTTAAAGTAAAGTAAACTAGTAAAGGAGTCATTAAACTTTAAGAAAACGTTTTCACTTTATGATTTCGTTTTGCTTTCATACAAAATGTCGCATTTATGCTGAAAAATATTTTCATTATATATATTTGCTCAAAAATATTTTCATAATTATTATAATAATATTTGCTCAAACTCCATGTGAATAATATGATAGTTTCAATAACTGGTTCTCCATCTTCGCTGGGATAATAAATGTCTATTCCAGAAGATATTAAACTCCATCTAATTGAATTCTCAAACATTCTATTTCTCTTATACACTTTGTTAATTTATATTTTTCCATCAGTGAAAAGAAATAAATTGCCAAATAACACTACTAAAATAATGTTAAACCGAAACCGAGTGGCCTATTAAAAGATATTTCAATATGAGAGCGATACTAGACTTATGACACCCGCTGTCGCATAAATCGAAAGAAAATATTACTTCCTGAATAGAAATAAGAGGAAGCTGAAAATAAACAAATCGTGCTCCAAGAGGAGATGTTGTTGCACTAGCGTGCCTTTTTGTGCCTAGACCTGAGTTGAAATCTATCAGTTACATAAACGCAGCCAGATGAAGTTTTCGTGAGTTTCAAACAGGGGCCAAGCAGAAGACCTAATATCAGTTGTGCGGTAGAATTTCATGCAGGGTGTGCAGAGAACAACAACAACAATAATAATAAAAAACCATAAAAAGGAACAATAATCACTTCTTTAACGTTTTATTATTCATTTGTACACAAACTCCATGCGTCTATCCGTATTACTAACAAAATCATTAATTACATGATCAAAAAACTTTGCTCTTGACTGTAATAAGTCACACTTCTTTTACTGTTATTATTAGAGATAAAATGCTTAATCTATCCTGGCTCATTGTATTGCGTGCATAATTTTTTTCTCTTTTCAATGCTGAAAATGATATCTCAACCGAAGCAGTTGAAAATGGAACTGTACAAATTTAATGTGCCAATTTAATTACTTCACTACTTATGGCATCTGTCAAATCATTCGGCATTAAATGCTGAATAAGTTTCAATAAATTCATTTAGTGGTATGACTCACTACGATAAATAGCGCGTAATTCATTAGTTAGCTTTGAAAAGGCGAAATGTTTTGCGTAAGCTTACTTGAACGAACTAAGGTATTCATCCAGAAATTTAATTTGCTAATTCTTAAAAAAAAAAAAAAAAAACTAAAATGCAATGTTCAAATACACTACTGGTCATTAAAATTGCTACACCAAGAAGGCGACATGCTACAGACGTAAAATTTATACGAAAGGAAGAAGGTGCTATGATATGCAAATGATTAGCTTTTCAACGCATTCAGACAAAGCAGGCGCCAGTAGCGACACCTACATTGTGTTTAAATGAGGGAATTGTTCAGCCGGTTTCTCATACACACATTGCATTTGAACGTTGTTGCCTGGCAAAAAGTTGTTGTCATGCCACGTGTAAGAAGGAGAAATGCGTACCAGTACGTTTCTGACCTTGATAAAGGTCGAATTGTAGCGTACCGGGATTGCGATTTATCTTATCGCAGTATTACTGCTCGCGTCGGTCGAGATCCAATGACTGTTAGCAGAATATGGAATGGATGAGTTCAGGACGGTAATACGGAACGCCAAGCGGGATCTCAACGGCCACCTATCACTAGCAGCCGAGAAGACAGGCATATTATCCGCATGGCCTTAATGAATCGTGCAATCACGTCACGAGCCGTGAGTCAAGAAACGGGTAGTTTTGGAAGACAACAAGCTTCTGCACGAACAGTTCGACGACATTTGCAGCAGCATGGACTCTCAGCTCGGAGACCATGGCTGCGGCTTCCCTTGACGCTGTGTCATAGACAAGAGCGCCTTCAATGGTGTGATCAACGACGAGCCTGGGCGCACGAATGGCGAGACGTCATCTTTTCAGATGAATCCAGGTTCTGTGTACAGCATCATGATGGTCGCATCCGTGTTTGGCGGCATCATGGTGAACGCACACTGGCAGCGTGCATTCGTTATCGTCATACTGGCCCATCACCTGGCGTGATTATATGGGCTGCCATTGGATACACGCCTCGGTTACCTCTTATTCGCATTGACGTTGCTTTGAACAGTGCACGTTACATTTCTGGTGTGTTACGACCCGTGGCCCTAACCTTTATTCGAGCCCTGCGAAACCCTACGTTTCAGCAGGATAATGACCGACCGCATGTTGCCGGTATTGTACGGACATTCCTTCAACCGGAACATGTTCGGCTGTTGCCCTGCCCAGCACGTTCTCCACATCTTTCACGAATAGAAAACGTCTGATCAATGGTTGCCGCGCGACTGGCTCGTCACCAAACGCCAGTCACTACGGTTGATGAACTGTGGCATCGTGTTAAAGCTGCATGGGCATCTGTACCTGTACATGCAATCCAATCTCTGTTTGACTCAATGCCCAGGCATATAACTGCTGTTATCATTGCCAAAGCTGGTTTTTCTGGGTACTGATTTCTCAGGATCTATCCAGCCAAATTTTTTGAAAATTTAATCACTTGTTATTTCTAGTATAATATATTTGTCAAATAAATATCATTTTGTTATCTGCATTTCTTCCTGTTGTAGCAATTTTAATGTCCAGTAGTGTAATTTGAGTGAATTTAGTTTTATTAAAACGAACATTTAACTCACAATAAATAATGTCCATTATTAAATCATATAAATTTATTTCACACATATATAAAATGTTGGTCTTCACTTAAGTTTTGTAATTTTGCATGATGTTTTTATTAGTATTATTATTATTATTATTATTTGGAGGATTTAATACAGGAATAGACTCTTCATAAACTTTACCAAATACAACAGATGCTCACATATTTTGAATAGCATCTTTTACTTCCTCTACTTTTTGACTTAAGTATGTTATATCGAAGTTAGTTATTTGTAAAACATTAAATAAATCATCAGCATTACTAAGCAGTTGGGCAAAAATATTTAAGAGAAAATTACCGTTAAATTCTTCAAAAACTATATGATCACTCTGTGCAATATTAATTGTATCATTATTCTAGCCTTATGGATTTTAAATAATATTTTCAAATAAATCAGACATTTCTGGCCTTTCGCTATTTATGGTATTTACCAAACAAAATTATAATAATTCCAACGTGTTGTAGCTAATTTTGGAAATTTTCTTTTAATAATTTCAATTAAAACATAATTTTCTTTTGTAGACACTGAAAAAAATGACGCTATGCCAGAAGTTGTTGCAAAAAATCATTTACAATGTTTTATAAGCAATTCAGATTGCAAAAGAACTAAATTAAGTACATGAATGCACAAACAACTTCTGGGTAAATGTCTTTTAATTTTTTGTGACCCATTCAATGTTCTGCCCTGACTGCCGCCCCATTCTACGTTTAAGCAATCGGTTTGTTCTCATACCCCTTTTTCAAAATTGTTTCTTGCACACCATTACACAAAATTTCGACGACCACAACTAACATCGTTAAAAAAATATTTCAACTGGTGCTTTATTATTAACATATCGTAGCAAACCGATAATTGCGATTTGTGAGGTATTACAGATGTTTTGTCCAGCATAATAGCAACGAATGGCGTTTCTTTTACCTCGTTTCTAATTTCAGAAATTACAAATTTTAATGGAAGCAATAATATCATTTTGTAATCAGTTAGAGGTTCCAAAAAATACAGTTGCAGTTCTTAGATGGGTTGCTAAAAGGTCATCATATTTATTAATTAAAATTAGATTAATTCTATATAATTTCCTTGATAAAGAGATTGTTGTGTCCATGAAATGCATCTTCTTGTTTTACTAAATAACAAAATATATTTATTAATCTCTTGAGAATATTTCTATTTTTGTTTCTTTTTCATTGTGTTGAACAATTAATGAAGCCTTTTGTTGATCTAAAATTAAATCTATCCTGACGGTAATAAACGTTTTTCATATTATTACGGCATTTATGTGAGGTTATGTTTTTTCATGTTTTTTTGCACCTTCCTGGAGGTAATTTAAATCACTGTGCTTTGTTTTGTGCAAACAAAAGGTTTTCGATAAAAATTAAACATGACCAACAGTACAACTTTTTCAATTCATTACAACTGGTTAACCATTTAAATTTTCCATACATAAAATTTATTTTTCAAAATGTGGTACACACTGTTGTCATTCAATTTTAACGTTTTATGATGGAATAATATCCGACATCGGTCTATTTAAATTAACTATTTCGTTTGTTGTAGTAACGTCTTTTCTCGAAAATAGATTTTCCAATAAATCATTGAGACATCTGAGTTCTCCATTTTGAAATGGGTCACTTATTATGAATATAAATTTAAAAAATACAATAAATAAAATATTTACCTACGAGTAGTCGATGTATAATTATAAAAACAGCTAAACTAATAAGAATTCAACTATCATTGAAGCCAAAGCCATGTCTTGTGTTGTACGGTGTCATATCGGTTGTGAAGAAACAACACTTAGGTCTTCCACGAAAACTTATATTTTCAGCAAATGTAGTACCACAAGGAGCCCGCCCCTGCTTTGGCTCATCAGGATGCTCATTGGTGCATCTCTTCTAAATGTAGAGGATTTCATTGCACATTGGCACAATAAAACCAACTGTTTTTTGTTCGGTCAGTGTATTAAGTTATATTTAATAAATACAATTTAATCCACACTAATGAATTCACATCCACAATTAATAATATAAATTGTTTTTAACATTTGGAAATCATATATTCTGCGAAAAATATCTTGACAATTTTTAAAAACAAAACCAGGGATATGGTGTTTGAACTTATGAACAGCCTGTAACACACAATGAATGGTAAAAATTGGACTGTTCTGTTAAAATTCGTTTCTTTTTTGTCTAAAAAACAAAATTGCTTTTCAGCAACTTATTTCTGTAAACATAATGCATCACCAAAATTACTTTACCACACTAAAACATCTCAATTTATTCTGATGAAATATTTCTCAGATAATTTGATGAGCAGTGACTACACATCAAATTATCTTATGTTCGTTTGCTTTTGAAAATGCTACGTAGTGCAGCAACTAGTACCTCACACTCTGCGGGAATGCAAGCAAGCAAATCAATATAATATTTGAATATATTATAAATTATATTTATTATATACTATATAAAGATAGGTAAATACAGTTGTAGAAAATTATTGTGTCTCATAATTTTTCCAGGGTGTGCACTGCACACCCTGCTCATAATAACCGCACGCCACAGTCCAATAAGTAGCCTACCACTCCTATAAGTATCATTTCACTTGGAGGACATTGAGACGAAGATCTATTTAAAGTGTTTCAGCCAACTTTAATTAAAGCAACGCTTCTTTGGTTAGGCCAAGGTAGAAAATTACTTTCTTCCGATAAAGAGAACGACGACCTAACTAGTCAGGTCATAGTAGGCCAAGAGGAATGTCAAGTGGAAAGGTATAAAAATATTATTGCTTATAGATTAACTTTTTTCTATGCTTGTTGATTTTAAAGCATGAAGTGAGTTTGCGCCTCACACGCCTACAACCTAAATAGACAAAGACAGATCAATCTTAAGCGATCATTGATAGCTTGAGATTTTCGACTGCATATAATACCATTTAACCCCTTAACTGTGACATATATTTCAGAAAAATGGACCAAAAATGGAAAATATTTTTGTTTGTTAAATTTAGTTCTTTATATTATTATAAGAGTTAGAAAATGCTTTTTTATAACAAAAATATAAAGTTTTAAATACAACTATTTATATTCTATTTATATTTTTTACATACACGTGAAACATTGATTACATATACATGTTATTCATATTGAGCAAATTAAGAGAAATTTTGAAGTTAAATATAACTAATATAACATAAAAATACAACAATATCATTTTCAAAACATAAATTTTACAAATCTTTTACAGTATGGTATATCCCAAATCAAGGTACTGCTCAAAAACTTATATATTGCACTTTTTACAATAAACTCTTGTCTCATGCCTTATTCTCTTCCCTTGTTCATCAATTTTGCGACAGCATATAAAAAACTACCTGGCTGGAGTAGATTTTTTTCCCATTGATGGGATGTGTTCTGGAAAGTGTCGACCTGTGAGGCGCAGAAAGGTTACACTAGGACGCCTTGGTCCTGGTAGTTGAACATTTGGCTTATGTAGTTCAATAATTGATTTTCTGAAGCTCATATTTTTCGCACCTTCTGCTGAAGTATGTAAAATTAAAGAGTCATTCATATAATGCCTGGTGTAGGAGATGTAAAAAATATTTTATTGTAATAATTTTTATTTTACTTACTTTTCTACCATCCGGGAAGTCTGTAAGATGTTGATCAACTTTAACATAACCTCCCATAGTGTTGTTGTACTCATGGACTATCTTCAGAACCAAAGTTGGAATTGGTAAAAAACTAGGACCACTTTGTGTCATTTTTTTAGGAAATTAGGAAATTAAGTATCCTAAAGTAGAAACGAACTCAGCTTGGACTTAACAAAATAGAAATGCTAATTTTTCTTCTGCCCGAACTGAGTTCGGACATCACAAATACTGCACGCAGTAATTGCCCGAACTGAATCCAGGCGACACTGGCAAGGGGTTAAAAGTCTGTATAAATTTTTGATGTCTAATTATTAGGATTTTTATGCCAGAAAATGTTACTGCAAAGTATTTAAACGGAAACATCGATTTCCATATTCAAATTTCCTATCCACGTTCAATTTTTCATATTCAGTTTTGCTAATATTCAGTCGTATATCAAAGAATTTCACCTATTCAACTTTTGTCTTTTCATATTTTAGCATGTATTTAATGTGTGTGGAAATTTATATTTTCAAATAAATGTATTATTTTTTATGCTGATGTTTTTCTTTGACATATTTTCATGTTTTTGAGTCATCAGAACTATTAACAATTTCCATATATTATATACATGTAAATTTAACTGTATAGTATATTAATTTTATATTGAAAACAAAGTCAAATTAAGCAATCTTTTACCACACTTTTAACGAGTATCATATTTAATTACATTAATAATTGTTTATTTAGATTTCAGTGTATGATTATAGAAAGAGAACTGTGGATTCCAGTTCACTTTAAAATACTAGCTATGTTTAAGCTCTTCATGATGTATCCCCAAATTGAAATTTTTATTTTGAATAAATTCAACAAAAATATTTAATATATTTGTGCAAATTAGATTTACTTATTATATTGCATCAAGCTTTATTCAATAATTTATACTCATTTGTAATATCTTTGCTTGATATTATATATAATTCAATATAATTTCTTCCTGATAACCTCGATAGATTTATTTTAATTGATATATATATATATATATATATATATATATATATATATATATATATATATATATATATATATATATATATATATATATATATATATATATATATATACCACTTTTTATAGAGATAGAGAGAGTCAATTTTAATGCAATAGATATATGTTACACGTTTATTTATGTAATCCGCTTAAGAGTCTTATGTGTTTACAACATGATTTCTAAAATTTAAATGAATTTCTGATTTCTGTCTTTGTATTCTATACCAGATTTTTCATTTAACTGGAACTAAGCCAAATATTTTTTGCAATAAAAAACAATTCAAAGAATGGCCACTCAGATTTGACTTTTGTCCAAGTGAAAGAAAAATATATTAGCTTATATATTATACATTGAACAAAAACAACTATAATAGCATTGTTAAGTATGCTATTAATTAAAAACTATTCGTATTTTAAAAAAAAATTATATTAAACTGTTTCTATAAATTTTGTATAATAATATGATATATGAAATCTTAATGCTAATAAAGGTAAACATTAATATTGTATAATTAATTTTTTTTAGCATTAACTTCAATATTTTTCTATTTTAGCAGATAAATCTGTCTTTTAAATCTACCATTTTTGTTAATGCTAAACTAACAAATGTATAATTAGAATGCATTGTCGTATTTGTAATTAATTACTAGCATGTAAATAAGTACTTAGATTAAATTACAACAGGATTCAAAATATAAATTTATTTTTGTATCATAGATATGGTGTAATTTAATTGTTCCAGCTAGACAAATTTCTATAAATTGAAAAAAGTTAAATATTTATACATCCTTTTAAATCCCATTATTTATAAAGAAACATTTTTAATGATGCTGCATAGTGTTGTTTCATAATCATAAACATGAATAATTATAAGAAAACAATTTAAATTGCCAAATGCAGGGTATATGAATTCTTTGCTTCAAATGTTCTTTTAAATACACAATTCAATATAGAAATCTAGAATGATAGATATTCAAATGTGTCAAACTGATACCACGAAATCATTTGGTATTTCATATGCCACACTTTCTCTGTAATTCTTCAGTAACTTTATTTAAAATCTGACTCTGAGAGCAGCAATAGGATGTAATACTCTACTGGAAGGAAAGTGAGTTCTATACATCTAGAGAGTATATAACTACAAAACTATTTTGAAACGGTACTAACTATTCAGTGAATAGGCATATAAAATTGAATAGCCGGGTAAAAATGACAATACTTTATAAAAAAATAAATAAATAAATAAAGTAGACAAGAAAATGCATTGGCAATAACACAGAAAAAGCAATACAATAATAATAAAGTACAATGCCTACGATAAGTATAATAGAGATTGTATCTCAATGTTCACAAGACAATAAGATATTGGCTAAGAATGATAAAATTTATATTTTAATGTCTTAAAAATAAAATTTGCGTAATCTTACAATGATTCAGAAATAAAAAAGTTGCATTAGAATGGAGAAAAAAATATGATTTACATATAAACTTTAAAAAAAGTTGCATAGTAATGATCTTCTGACGATGGATGTGACCTAATTCGTAGACTCCTTTATCAGCTGTTTAGAATTACTTTTTACAAGTGATATTTATTTGGTTTATTTTCAAGAATGTTGGCATCAACATTAATGATCTTTTGATTTCTAATCAACTGTTTCAATGATTTGAATATCGTATTAATGGATGGTATGATTAAAACAATTTGTACATATCACTTTTGTAACTCATGAGAAACAATTGAAAAACATAATAAAGATTTCATAAACTTTGATTTTTTCGTTTTTGCATTCAACTTTGTTTTTTAACTTTTGAGTTTCTGGAGAATTTATTTACTATATTACTTGAAATTCTTTTTTTTTTAAATTCAACATATTGTGTACTTTTAGAATAAAAATTATATAGCTAGAAAAGCTTGCAGATTTTTTAAAAGTATACACAATATCCTAGAGATTACATTGCCATTTTCTAACTGGAAATAATAGTATTTAGGGTAGCTTATAACAAATCCTGGCAACACTTTGTTTTGAAAATACGTAAAACAATGTGATTTAAGTTTATTTTTTTTATAATTTTTTGTGGAATCATTCAATTAAATTTAAAACGTTGTGTTGAAAAGTCTACCAACTTCAGTGAGTTTGTAAGGCTTTCTTAGACATTCTCAGTGCAAATTTGCTACCAGTGTAAGTTTTTTTAATAAAAAGTGTAATGCATTCATGTATAGGCAAGGAGGAAATTTCATGAACTTTGAAGTAACTCCAACAGTTTAAGAAGAAGCGTAACATCCATCTTCTGTTGTTCAAGAGTGATAGTTATAGATTTTGAGATTTTCCCACCAAAAAGTGCTGTCAGGTCGGTAGATCAATTTGAGTGCGCTGGCATATACTGAGAATCATATTTTTAATGTAAAAATATAGGAGTATTATTATAAAAGATTACTGAAAAATAATTAACTTTTCTTTTAAAATATTTTAAATATCTTGATACATTAGACTAATATATTCGAAGAACTGAATTTACATAAACCCTTTTTTCTTTTAGTAAGAAGTATTAATTATGATTTTTGAGCATTTTTGGAAGGATATGACTTAATTTACATTTATTGCTTTATATTATTTTTTTAAAAAAAACTTCATTGAAAAAAGTCGTCATTTAATTTTTATGGTAAATGGAGGATTTTATTTAACAATTTAAACGAAGTATTCTGTTTAATGTAATATTTTTGTTAAAAAATATTGTGTATCAAAATAATAATAAAATATTTCCTCCATAATTAAATTATATCCTTTTTAGTGATTCTTTATTTATTTTCTGTAGATAATTACTCAAACAATTTAAATTTCTCAGCAAATTTATTTCATTTCTATTAATAGTTTTTTTTTTTTTTTTTTTTTTTTATAATTATAAATTAAAACTCATCTTGCTTTCTTCATTTAACATTGTATTTAAAAGATTTGAAAAAAAGTTCAATTACTGTATTTGAAATCAGTTTAATTTATTTTATGTTATTTTCAGACCAAACAAAAGCTACATAACTTCATTGATCTATATAGAATTCCTTATAAAATGCTATTAAGGAATTGGAAAAAAGATGTAAAAAACAATAAAACAGCTATATTCTTTATAAAACGTCTACCCGGCACAGTTATGTATATATTTCTACTAGTTGTATGAAGCTATTTGCTGTAAATCTCTACGAAAGCTGCTTATTGAGAACAAACGATATTTTTTTTAATTTAAGAACTGCTTTAGATTTTATGATATTTTTAGATATTTTGCGCAAACAATGTACTTCTTAGCGTATTCTAAAACATTATCTACATTTTAGTACTTTTCAAAGACTTTCTAAAGATCAATTAATGCATGGTTCTGGACTCTGACTTCGCCACACTGGGTTAAAAATTATCAACAAATACAGATTTTACTGTAATTTTATAAATATTTTAATAAAACTATGGGTCTATGTTAGAAAACTGAAATTTCTTTACACTTTTAGAATAACTTATAATATATATATATATATATATATAAACATATATATATATATATAAACATATATATATATATAACATATATATATATATATATATATATATATATATATATATATATATATATATATATATATATATATATATATATATATATATATATATATATATATATATATATATATATATATATATATATATATATATATATATATATATATATATATATATATATATATATATATATATATATATATATATATATATATATAAACATATATATATATATAAAACATATATATATATATATATATATATATATATATATATATATATATATATATATAATATGTGAAAAATAAAACTAAAAAATAACTTAAATAAACTATTAACTATTTTAATATTTTAAGAAAAATTTTCTTACCAATTCTAATATGAATAAAAGTATAAATGAACTGTAATTTATCAAGTTTTAAAGCATTTTAACATTATTTTTAGTATTTGTGTAAAATTAGGATACTATTAGAAGAAATATCTTAAATATATTTAATAAACAATTTAACTATAAAAATGGCATATATATTTTTGGTAAAGCTTACAATGAATATAATCTGATTTAATTTAACGAGCATTAAGTGACAGATATTTATATAAGAATGACATGCAAGGTCATTAGGTTTTAAATAAAACTATATGTACATTAAGGAAAACTATTTGAATATTTAATTACTCAAAATATAAATAATGAGTGACTTTTATCCAATTACTCAATTATTAATATAAATATCTTAATTTAAGCGCTGATGTATTCTTTTATTATGTAATTACAATTTATCATTTCAAAATACAATATGTGTTCAGGTATACTACGATTCAGGCCCTCATTGAAATTCTTCAGATATATAGGTAATATAGACAAGTTATTTCATTCACAACATTGTTTTTTTAAATATTTTCTTGTTGGAATGCTACAGTTTGTTGTTGCATTAAAATGCTATCGAGAAGCAAGCCGAGAGTTGGGCTCTTCTGGTTAGATGGAAGCAGTAGTGTGGCAGTTTTCCTAATTTTAATTCGTAATTATATTAGAATCATTATCAAGCAGAAATTCCTCAAATGCTTGACATTGCACAACCATAGGTAAGTTGTACTTGAAGGACTCGGAAAGCAGGACATTTTTACCTGCTATGTTTATTTTTACCTCTTATGTTTATAATCATTTTGCCACCTGTAATGACACAACTGTTTTTTGGTTATGCGAGAATATAAACTCACTGCATTCCGAGAATGTGAGCAACGTCAAAACCTACTAAGCCACCGTCGTCATATACAATATGGTGTCGTTGGTATAGCCAACTTTCCTATACATAGCCCTGAGTTGGTTTCTACCAGTTATATAGTAGCAACTGGATGAAGACTTCCTGATTTTGAAGCAGGGAACAAGCAGAATACCCTACAAAATTGACCTACCAAACCCAGATGAATCAATTTTCTTAGAACAAACTGCAAAAACGATCCATTTAACGTGCCACAAAAGCCTTTAGCTAACACAATGGCTCTTCGGTTAAACTAGAATCTAAACTCGTTATTTATATTACGTTTCAATTCTTTAAAATCTGCTTTTTACCATTGAAATTTTTATGTTCTGAGTTATTCATTTAAACATGCGTTAATATTTTATGCTTAAAAACTGTACAAATGCAGGTTTTTCCCCCATCAAAATATGAATTAAAATTATGTGAAAATTATTGAAACTCACAAAACTGAAAATATTTTAAAATCGGGAATTAAATAATTGAAACGAACATCGATTGTTGATAACATCAGGAATCACCTTTGTCTTATTGAAAGCAATATGCCTTGTTATAGATTAAACTATATTTAGTGGTTCTTCGGAAATAAAATTATAAGAATGCATAAGTATTTTTATAAATATGATTTTTATGATTCAATATATTATAAAGCTTTTTCTTTTAAAATATCCCTTAAAAACTAATTTAAATAGGTTTTTAGAACATATTGTTCACTTTTTTTTACCTTTATATAACATACAAAAAGAATATTAACGATACATAAACTAGCTCTACGTATTTTCGAGATAACTTCCGGATCATTCATATTAATCACTGTTATTACATTTCATATTATGTAAAATGGACTTTCTAGAGACTACGAAAAGAATTATGCTTACATTTGTGACGTCTAAATAGATTTAATTCTTAATTTTGCAATAGATTAATAAATAAGCATCTCAACGAATCAAAAATATTTTTCACTATAAAGAATTCATGATAGTAAAATCAGTTTGTGAAGATAAAAGGGAATGTTTTATCTTTTCGCTTAGAATACCATCAAACTTTTTTACACCCCTCTAACTTTATCTATAATTCATCCAGCTTTCAGGAGCCAAAAAGATATGTTGAATGCGTTTTATGTAACTGACACTTTCTCTATTCCTTTTACTTTAAGAAATATTTTCTAAAAGTATATTAAGGGTGAATGTGCTCCACATATTTGTATTCAATGCAATTTTCTTATCTCTTAATATAAATGCTCTCTACCCAGTGTAGGAAAGTTTCATCCTATTACTGATATTAATAGATATTGCTAAAAACGCTAGTTACATAGATAAAATTCCGTAAAAATTTATAAAAAAAATCAAGATAAAAACTTGAAATGTTCTGAAAGTTTTTTTTTTATTTACATACTCTGCTTTTTTCCATAAACGTGCTATTGTTTGAATGATAATAATCAAATTTATTTATGTTACTTATGTTTGATTTTAAAACCGATAACGAAAATTTCATTAACTAAAATTTACATAAATTGTTAATTTAAAAAGTAATTTTTGAAAAACTTGTCTAGATTTGTAGTGATATATTTTAAGTATAAGCACATTTTTCACGTTAATTAGGATGATTTTTTAAGAACATGTTTAAGCAAACAATTTTAAATAAATGCAGCTACGTGAAAAAAGCACATCAGTTAAATAAATAGAATTTATCCGCAATAAATAAATGAATAATAAATATATGTATCTATATCTATCTATCTATCTATCTATCTATCTATCTATCTATCTATCTATCTATCTATCTATATATATATATATATATATATATATATATATATATATATATATATATATATATATATATATATATATATATATATATATATATATATATATATATATATATATATATATATATATATATATATACAGGATGTCCACTATAGTCCCTTGCCACCCTCTTAACTTCGGAACAGCTGCTACTATATTCATAAAAGTTGTGTCTAGGTATAGTAAAGCAGCAATGCGCTACTAAATAAAACAAACTGCAGTGCCATCTGGTGTAATAACTAAATAAACAAACTACAGTGTCTTCGCTGTTTTCCACCAGGTAGCGCTGTAGTCTGTTTTATTTAATAGCGCATGTCTGTTTTACTATATCTAAACACCACTTTTATGAATATATCAACAGCCGTTCCGAAGTTAAGAAGGTGGCAAGGGACTTTAGTGGACACCCTGTATGTATATATATAAATAAATAAATATATATATATATATATATATATATATATATATATATATATATATATATATATATATATATATAAATATATATACATATATATATATATATATATATATATATATATATATATATATATATATATATATATATATATATATATATATATATATATATATATATATATATATATATATATAAATTTATCTAAGCGCTTTGGAATTATAAATATAAACAATTTAAAAATCATATTAAAAGTTTTACAATATCTGTTTTATTCCAAATATCAATATATTTAATGAAAGAAATAAGAAAATATATATATCGGCTTAAATAATAATTAACTGAGAATACAGTATATATATATATATATATTATAATTAATATTTATATATCTATATACCAATATTTTTTATGTGACATTTATTATATATTCTAATATAATAAAGAAAACATAATATATTTATTTGATGACAAAATATTAATATAAAAGAGTATCTTTGTAAAGATATCACAAAATATATATAATTAACTATATTACTCTATGTTTATTATATATTTTGGTTATGCTTCTGTTTATTAGGGTTTTAAAAATCTGAATTAATGATTATTTTCCATAGTAAAAAATTAAACACATTCATCAAAAATTATTTTTACATACTATGTAATTAATTATCCAGTTACGCCTAATTTAACGAATTAATTTTTTAAATTAAATATAATATTGTAATATTCATTGTATTATAATTAATGTCATAAAGAATACATTGAAAAATTTGTAACATTAATAATTCAAAATAAATTATATAAATTTTTATTTCCGTTTTTTTTTTTTTTTTTTTTTTTTTTTTTTAATTTTAAACTTTACATTAATATGATTTCTATTTTAATATATTGTAATATTATAAAATATAAAATCTAATATTATAATTTTATTGTATTTTAATTAATATCATAAGTAACATCTTGAACAGTAGCATTAATAAGTCAAAATAAATTATTAAAATTTATTTCCTTCCTTACCGTTTCTTTTTATTTTAAATTATAAATTAATATAATATTATTTTGAAAACAATGCAGTTGACTTTTATATTTTGTACATTTTTGTAAGCTCAAATATATTTCTGAAATATACACACAAATTCCCACTTATTTCCTGTACGGGGATAACAATTTATCGAGCAAGCAATTTACAACTGCCGTTCAGGAAGTGATGAGAAATATTGCTTAGCGTGACGAAACCGCTTACTTTGCTGACTTGTGAGATGGCTGAATTTATGCGAGCTGTTACTCTCCATTCCTTCAACTGCTGAAACTTGATTCATTCACTCTCCTACCATCTTATTCTCTTCTCTCAATACGACAGTAACCATTTTATTATTTTTTTCAAGTGGTACATTTAGGTAACAATAAAATTCAAGTAGTACATTACTTTTCGAAAATAACTATAAAAGATATTTTATTTTCGATTTTTTATTATTTTACCTAGTTCTGAAAGTTACGAGTAATAACATTAAATATACTTTTTCATCTTCTTTTGAAGAATACTATAACTTATGATGCAGTAAATATGCTTTTAAATTTATTTATTTTAATATTTTTACAGCAAAATTTTGTTTGGAAAAATAAAATTATTTTTTTTTCTTTTAAATTTTTCAAGAAATCAGATTAAAATAAAATGTTTTAAACTGCCTTTCTATAAGTGAAATTTAAAGAAATGATTTCTTAATTGGATAACCTAAAAATAATTGGATTATATATTATAAAAAAAAAGTTGTTAATTTAGAGGTGAAAGTATTTTACACATATTTTTTATTTTAAAAATTTTAAAATCCCTGATTTCTTTTAAGTAAGGGGTTTGATACTTTTCTGTATGAAATATATATAAGACAGTAACTAAATGAACACAAAAGGAATTTCTTGTTTACGAGTTCAACATTATTTCGTTTTTAAGTGTAACTTAAAATGTAAAATCCCAATATTTTCTCCAAGAACACAAAAATCAAAATTTAAGCACATATTATCCGTTATTTATAGTAATTGATATCAAACCTTTAAATTTTGAAAGTATTGTTTTCACCACTCTGTCCCGGTATTATAAAATATAATAATTATGAAAAAATATTAAGTTAGAGTAAAATTGAAAAAATGTAATGAAGCTATATAATTAAAAATAGAAGAAATACAGTGAGGGATTGTTAATTTTAATTTTATTTTATTATTTTTTTGATAAATCTAAGTAATACTGTTATTTTCTTTAAACAATTAAATGTTTTACAACATAATTGTCATAAATTCTTCTTAGAAAAGTTTTTTTTTTTTTACATAAAAAAAAAAATTGTTAGAGTATAATGACTGGAAAGATACAAAAGGTAAAAATGAAAATTAAGAAATAATAAAAATAACGTTATGATAAAAAAATCAAGCCTTGTATTTACTATATTTTTACTTTCTAAATATTTGTGTTTTTTATCACCCATTTTGATTTTTTTGTTGTTAACGTGCTTTTAAAATCAAAAATAATGTAATGTATTTTTGTTAAATATTATATAAGACAACTCACAAAAACTAATACTAATTCTTTTAAGATTTAAATTTTTATGTAACATTTTTATGGATATTTTTTTTTTTGGAAAAAATGTCAAAATAATCAACGCAAATAGTAGAGTAAAATATCAATTTAAATGATTCAGGGAAATCACATAATTTAACCAGACAAAACGCTTTAATACAACCAACAGATCATGATGGGAAACAGATAAACATTGTAAATTCAGCTCCGAATTCATTCGAAATGGGGAACAAGTACAAAAAGAAATCTTTCACGTATAGGGTTCAGGCAGTGATAAAAAAATTGAATAGTTTTTTGTTTATTGCCTGATTTCAAATGTTTTTATCGAATATCGTAAAGATTTGCTATTCAGAAGCATCGCCTATTTCCAGCTTACTAGGGTTAGATTTTGGCGATATAAAAACACTGGAAGGCAGCCAAAACAAACGGAATAAGTGACTGGTTCGGTTGCTTTCATGAAGGATATTTAAATTCTTGAGAGATACAAGTAGACGTCAAGCGTAACCCATTTCAGGAATGCCGATGGAATATCATTAATGTTGGTAGCGATGAAGTTTTCTTTAAAGTGAAGGGTTTATTCTTGCTTCAATTTGAAGAAAAAACGAATAGTTTTACATGAACTGAATCGTGAGGAGATTTAAATGCATGATTAACATTACATTCTGAAATGAAAAGATTCACTCCTGTCAAATATATTTTAGTGAAAACTAAGAAATATTCGTATATATATGAAATGTTGAGTAAGATGCATTCCATGAAATGGTATATTTTAAGACAAACTCATTTATGCGAGTTATTTTTCAAGTTCTTAATTCATCAGAATATTCTTTAAAAATGTTGATAAGGAAATGAAATACTATAAAATAATTGTGTAAATTTATGATAAATTTCAAACATTATGTAATTTAACAATAGAATGTTAATTTAGTCAAACTATATTTTTATCATTTTACTTAATTAATACTCTCTTACTAAATATAAAAAAGGATTATCAAGTTTGCCATTATAAATGATTAAAAATATCATTAAATTGAAAGAAAATCTAGTAATAAATCATCAAAATGAATATAAAATATATAAGTAATTACGGAATAACTTTCTAAATATATATTTCCATATAAAATATCTTAAATTACTTATAAGTGAAGAATTTTTTCTTTAGAAAAATAAAGAAAAAGTGTACAAGAATAATATGATATTCATATACAATAATGTGGGATATATAATGATTTAATAATATTTATCAATAAAATAACATGAGGCTTTTTGTGTTTCACAGAAACCTCAAAGGATATTGATGGTATTATTATATGTAACTCTAGAATTTTCTGTGTTCATTGGAATTCCAAACCATCTTCATAAGAACTGTATTGCTGGCAAATTTAAATTTACTGTTAATATTGTTGTTATACGACAGAGAATTCATTTACAAAATAAGTAAACTCGAATGATTTTTTGTTAAAAATATTATGATCATAACACATAAAAAGGAATTTTTAAAGAAGACATTTTATAAAATTAAATCCAAAGGAGAAAAAAATAATTATTGTTTTATATAAAATTGTAAAAATCAATAAAGAATTAGGCTTTTATAAGCAATTTTTTTTTAAATTTACCTGCATCAGTTACTTAAAAGGCATGCTATTAATAATTTAAATCTTTGATATCCAAAAATATACTTTTTGGAATATTCTCAAATATGTATTATAGAGTATTTACTACAAACGGTAAATATAAACATAGATAAAAAATTTAAAACTAGAATTATGACTGTAAAACCTGATATTAACATATGTTTACAATTAATTAAAAGCAATCTGCACGTTCATTACATTCGATAGTGAACCAAATCAAATAATATTAATTTCTGTAAAAATAATCTTGTATTCTTATGGCCAGTTTTTAATTCATTCTTTACATCAAATAAATAAAATATTATATTACTTTAAAGTAAATTTAAAATTAAGATAGAAAGTAACTAACAAATAATGTTTCAAAAATTTTGATTAAAATATTAATTTTTATCTTGTACTAAGCAAAACACAGCTATTTAGCAACGACGTTTTTAAAAATTTCTGTTTAATTAAACACTCGTTTGTCTCTTATGTTCATGATATTGATTTTTAATGTGAAACACTTCAAATATAATGCATTTTCTCATGGCTAACATATCAAATATCACCCAAAATTTACTTACCGGGTTGAGAAAATGAATATATTGTGTGCATAACATATGCATGTTGTCACAAACACTTATATCCAAACGTCAAGTATGTTAAGTCACGAGGAGTCGAAATTACATAGGGAATAGTGAAATTGCATCATGATAGTAAAATTTCATTAAGAATACAACCTAAAATTATTTTATAACAAAAGTACCAAGTACAAATTAATCTGATAATAAGGGCTCAAGGTAAGAACCATCGTTTGCAATGCATACTTCACAAAAGCGATGTATAGAAACGCAAAATCTTTCGAACTGTATTGGAGTCTCCCAAAAACGTGCAGCCGCTTCCACAATATGCTCATTGAGGTCTATGTCCAATGAAACAAATATGTCGTACACCAGATATTTAAGGTATCCTCAAAGTAAAAGAATCCCTTGAATATATGGGATTTACGGTAAAGGTACAATGCTGCTTTGTCCAATACAGAGATTGAATAGATCAAATCCAAAAACTGACGTACATTTCAATGGGAATGTGAGACAGACTCGTCATACTGGAACCACATGTTGAGGTGTGACATTGCGTGAACAACTACTAAAAACAAAGGCAATATTTCCTCCAAAAATGGCTTAAGAAATCCCGTCATGTCATTCATGCATTACACATGGACTTATCAACATATCATCAATAATTTCTACACACACTTTAACGATGAAATAGTGTTGGTGGCTGTGTGACTTTATGACATGGGGATTTACATTCTACCACACGTGTATCTTGTGCTAGTTAAGGACACCATCACTGGAAAAAAGTAGCTTAATAAATGAACAGCATCCATGATGGAAATTGTGGGTATCAGATCCTTGCTAATTAATACCAATGTTGAATGCCGCACGTTAGTAAAATTCCGTAACTCTTAGAGCCTGCACCCTTGTATGGGGAACGGATGTTTCTGATCATCTTGCAGTATCCATGTAATGGAGGACTAATCAATATCAACATGACATTCCATAACGCTGTTACCTGTACTGGTATTATATTTATATGCATCTAATGTAGAGTTTCAGGGCTTATGATATCCGTGTTAAGCGTTCCCAGCTAATGTGGGTATTGGTTCGGAAAGATCCTGCCTCCCGCAAAGGACACTGTAATTGTTTTAACAACCTATAGTCGTGTACACGTTGGTTTCGCAATCATTTTCAATACAAGCGTATCAGTGCAGGTTCATTGCCATCCACATCTCAATGAACGAATTGCATGTCTGTCAATTTTGCACTGTTGTACTGGTTCATCATTCCCCTAAAGCGTCCACGCTTCAATTGGTTCTTGATTCTGCTAAAGCTTATTGCTCTCTAGCAGATTACAATCATGTCTCCGACCCATTGTTCCTATGCAATTCTGATCTCTCAACTTGACACGAACGTACGTGAATACTAAACATGACTTTAAGTGAACACTGTATATACATGCAATTTTATGTTTGCAAATAATGTTTTTTCTATGTTATCTATAACTCACAGTAAATTATTTATATTAAAAAACTGTCTTTACAAACGGCTTCATTGAAAATAAACAATCCAAATATAAAAAAAGCTCATATATCACAAAGGAAAAAGGATGCAAAGTAAATAGAACAAATTAATATGGAAGATTTAAAAGATTAAAAATTTAAATGATAAGGAAAGAAACATGTAGATACTCTATAATTAGAGTGCAAGAACGTTCTATAGTTTCAATATAATTTAGCATATTTCATCACGTTAAATTTATCTAGTTTTGAGAATATAATAAAAGCATATATTATATTAATCTTATAATATTATTTATCAGGTGGCCTTTTCGAAACAAATGACAGTCAACAGGACTTAGCATTTCGTAAAGCTATCGAGATGATCAATACAGATGAATCTAAGCTTCCTAGAACAAAATTACAGGCAAGGGTGAAGTTGGTACCCCCTCAAGATAGCTTCCGGGCACTTAAAACAGGTAACAAATTCTTTTCAAATAAGTAATTAAAATAAAAGTAATACAAAATATCCTAGTTGTCATTAACATGTCAAAAGTTTATTTTTTACTATTTTGTGGTTTCAAAAATTCAGCATTATTTCTGAATACCTAAAAAAGTCAATAACTCCTTCCTGAGAGATTAAAAATGATGGACCAATTTTTCAAATTTGAATATTTCTATTCAATAAGATTAATTACTTTTTATAATATTTAAAGGTTTACATTTGAAAAAAAAACAACTGATTTTTAAGGAAATCATGAAATGAAATATTTTATTCAATAGAAATGGTTCGAATCCAAATTTCTGTCTTGGATTGTGCATTTCACTTGTGTCAAGCATATTATATCATATAATGTCATAAATATATACTGAAAAGAATATGATAACATTTATTTCCAGTAGAATGAATGATACATATTTTTTATTGTAAGAATTGTATCTTTGAATTATTATATTGCTTATAATATTTTTTTACAAGTCGAAGTTTTACGAAAAAGTATTTTACGTGATGTTACAATTAAAACTAAAAGTAAAATGTTTGTTGTTTTGAAAATTTTTATAAATAGTTTATTATCGAACGAAAAATGAGTTTCAATTATAAAAAAAGTCGCGTTAGAAATATAATTGTCTTAAAATAATATTTTATGTAATCAGAATTATAGGTTAACTTTAATAACTTTTGAATAACACACAGTATTTTAATTTAAACTAACTACAATAATACTTCTGTTTTATGTTTTTCTCTATAAAATAAACTAATTAGAGAACAAAATAATTTTATTAAAATTTATAAATGCATTTTATTTTTATTTGAGATGTAGCTGTTTCTTTTAGAATTCACCTTCCAAAGAATATCCTATTTCAGTTTGTGTCACATATAGTGAGCGTACTATTACGATGGATTTTTTCTCTTGTATACAGCAGAGTTGTTGAAGATAAGGTTCGCAATTCGAAGATCTTCAGAAAAAATCACCTCGTTAGTTTCTGACCATTCTCCTGTAGGACAGTTACGCAGGAGAAATGTTACGCCATCTGGTTTTCGTCTAGAAAAAAGATGCCATAGACTTTTTATATCCATATGCATTAACAAAGTGAAATATTTTATCTTGAACACTTGAAGGCATTACAGTGATATTAAAATATATGAATTTTTATTCTTGTATTTAAACCAAATATTTCTTAATATATTTAAGTGTAATAATGGTATGCAAAAATTATTTTTATCAAGTGAGTAATTTATCGAAAATATGCATCATTAATTTGTGATAAATTAAATAGTGTATTCGTATAGGAATTTTTATTTTTTTTTTATAAAACATAACGTTAAATTTCAAAATTATATTTTTAAGTAAGCATTTTATAAAACTTTAAAGTAATATTTGAACTTTAAATTTCATTTGTAACATCAAATGAATATGAATTTCACGAGTTAAAGAAAAGTAAAGGTACATTTTTAAATTTAAGGATTTCTGAATGTTGATGTGTAATTCAATTACGTTACTAAAATATCATTGCTGAGACTTTAATTAAATTTGAATGCAGAAATAAAAAATGTGTAAGGATTTCTCACTAATTTAATTTTATAATTAGATATATAAGTAAGCTTTTACCGACTTTTTTAAAAGCATTCCGTCAATTAGTATTTGATTTTTTCAAATTTGTTTATTTTTGCAGTTGAAATCATTGAATTAATGTCGAAAGTGTACTTTGCTATTACTAATCACAAAATATATTAGTAATTAAATAAAGTAACTTATAATTTTCATGAAATATGTATTTAGACGCAATTTCCTATAATAAAGTACTCTTTATGAGTACTATATTTTAACTCAATATTTTACCTTTAAAATACAGTACTTATGAAGAGAAACACTATTTAATTACGTTATATGAAAAATATATTACGCGCTTTTAGCTATTAAATTCAGTGTTTATATATATTTAATAGCAGTAGATATTTTTCTAATGAAAAGAACGTTGATTATGAATATGGCATTACTTTCAAAAATTAATTAAGTAGACGCGTTTGTGGTATTCACTTATTCAGTACATCTTTATTTTCACAATAATCAAATCTTTGAAATCATGAGCTGCATTTCTTCTATACTATCAAAAATTAAAAAAAGCTTTTCAAGAAGACTTAAAGAGTTTTCTTATACCCCATTAAATGCTAATTACTAATATAAAATTATACGTACACCATTAAGAGTGGTAGTCAGTGACCAAGTTAAAATTTCATGCAAAAATTATTGCATAATTGTTAATCCATTTACTCTGATCTTAACTAGTAACGAAGATTATTATATATTCTATGTTTTGAATATAATTATATTTGATCCTTATATTTGAGATTTTAAAATTATTACTAAAATATAGGCAAATTTTACAATCATACAAGTTACATACGACGAGATAGAAACCAAGATGTGACTAATAAGATGCCCGCTGTAGCTACACGAAAACTAAAATATGTGCCAATTTATTACAAAATTTGTGTACTCCATTCTGCACCAAATCAAAATGTATTTGACTACTTTAGTTCCTTAAAACATATTTTAATATGAAGCTAAATTCGACTGTATTCTTCTTCAAAACATGTATTGTTTATAAATATGTAAAGGTTTTCATATAAATAAATTTTATATAATAGCAATAGTTTATATTTATAACTGATGCTAATTTAAAAGAAAACAGATCCAGCAATTAATTAGTAGGTATTAATTATCATTATAGAAATAGAGGTGAGCAGGATAAGTTCATAATATTAAGTCAAAGTTTTAAAATTAAATGAATAAATAATTTAGATATATTTTGGAGACATAGATCTAAACATTGATAAGAATGTATCTATTTTAAATAAAAAATTCTATTCATAATTTTTAAAAAAAATATTTACATCAGTGTGCAGATAATATTTAATTTCACTTATTTATTTACATTTAGCAGATTCATTAGTAGGAATTTATTTAACGAACTTAATTAAGTGCCTCTTTTATTTTAAATGATTTTCATAACGATAGTATTTAACACAGTAAAAAAACAATTCAATTAGTTATTTAAGATCTTAGTCCAATATACATGCTTATTTATATGCGAAATTGATTCTTTGACATTATTTGTACAGTATTTACCGAAATTAATTATTTAATTTATATTTACTTGAAATATTATCATCAAGAGAAAAAATAACTTTATGTAAATCTGAAAATTTTAAATGATTTTATTTTCTTAAAAATATGATAATTTTATAACCATTTAAGTATTGCTTTTCTGCATCATTAAATGATTCTCTGAAAGCACTATGTTTATTTTAGTATATAAAAAATATCATCAAATGAAAAAAATATTACCCAAGAAATGTATCTAAAAATAAACTTTTTTCTTTTCTTCCCCCATATCAGTGATTTCATAACAGAAAAAACCATTTGGCAAAAGGACAAAAGTATATACTAGTGCATTCTTTGACATGAAAAGAAAAATATCTTTACTGCTATTAATAATTATTTAACAGAGAAAGACGTTGCATTTTAGTCAGTTTTGTTCTCCTGTGATAAAACTGATTTTTCATACTAATTATAGACACATACTGCATATACTTTAAATAGAATATCAGCTTGCTTACAAGGATCTGCATTTGACACCACAAAAAGTGCATTTTAGAAGTAATTACCATTTAAAAATTAAGCATAATTACTGTCATTTTTAACTTTTTCACATTTATATTTAATTTTATTTTTTTTTACCATTGATTATACTAATTATGCACCACGAATATCTCTTACCCAAATTAAATTATTTCCCATAAATCAAACGAAATATTTAAAATTTTGAAGTTTTAATTTTAGTATTTTTAAATTCAAAGAAGCTAAAATGAGATAATTAATTTTCTTACATATTACGAAATAAAATTACATATTTGTAGCATAGAAATTTTAAGATTTAATTAAATTGAAAAGAGAAATTGTCTTCATCATTGTTCAAAAGATAAGGTGAATAAAAATTTATTTTTAGTTTTAGATTTCAAATAACGATGAATTTAACGAATATTTTGTACGAATATAAATATGCCAGGCAAGTATTTGACATTGCTCTATTTATAAAGAGGAATTAAATAGCACTTAAATAAATGAAACAATAACTATTTTGATATTTCGCAACTTTTTTCTTTGTAATGAGAAAGTAATATAATTTCTTTTGATCTCCATTCTTTGAGAAGTGTATGAATGGAACATATATAACAGGGTAAGAGATTAAGAAACATAGAAGTAGGTTTGATACTAACAGTAAATTGAAGTTTTTAAATAAATATTTACCAATTACCTTCCTGAAATAGCTGACAAATCCATTAGTCAAAAGTAACTACTATCAACAGATCAATCATGCAAAGCTCCATGCTTTTAATATTCTATCTTGTATTCGAAGCTCTTGATTTATAAATAGCAGTTTTTAAAAGCAAAAATCTCATTTTAATAATGCTTCTACATGCTTTGGAAGTAAATTTAGGTTTCTTCTAAAAAGTTCTATAAAAAATGCATAATGAAATAATATCAAAAATTGAAAACAAATTTGTGTCATTTTAAGTTGATTCTGATAATTTGCCCAAAAATTAAAGTCTACCTAGAACTAAATTAGTTGATAAGCTGATTTTTATCAGTTCTGGATAATGACTACATCTTATGGATAAATTCTTTAATTTTTGTGTTTCTTCTTTTTACTAGTTTCTTTTTTCTTAAAGATATCACTAACGAAATTTTAAAAATATAAACTAGAATATGTATTTAATCTCAATTTTTGTTATTATTTACATCCAATATTAACTAAAATGATAATGTAGTTATGTAAATTTATGCTAAATATTCTTTGTTTTCAATTTGTGAAATAAATTTAAATTTTGTATATACCATATAGTTATATTCAATTCCTAAATAACTGCAAACTTTTATTATTTTTAGTTCCAGTTAAGGTATTCGAGTATTTAAACATATAATTCCGAGGATTTTTTTTTAAATTTTGAATATATATTTTTAAATTTTATAAAAATAGATATTGAAGAAAAGTAATTCACACAATGTATTGAAATAAAGGAATTTTTCTTGAAATAACATTGAAAATATTTTTTGAAGTGCTCATAATTATCATAATATATTACTTTTTAAGGAAGCAATGAAGGAGGTAGGTTGCTATATTTATTTATTCATTAATAAATCTACACATAATTCTTTTTAAAATTCATATTGATCTTTATGTGTCTAATACATACATTATGTTAATTGTGATTTTGGAAATACACTTTTAAGGATACATATATATGCACATTCAACGTAAAGATTACAGTAATTTAAATTTTAGTTTTATCAAAGTGTTTCTTAAAATTAAATAATTTAATATTTTGCTAGCAAATACATTAAATAATCTGTTTGATATATAGGGTGCATAGTAAAATCCTTTGGGATCCTTCATTTCACTAACCATTATTTGAAGTTAAAAATTTTAGATAATGATATTAGAATGTTATAATTAGATTTGAAAATTCGAATTAGGAAAATTTATAAAGATAAATATAAATTTTTATATAATCTATAGATCCATATGATTATATTTGTCCGAGTCCTAACAAAAAATATGTCCGAGATATTTATTTTAAAATTTGAAAAATAATAATTCAAAATATGAATCCTGTCTTCATTAAAGGGGCAGTTACAAAATTAGCTAATAAAACTCAAGATTAAAATTCTTGAAAAGATATTTACGTTCCATAAATGTTGTGAATACATAACTATGTTTTCATGTAAATTGTGTTGGATGCTATACCAATGATATTTTGTAACTATATTTCAAAATAATGAATGAAAAATCGGAATACATATATATTTTACATATATATATTGGAATACAAATTAATTTTCTTATTCATCTAATTTCATCATTTTATGTTTAAAGCAGAATCGGAAAATAGCTGCCCGTTAAGGATTTCTAGCTAATATTATACAATTATTAGTTTCCTTATGTTGTACTAATGATCTCTAGGGTAAAATGACCCGCCTTAAGAAAAAGCAATCCATGGCAAAATGTCAGATAGTTGCATTGATTTCTATTTCATACAACAGTCTAACTAATGAGTCACATTGAGTTACTTATTTAGATGCATATATCTAATAGGATATTCAATAAACTTATACTTTGAAGTGTTGATTACATTTATTATATGACTATTTAAATAGAGAAGCCCTTGATATATCTAATTGGATGTATGAAATTGTACTTTTGAATTAAATTTTCACTGACAATGTATTCATTTAGTAATCTATGTAATGAGATGATAACTGATAATCCTAAGACAAATACAGATATAATCTTAAATGATGAATTTAAAGAAAATGTGTTTCTTAATGAAATAGTTTTTAATATTTTTTTATTAAATTTATTTTATTCAATTTTTCTAACTTAAATTATTTAATAATTTCTGATAAAATGAAAACAATACATATGTGTATGTGTAAATATATACTTAATTAAAATATAGAATTTGTTGAGGAAATTGGCGGATATATATGTCTTCTTTATTATAAACATTGATTGCATCTGATAAATATGCATTGTTTTATAAACGCAGACATGACAGATATTCATTTCATTTCCTGCATAATGAATGAAAATCGAAAAAGACATTTAAATTGATATCTATATCAAACCAATTATGTAACCCTTATGGGTGTATTATTTTAACATCAGAACTTTACTGGAACTTTCATTGTTATGTTCCCAAATATTAAGTGACTACGTATATTAATAATATCTGAATTCAAAGAAGATCTTTTGAATGGCATGGACAAAAAAATTCAAACAGACGATCATCTCACAAACATTCATTGATCTTAGATGTGGTAGGCGACCAACTAACGGAACGACTCGAACAACTGCGATCCCTATTTCAATCATTTACTTACCTTTATTTGTAGTTTTTATTCATGGTAGACTAACAATTTTTCACGAGATATCGCCTAATCACTAGTACTCCTACATTAATGTACAGTCAACTTGCACTTTTCCAGTTCTGGCATATTCAACCATTTAACTTGATTGTAATAATGTCTTTTTACTTGAATATACCTTATGTATATTTAATACACGCTAATGTATATTGAATACGCACTACACAACCAAATACTAAATTTGAAAATTCTATATGGTATCCGACTGCAGGAGAAACCAAGGAACCTCTCCCTAAAATGGGAGAGGGTTTGGGGAGAAACATTTTAATCGAGTCATTAATTTTACTAACTTTAACGGATGATTTTTGTTAGAATTGAATATTTACCACGAACATCTTCATTTTCCTAATGTGATTAATGAAAAGTTAGGTGCCTTCAAAAATATTTGCCGATCCTTGTTATAATGTCATCGTAGGGATACCATATTAGTTAGAGAGATTGCATGTTATTTATTATAATATTATGAGTGTAGAAAATTATATCCCACATTATAAGCTTGATCTTATTTGACTTTATGTTTTTCTATACTATTAGGATGAACTTCTATCAATATATTTTAGGGGATTTTTGCTTCTAAAGAAATTTCTAAGGCCACTATCTAACTGTTTATGTTGGGAAAAAATTTCTGTGTGAAACCCATAAACACATTGATGTAGATATGTGTACCTTGAAACATGAAAATTGCTTTGTTAAAGTGCACATTTAATATAGAGAAAGAAATTTCTGACACAGCTTGTGTCACAAAGTACTAGCAAATGAAATTTTATAAATTTATTTATATAATTTCCACGAATGTAACGGCTTAAGCATAAGACTTTGAAATAAGGTATTGACAATATGCAAATATTTATGTGAGGAATAATTAGATTTTGTAATAAGCAATTTAACTCCTATTGCCTTATGCCTTTAAAAAGAATGAACAATTTATTCTTTCGCAGTGCTAATTAATAAATGTGTATAAAATTCTAGTTAAGCTTTGAATGAGAGGAAAATAATTTTTATATCTAAGGATAAAACATGCTCAGGAATTTTTAAAAATGAAAGGGAAATTAAAATATTTTTCTCTTGTGCATTTAATACAATGTTTGAGCCACATCCTAAAAATATTTTTAAGTTTTACTTTATAAAAGAGAAAAAGGATTCTTAGTTTCAGGTGATTTTTATCTTGTTCAATCAAATAATGCTTCTGCCTGAGAGATATCTAAATCTAACTAATTATGTTAAGCCATGGTTAATTTTTCAGAAACTTTTTTCATTGATGAAGGATTAAGCAAGTCTAGAAGACGTTCGAGTAACATATTGCTATAAAAAGACAATGCGAGAAAAACTTAAATTCTTTAATCTTTCCTGTTTTTCAAGAATGATCTTAAATTAGATGTTTATCTTGAATTATGGCTGATATGGTGTTTACATTAAAAAATACAATATAACTCAGATAAAAAATACTTAAGAAAATTTATACATCTAACGAAAATTTAATATATATATATATACACACAAATCCTCTTTCAGAATTTTAATATTTGCACATAGGCAAACCAGTATTTTTATGTTTTTCTTATAAAAAGTTATTACTTCAACCGATAATCTTTTCAAGTCTGAAATGTCAATAAAAAATAACGAAGTCCTTTAATGATATTTTTATTCGTAAGCAGAAATGTCAAGAAGTAAAAATTCTTGACAAATTAAGTTAAGGGTGTCATTAAAAATTGAAACAGCAAAATTTGAAACTGTCATATTTCTTATAACCAAATACATCATATCAATAATAAAAATTAAATTTATTTTCGTTGGTTTGAATGTAATTGGAAATGGACGAAGTCTAATTCAAGTTTGCAGAAAATTACGCATGTTATGGAATTGCATTTTTTCTAACGTAAATGTATAAATATTTGTATTTATAGCAATGTTATGACCATAAGTTTGAGAAATTTATATTTTTCGACAGAATTTTCTTTTTCATTACTGAAAAAGTACTTGTTCTCCCGTATATTGAATAGGGTTTTATTAAACTGTTAACTTTGTATGTGGAACCTTTTCAACGGGTATAAGAAAATTTTAATTTAAAAATATTAGCCTTTAAAAAACATAAGATAATTCAAAATGAGATAGGAAATAATAAGGGATTCAAAATGAGATAATAAAGGATAACAGTATAATAAAGGATAACAGAAATATGATAGTAAAGGATAACAGTCTATTCTATGTAATTGACAGTAATGTGGCATTTTTTAAATGAATTATAATTAAAAAATTAATTATTTTTAGAGTACTTATGATTATAGTAATTACTTATTAAATAAATCAACTTCAAATTAATTTAAATTTTGATTACAGAGTAACAAAGAACTTTATTAATTGCAAATCGGATTAATAAACTGATTATAAAAATTGCATTTAAAAATTATTTTTGGTTTAATACACCAATGGATATTCAAAGTTCTTAAAGATTTTTTCTGAAATATGGAGTTATTCCTTTGAAAAAACTTATTAGAAACCAATTTCACTGTAATTTTAGCACAATTAAGTGAATTCTTGAATAAGTATAAAATGGTTTCACCTGACCGTTGAGATTTTGGATAAATTATTAATTTAAATAAACATTCCTCACATTAAAATATTATTCAAATTTCACATTTATTAATCAAGAGTAAGTCATTCAAGCTTTAGTAAGGTTTCCATTTTATAATTTGGCTTATGCTTCTTCCAATAAATACTGGATAAATAATAGTATTCGCATGAAACTGAATGAATAGCAAATAGCTTCAGCTGCTTGTTTGACTTTAACCTCAACTTAGAAGTGCTCGAATTTTTCTTGTTCATTCCACTTCTTTGAAAGTGGTAGTCCTCATAAGCTCAACTACTAACAAGCTAACAATGATTGTCTTTTTAACTCAATCAACAAATTTATAAAAATTTTATAAAAACAAATTTCATCAAGATGTGTATATTTTCTATTGTTAGAACTTTATAGAGATTATTATTCAGAAACAGTAAATTTGCAGACATACCTTGATTATCTTCAAATACCCACAACTTATACAGCATTTACCAAGTTTTCTAAATCATTATCTCTGCACTTAATTAATTCACTATATTTAAATAAATCATTCATTTTTGTCGTTGTTATATTGTAATTTTCAGTTTATATTTTGATTGAACAAATGAATTAAAATGACAGTTTGTGATTAATATACGTCCATAATTTAACTCTGATTGCTTTTGGATTAGCTTTAAATGTAATATTGTCCACATACATGCAAAAATAGAATTTATTGTAAAACTTTAAATTACGATAGTTTTAAAAGAAAACCATTTTTATTTTCAAAGTTAAGCAAAGTTTAAGCAATAAGATATAGATAAACCTTTTGTCAAGCTTTTAAGAATTGTAATCCAAACAGTTTTTATAGAATATTGTAGCATAAATCACATCCAAGGGATGAAAATTATAGAACTTGTTCTTTTTACAAAGCTCCAAATCACTTTCCTTAGTTGAAGAGCTTAATTATTTATATCATCCATACACGTTTATTTATATTTAGTTTCTTATACTTTTATCATCACGATAGAATTTTTTTTTTTTTTTTTTTGCATTTTTTTAAAAAATTTTATCACCACGAAAGTTATTTATCAGAAGTTTTAAATTAGAGTATGAGAGAATGTGCAGCGTTCCTTTTAAAGTAGTTTTCAAAATATAATCTTTTAATTTATGAAATGTTTAACTCTGTATTAATAAAATAAATCTATTTTGCGTTTTATTTTAATTTATACTCTTCTGAATAATCAATAAAATTATATATTTAACTCTGAATATAAATTGTGAATTTTAGCCACGTTACAAAGTGAAAACAATCCCTGAATCTAATACCTTAGCATTTTTAAGAAAGAAAGGTGTATTTCATGATTAGTTTCATTGATTAAGATAATTTCTCTCCTGTAAACTGCAAAACTAGTGAGACTTTTAATTAATTGGTTAATTAATAAAAATGATTAATTAATAAATAATCAAACATTACTTCCTCATTAAGCTTTATTTGTTTTATTTTGCAACTATTTGTCGTACAATACTTATGAAATACAAATATGAGACGCCTATCTATGTCAAATGTACATGACTTCAAAAATATCAGCATTACAAAATAAGTGAAGGTTTTTTTTAGTTAGCCCTTACATTGAATATGTAAACAATGAGCCAGAAATAATGAGCTCTAAATATTAATCATCCCCACTCAAATTTATAAAACCAAAATGAATAAGACTCATTCATTTTATATAAATTTGATAGTTAGAAAAGAAAGGAATTATTAAAATGCTTTAAGGAAAGTTGTTAATCAATTAAGAAAAATTGTTTTATTCATTATTTCGGTAATTTAAGTTTAAGTTTTTGATAAAATTTGGTCGAATTCCATGATAAAAATCAATTGTTGATATTTAAGAGTCAGTAAGCATAATTTGCCTTTGAATTTTATTAAGATAATCATAATCCCTAATTTCATAAAAACAATGAAGAAAACTTTTTATTTTATAGATTAATAATTAAATACTTCTTTGTTAAAATAACATGAATATACATAATCCAGGAAACCCTGAAAATAAGTGCATGCATGTTATAGCATATATACTAACGAGTATGATTACATTGAAACAAAGATTTCTCAAATTTGGAAATACTTCACTTAAAAATTAAGTAAATATTTCTAAATTGTTAATAAAGAAGAAAAGTAAAATTTTGTATTCTGTAAAGTACGATTGGTTTGATAAAACTTAAATGAAAACATAAAAGATTAAAATTGTTTAACTTTAAAATTAATCTGATAATTCTATTTTTAATCATTTAAAAAATATTTAAAATATATCTACAGCAGGCTAAATAAAATTTATAAACGCAGTGCATATATAAAACAAATAAGAATAGAATTTATATAAAGAATATTTTGAAATAAGAAATTATTGGCTAATAAACATAAACGTACATCAAGAAGTCTTTCAGCATACAATTTTGGCTAATTTACTAAGACAGTTAAAACCAACATAAATTTCATTTCACAAGGAATCGGAGCTGAAGGAGTAGGAATTCTCGACAATTTGGCTCCTATCCAAGACTATCCCTCATATTCAAAGAGAGAGAAGTCAGAAATGTCTACAAGAAATCAACGAGCATATTATTTCAAAAATAATAAGTTAGACTATCCTTTAAAAGAAAAAGTGATGTATATATATATATATATATATATATATATATATATATATATATATATATATATATATATATATATATAAGTGTGGTGTTCATATGTAAGGGCCTGTCCTGGAAGCTTAAGATCAGTAATTGTTTCTCAAATTTCTTTCTAACTTACTCCTATACATAATCTAATGCACAACATTGAAAGTGTAAACAATATTTATAAAAAGTATATGATTAAAAATTATTTTGAAGTAATAGTAACCTATAAGTCTATATAAAAAATGTGAAAATTGATTTTTTTCACTAAAACAGAAAATGAGGTTATGAAAAGAGGAAATTCAATGGAAAATATGGAGAAAATTGTATATTGTTCTAGTATTTTAAATTACAAATAAATGCATACATCTTTGACACATAACTTAGTCTGTAAGAAAAAATGAAAGTTGGAAATCATCTGAACGAATATGTTTAAAGCATGATTATTAAAATTTAAGAGTTCATAAAAATATTATTAAATAGCTTTGCTCACAAAGGAAACATGTTTCCAATATTTTACAAAACATAAAATATTCTGTGGGGTTTAAAAATTATATTTCCTAAACAACATAACTTCAACATTATATGAATTATTAGTTTGAAAATTTAAAGTTTCATTACATCCCATGATTATGCAACGAAAAGAGTATTCCAAAGGAAAATATAAATTTTAAAATAAAAACAATGTTTATTTAACTATTATTATTTTATCTATTTTATATATATTTTTAAATCCTCTATTTTTTATTTTACTATTCAAAGTCATGAGAAATAAGGAACAATAATAAACAATAATGGGTGATGCTAACATCGAGATAATTTATAAGCTTATAAGTTCTAAAGAATATCCATTTTTAATTTTTTAGTTTACCATTTCCACATCTTTCAAAGTCTTCTATTTTATTGTTTTTTTTTATTTTTACAAGAGTTTTCTATTCAGGTTTTTAAAATAAATTCTCTCCAAAAAATTCATAAGGACTGAAATTTTGAATGTCAGAAAAAACTATTCTTATATGCATTTATTTTTGGCTTGTTTTTTAATCAATGAATATGTTACAATACTTGCCTAAATTGAATTGGTATCTTTTATTTTTATATTATTTTGATGAGTATTTTCTCAAAGCTTGCAAGGAAGTGACATAAACTTCATAGGGTTTCATAAAGATTAATTAATTTCAAAATATAGCATTGTTTAAGCAATTATTGACATTAAGTATATAACAAATCCAAAAACATCTTGAATATTTACATCAAATTTACTTTAATTTTGATTTGAAAAATGTTCCATACGTATCATCTAAAGCATATTTAGTCTTTACAATTAAAATGCATAATTTACATTGCAAACGCGATAAAGCTGTAATTCGATAATTCAACAAAGTTGTAATTTCCCCTATGTATCAATATTAAGTAAAAATATGAAAGCTTGTCTTAGCTCATTTTTTATTTATTTGAAATTATTTTATAATTAAAATAAAGTATTTAGAGAAAATGCTTTAATATCTCTCTTTATAACTGCCATTCTAATGATGTTTTAGATATTATAAATTATAATAAGGCTGAATAAGTAGCTTCATTTTGTTTATTGGTTGGTAAATTGCTAACTTTCTTTCTACAATATCCCCTTGTATGTCACAGTTATGTGTGTATTAATTATCAAAATAATAAAAACACCTGAGTATAAAAGTGGAAATTTCGATTGCTCAACTTAAGCATAGTAACATAACAGTAGATTTTTGTAATAAATACAAAAATAATAGTTAGTCATAGTTACAGTCGAGTTCTTAAAATTTTGATTTTATTTTTAAAAGTATTAAATGTCAGACTTCTGAGATATTTAAGGAGAACGAATTGTAGTCACCCGTCCAGCTTGAACAAATATGAGCAAAATTTAGACTTAAGAAACTCAGCAAAAGAAACGATAAACGTCGTATGAATGAGTGAGGTCACACTTCCAAAATCTAATAAAGAGATAAGTATATCTACACAGATTTATAATTGCATTGAGAACGTAATAGGGTCTGGAAGATCACCCTTTTCAAATTTTCCTACAAAAAGACGATTGTACTCGAGAAAGCTAACTTGCACTAATGTATTATCGTTATTGTCTCTTTTAGATGTCTAGAATTAGATGTCTAGAATGTCATTTTTTTCGCTGCCTCAAACATCACACTAAAAAGAAGAATATCACTAATAGAAACTGTAATTTAAATCGATTTAACTGAATAGGTTTATTTTTCGATTCAAACTTCGTTTCTCAGTTTTTATTGCTACTGTTTCCTCTTTGTAATAGAGACTATAATGATATTATTGATGTCAGAGGATTTATCAAGTATGGCTCGATGAACACAATAATGAAGTAAAATGCCCCTTGGTTAGCAGTATCCCTTTAACACAATGCAATGCAAACTTTAAGTGGTTAAATACGGGATTTACAACCTCCATCGGAATCTCTACTTCATAATAAATCTATAAAACTGATGCAATATTCTTCTGAATATATATTCTCATAAGATAAATAATAGTTAAAATCCAATTGTACACTAGGAATTCTACAGATTACAAAGATATCATTTTACGTTTTGTAAGTTGACTTCTTATTTTATTATATTTTGATATCAATAGCAAGAAAATATTAATATAATTGAATTGACAACTATAAAGAAATAATCACTTGATCTAGATAAATAAATGGAAAAAGCAAAATTTTAAGTGTGCTTCAAACAAGAAGATTCTATTGAAATCTTATTTCAAAGTGGAGGCCTCAATTTTGTTTTCTCTTTCAGCCACGATAAAGTTTAAATAATATTGAAAATGATAAAGTTTAAATAATATTGAAAATGATAAAGTTTAAATAATATTGAAAATGATAAAGAAGAAGCATTGAGAAATGAAAGTCAAGTACTTTGAGATTTTTCTGTGTGTGCAACGTGAATCTTAGAAAGCAATGCCAACGAAAAAAGTACAATATTTCATCTGAATGGACAGAATCATTGACAAGGACAGAAAATACAGACATCATCAATGGATATGATAAGATGATAGTCTTGTTTTGTAGAGCTTTTATTTAAGTCTATTAAGTGATAAACTAATTTTTTCTTGAGAGTAAACATTTGGCTGTCGTATTCTGTGTTCCACAAATTCCTAGGAATCAGCTTCCAAATATTTTAACACAGGTCTCAATATGAGCTGTTGATAACCAGCTAAAGCAATGAAAGTATTGGATACAGTAATTACCATTTGATATTTTGTGTGTAGACGAGAAATATTATTCATTTATAGTGACGTATATTCAACGAGCTACGTAGAAGATAATCACACAATCTTTTATGTGGTGAAGAAAGTTCTTACACAAAAAGAAAAATAATTGACTTGTGTATTTAAATAAGAGTTTTTTTTTTTCTGAACATTTATGCTTTTGAAAATTTTATTGCTTCCTGTGTAGAATAGAGGCATACTCAATAAGTCCTTCCTTCTTGAATTAACAATCAAGGTGTTAATTTTTGGATATCAACACATAAATATGTCACGTGCTGACATTTTAAAGTTATAATTCATTTTCTCCACATATGGTATCGTCTGTTAAATATTTTAACATGTAATGTTTAGTTGATGGAGTTATTTATTAAAAAATTCAAATTTCAGTGGTCAATGCACATCCCAAACTTCTTATAAATGTTTCAGGCAGTGCAGAAAACAAAGCAAAATATATCATCAAATGAATGGTTCACCACCAAAATTTATTCAACTTCCATACTAATCAGTAACTGTGCTTTATGCAATACTGATAGTGGTTAAAGGAAATCATGACGAAAATTTGTTAAATAGGTTATAGTGTTTTGTTTTCTATTGATGCTTTTTTTGTTGAGTGCTATTTTTCTTCTTTTCTGCTTACTGTATCTTAAGTCAGAAATTTTGCCAATATATCTCTATTTCATGTTATTATTAGCTTTTTTCTATGCGTGTGTGTAATTATCATATTATAAGAAAATGTACTATTACTAAAGAGTTTTTCTTACTGCAACTAAGGAAAAAAAATCAAGATTTCCTTTTTTCAGATTTTGAATATATATACGAAGGTTACTCTGAAATTTTTGAGATACGCACAGACGAGAATTTACAAAATAAAAATGACCGTTAATATTTAAAATACAAAGTATTTTAACACAAAAGACGATATTTTACTGACTTACTTCAACTTGTTTAGTGTAGAATAAATTTTAAACAGAAGAGAAAACGGATTTGACGCGAAAACATTTTCGCGCTATGATTTTCTACGATTTTAAAGCAGGATTAATTAAAAAAAATGCGTTCAACGGTGTCAATTATCATTTGGTTATGAATCTCCAGCTCGTGCTACTTTATTCAGATGGTATAGAGAATTTATAAGAGGTCGCAATTTTCTTCAGGATGAAGAACACACAGGAAGGCCGGCGTTGGCTGTAATCCAGGATAATGTGTTTGCAATACGAAAAATGTTAATGACTGATAATCGCTGTACCTATCAAATGATACAGAAGAAACTTAACATTGGATCCGCAGACATACACAAAATCATTCATGAAGAATTACATATGAAAAAAGTATTTTGCCCCATAATCTTACTGAGCTCCAAAAAGAGGAGCGTGTCAGAATCAGTAAAGAAACTCTTAACTTGCTAAATGATGGTGGCCACCGTATCATTTCTAAAATTGTAACAGGTGATGAAATGTACATACCGTTTTAAGACTTTCCTACACGACAAGAAAGCAAAGTATGGGTCTTTGAAGATGATCCCACGCTGACAATGGTAAAAAAACAGCGCTCACTGAAAAAAGCGTTGTATGCCGTTTTATTCAGAAGTACGGGATTGGTCAAAGCCATCAAGTTGGAAGGACAGAAGACAGCAACTGAAAACTGGTATGCCACTAAATGTCTTCCAGAATTTCTACAAGAATTGAATGTTAAGATACCAGTGTATCACAATGACTATGCATCTTCACATACAGCCGGATTAACAGTTGAGTTTCTTAAACAAAAACAAATTAAAGTGATGGAACATCCGTCATATTCACCTGGTCTAGCTATGTGTGACTTTTGGTTTGTCTTTAATCTAAAAAGGGACTTACATGGACATCGTTTTCATTCAGAAGAAGAAATTGATGTGGCTATAAATGCATTTTTTCATTTATTCCAAGAAATGAATGGCTTGAGGCATTTAATGTGTGGAAAATTCATTTACAAAAGTGCATTGATGCCGGAGGAGACTACTTTGAACACACCTAAAAATTTTTAAGTATAACTTTAAAAACCTACTTGTATTTCAAAAATTTCAGAGTGACCCTCGTGTGTGTGTGTGTATATATATATATATATATATATATATATATATATATATATATATATATATATATATATATATATATATATATATATATATATATATATATAACTAATGTTCACTATATTATATTCAAGTAACAGACTGTAAAATAAAATTAGTTACTGTTAAATAAAAAAAATCAGTTTGAAGATTATTTCGAAGTAGACAGTGTAATGAGGAAACAATAAGAATGAAATATATTTGGAGTTTTGAAATTTCAGACCGGTTGAATAATTAAATTTCATTTTTACTTTCGCACACACCAATTGTGTTATTTTACTTTTGACTCAGGTAATGAGTATGCTTGTTTTCATTGAATTTCTGTAATTTACTGTTACAATTCAGAATTAAAAAAAACTGCACAATAAATAGATATTGAAACAAATGAAGTCATTGTGATTATTTACTAAAAATAACGAAACAAAAATTTTTCGAAGCAGTATATATGATATTTTTTTTTTCAACGTAATCAAAATTTGTAAAACTTGAGGAGGAAGGAAGATCTAAGGAGAAAAAAAATGGGAAGCCTCTCTTTTTCAAAATATATTAAAAGAAAAAGCTGAAACTTTTTTGACATTTCCAATGAGAATTTTAAAAAGTTTTCTGAAATATAAAAATGATTTTCTTCTTCAGTGATCCTTACAAATATATTTCTCAAATAATGGAGTATGAGCAGGTCTAGAAAGAATGTCAGACAGGAAAAGGTCGAGAAGAAAAAATATCTAACTGAAATTTTGAAAAACTTTGAGATGGGAAAGTATAGTGAGGATATAATGTAATGGTATATAGTTGAAGGTTTAAAAAAATATTTTATGTGGTTTTTTGCTGAAATCACTTAAATTACTCAAAAGCACTTGAAGGGTTACATATATTCGAGAAATACAATCTGCTAAATAATTTTACTAATAAACTATAAATAAATTATTGATATTATTAATTTTTTTCCAGATGATGAGTAAAACTTAGAATGATTTATTCATCTTAAGATTTTTTTCTAATTTAAAAGATAAATTAATCTTTTTTAACCAAAGTCTAATCAAGGTTTGACATATAAAGCAAATATTTAACATGGATCTGTAATTTTATTTTGGATAAGCCAAATTGATTTTAAATAAAGTCATCTTACAACGAATAAAGAAAAAAATCATTGAAATTTGCATAAAAAAATCATATACCAAAGATTTTTTTATCAAATAACTTTATGCATACTTTCGTAATACTTATTTTCACAAGTATATATGTATACACATATTGCAGATTTATAATTTGTCTTGTTGTATAATTTAAATTTCCCTCTATAATTGCACTTTCTTATAAGCTTTATTAAGCAATTTTAAGACTATTTGATTGGTAATATTAAATATTCCATGTATTTTTTATTTGTAATTTACAACATTATAGCTCCATTTTGCATTATTACATTCATGTAGAAGAATTTCTCTCTACTTAACAAATTGAGATTCACATTTTAAACATTTCGTACCATGTAGAGTAGTAAAAATCTTATAAACATTAGTTATAAGGACGTAGTAAACTGGTTCATATAAATGTGAAATGTATACATAATGAATTATTTGCTAATGAGTTAATTTTTGGAGAATTATGAGTCCATAATGATATTAACTTATAAATGTTATACAGAGTAAAAAAAAATATGTCGTTTTAAAGGAACTCTCAAAAAGAACATAACGTACAGAAACTGTAATCCATTGTTAGTCCTCGAAGTAATTTCCATCAACATCCATCACCTTCTACCAATGTGTCTACAGTAGTGCAACCACCTTGCATCTTAACTCAAGGACTTTAAACTCAAGAGCAAGTCCGTGAGTGCTTTGGCACATGTCTGCTGTAATGGTGAAGTGTTTTTCGGAAAGATGATTGTCTAGGGATTTCAATAGAATGTAACCTGATGGTGCAATGTCAGGTAAGTAAGTAAGTTTGGCACAAAGTCTCCAAACAGCGTCGCTCTACGGAATTCATTTCTTCCACGCCATTTCCGGCCTCACGTTATCGGCTAAAAGCAGTGACTTTAACGATTAACAAGTACAGGATCCTTCTGTAGCAACATTTGTTGCTCACACTACAATTGCTGTGAGGGCAGTTCTTTAATGATCTCTTGGCAGGTTGTAAGCAGCTCATAGTGAACCACAAGCCGATTAGTCCAACAAAAAATACTTGCGTGGGTGCATCTCCCAACCTGAATACGTGAAAGCAAGGAATCGCCATACCTTCATTCACAATACTATCATTAAATTTCTTGCATGAAGGACTTCATGAAGCAGTTGATAAAATCGTAAGGGAAACTACACGGGACAAGTATTTTCGTTTCTTCCTTTCTCCTCTTTTCTGAAAGAGTCGATTGATGGATGTTCGCAGTGGACTTGCTTTTATAACGCTTTATATTATATTTCTACTCTCTATTGACTGGCGTCTCAATAACGGCATGCACTCTTTGCTTACGTATTCTCGCTTCATTTAATGGCAAGGTGAAAATGGCAAGAAATATCTTGTTTAACTCATAATTAAAATGATATATGATTTTTGAAAACACTTAATTAGTTATGTGGAATGCCCATACCCAGTGTCTAAGAAAATATCCACAAGCAAAAAGACATATATTATTTTAAAAATTAATATTTAAAATCTTTTGAATCAATATGATGTTTTTTCATTTAAGAATTTTTACAAACTTTCCATTAAAAAATTTTTAAAATGTAATTGTCATTAAATAAATTTGGATTGAGACATAAATTTAGACAGAAATTCGGTTATGACCTGTTCGATATTCTCACCATCACTGGAAAAGTCAATAAGCAAAATCCTTTATAACAGGTTGAAGTATATCTAGACACCTACAGTGTACATGATTATTTAAATGGCAATTTTTAATTCAGCAACAACTTTCTTAGTTATTTCCATCCAAGCTTTAATAAAGCTTTGCAAAACTCAAAAGGAGTCATACGTATTCAGAACCAAAAAAATATAGTTGTCAAGTTAGTGATACTGATTTTATTCCAGTAACCTTTGGGTAACCCACAACAAGGAAATGTAATCGAAGTACTTTTCCAGGACATCAAATACTCTCTTGAGTTGATGAATCTGAATTTTATATTGTGTTAGTCACATTTTATACAACTTAGGTGTAATGAGGGTGTGCCATTATTTTCCAAAAACTTCACGTAAAGTTAGGCAGTCATCACCCCCTCGCTATTATCATACTTCTAACTAAATTATGCCACACTATATAGTCTTTCGTTCAAAGTGCAAAAGCATGTCTAGAATGATATATGTGTATTCTAGATTCACAAGTTCGCTAATTTTGATTCTAGATGGAAAGATACAAATGAAAGTGGATCTTGGTTATTAAAGCAAACCTTATTCATACGATAATCATATTCGTCAATTTTGTCGACAGTAGTTTTGTCAAAACACATTTGCTCTTCCATGATCATTGAACTTTAGGGCATATTGATTTGCAGCTTGTTCAGGTTTCTTAACTGATGGGTTTCAATTTTTCGTCAAAAAGATCCGGATTATTTTTCATTTGTTTCCTTAATCTATTGTCATATGTTGCTTAGCTCAGCTGATCAATGCCACAGTGTTGTTTCAAAGGTCAGTGATAATTTTCTAGATTTTACAAGAATACTCACACTTTTTGATGATTGGCATTACCAACACTGCCATCAAACATACTACTACTTCTCTCAAACACGTGAATAAAATGCTTAATTGAGAATATTAATTAACATTGGGAAAATACTTTTCATATAATTTTAAAAAATAACATTAAATCATTAGTCTAATTCCCTTTGTTGAAATTTTGTCATCAATATTCCTGTATCTAAATTTTATAAAGGATTTCATTTCAACAATTCTAAATATATTCTCGATTGTTATTCAGAGTATGTATGCAGTTCATTATGTTTCCCTTTGCATATTTTAAGTTAATGTTTAATAAAGGGTACCCCTAAAATATATTATTTGAAGCAAAACGTTTCAAAATATTCACAAGGATAATTACAATTATTTATTTTAAAAGCAAATTAAAAATGGAATCGAAAATCAAACATTCCTTAAATCAAACAATACATAGTAAAACTTTTAATGAAATCACCAAAAGTAGGACATGACAACATTTGTATTTTATTAAATTTTTATCATTCTAAACCAATGTTAATTCGATTAAACTTCTCAACAACACTCTACATTTTTAAATTCAGTTTTCTCAATTCACACTTATTAAATTTAAGAAATATACTATTTACCTAGAGCATATGAAGAGACTACATATTTTCTTAAATTTTATTTTTTAAGCTGTTTTTCTTTTTTGATCTAAATGTAGAAACATCTAAAATATATAAACATAAAGTAAATAAGTATTTGATAAGGATTATTTCTAAAAATTAGAGTGGGGTCTATGTTGGCCCAAATATATTTATTCAGAAAAATAGTGATATCCATCAAAAGAGCCAAATAGATGAATAGCAAACTTTATTTCTTTAATGCATTAAAAATTGTTTTCATGAAATAAAAATAATCAAAATAACCCAAATGCTATCATGCTTTTGAAAGGATAGAATGAATTTTTAAGACAAATGACTAAAAATTAAAAAGAAAATACTAACTTTGAATTTTTTTTTTCTGATAGCAGATATTATTTATAATAGCAGATATTTTTTCTGATAGCAGATATATTGATAATAAAATTATTACCATCGACTTCTAATGTGTTTAAAGTAAACACTTACAAAATATAACCCATTTTTGAATTTTATATTCAATTAAGAGTAATATGTAGATACAATTGTGAAAAGCCGTCTAATGTGATAAACATTGCACAATTATTCATGCAGAAAATAAATCATCTAATTTTTAATATTATTGTTTGCATATATCTTTATAAAATATTCAATGAATAAAAATATTTAAAGATATTTTTGAAAATGTTTAATATCAATTAAAATTGTTAAGATTCTAATTATAAGGAACATGATTTTCATATTTTATCTACAAAATTTTTAATATTAATATCAGAATCTAATTTAAAATGTTAATTATCACACGTACATACTACATTCGTGTTCATAAGTTAAAGATAATGCAAGTTCACAGGCAAAGGAAGAGACCGGAGCAAAACAAATGTGATAGATTTGTAAAGTTTATTCATTAAACAAAAGGTAAAGAACAAAAAAGATGCTATATGTTAGATATCATTAATAAAAATTGCGATTTTTACTCCCTAGAGCAAATTTGATATAAATTACCTTTTTACAAAAATCAATAGAACATGATTGGTATGATGGTTAATACATAGTGTGCCCACTAGACGATGCAATACAGAGTGTACAACGCTTAGGCATGTTCTGGTAGACATGTGGGAAGTGGTTGAAGTGCTGCAATTCGTCGACCAGGCATGTATTCGCACACATGCTCTATTGGATTCAAATCCGGAGAGTATGTTGGCCAGTCCATACGGGTGATATCACCCGATTGAAAGCATTCGTCTACCATGTTTGCACATTGAGATCGGGCGTTGTCCTCCAAAGACAAAAATGCTGCACCAATGGCAACCCGAAGTAAGTGTAAATGTTGTTCAAGAATGTCATCCCGATAGATGTAGCCTGTCATGGTTACATTCTCAACATGCTTGTTAGCTCTGAAACCCAAAATAATTTCTTTCCAAAGGAGCAATCCTGCACCACAAAAGCGTTGTCGTTCAAAGGTGTTTTCTTGGTGGTAACGGGTAGCTGACACTCTCCTTGTGAAACTCCGCCGAGAATCAGACTGAAAGTTAAAGATGGTCTCGTCGGGAAACATCACACAATACCACAAGTGAAGTGACCATAATGCAAGCTCTCTACTCCTGGCTATCCGTAGGCGACAGTAAGTTGTGGTTACGGGAGCACATCTGAAAAGCCTACGAGCGTATATACCAATGTGTCCTAAGCATATGTACACAATCTGCTTTGAAATCATCATATCGGTAGCTGAAGAGAGCTGACGAATCCGGTCTAAGACTGTGCTTTGTCCGTTTCTTTTTGCAGTAACTGCCAAATACGGGTTTTCATTCGGCATTGTAACTCGGGGGTGACCTGTGCTGTAACGTCTCCTCACATTGCCATCATCTTGGAACCATTGCCAAAACCTGGAGATGACATTCTGGGTTATTCCTAGTTCCTCGGATATTTCCAGCTCGGTACATCCACATTCCAGATAGCCGATAATTCTACAACGTAGAACTTCATCCAAATGGTTTCTCTGTGATATAACTATGCAGTTATTACACTGAGAGGCTTTTAAAGTGCTTTGGAACAATTGTATTTCTTTGCAATCTTTCCTTATATACCCCTCTTTTACACTCTCGTCATTGTGAAGTACTACCGGCTCCATATGGTGGTTTCTTTTAATTTGCATATTATTTTTCAAGATGTGTGCGATTTTTCTACCTTTGAAAATTTTATTTTAGAGTTCAATTTCTATGTGATTATGAAATATCCTTAATTTATTAACATAAGTGTACTTCTAAAATATTCTATATTAAGCAAAACGAATAAAAAAATTTACTTATATTAATGTTTATATATATATATATATATATATATATATATATATATATATATATATATATATATATATATATATATATATATATATATATATATATATATATATATATATATATATATATATATATATATATATATATATATATATATATATATATATATATATATGTTCATAATCATAGTATGATACTTTATTTTAGCCTTCTAATAATAAAATATATTGAAATTAAGAGTTATGGCACAAATACCATTCTTCTATAAATTGCTTTTCAAATTTCTTTCCTTATAGGTATTCCTTTGTGAAAACTATAAATCCCTTTTCACGAATATTCTGCTGCTGAAAATTATTTTCCAATATCGGATGTAGTTTGATGCGAAGAATAAGAATAAATGCGTTTCATTTATTGCACCCTGCCAAAAAGGAATCTAAAATTATGTAGAGTACAGAAAGGTTAAATATTTTGTACTCGATTACCTACATTTGTTGAACTATTTTCTGAAGATTTGATAAATGCAGAGACAAATAACGATGAATTCTCGTAATTAGCTAGGAATGTAAATTTTCTAAAGTTTGAAGAAACAACTTTTACTTTAGAAACAAATTCTGTTTCGAATACTCATACATATGTATCAATATACAATTTATTTTTATGTACTATTTCTTACTTATTTATAATATTGTGAAATATTTTCTCTAAATCAATGTAAAATTTCTCATTTAGTTGATGAAAATTATCTAAAATAGTCCCATGAATGACTGTATGTTATTTGATAAATTTGTTGAATTTATCATTTAGAATAATTGCAGACATGATATTTAATTTGTGTTTTTAAATATTTCACGTTGTCTTTAAATAATCATTTTAAGTTATTAATTAAAAATTTATTCCTTATAAATTGCATTTCAAATTATTGTGTGTATATTGTTGACTTTAAGTACATTATATTGGATATTGATTCTTAATTTCTTTCTTAGCCTGCGATTTTTTATCAGAAGGAATGGCAGCTATTATTAGTCCAAAATCTCCGTCCAACATTGGTGTGCTTCATTCAACATGTGACACATTTGAAATGCCACTACTTCAAACGCACTGGGTTCCAAGGAATCAGAATCGAACTCATTCTATCAGTTTCTTCCCAGCAAGTAGTGTATTGGCAAGTGCATTCACGAATTTAATTCTTCATCGACATTGGAAATCTTTCACTTTTATATACGAGGATAACGAAGGTAAACTTTCTCGACTAAAATAAATGTTCAGTGAAACTTTATTTATTTACATTTCTGCTTTTAAAACATTTTTAAGTCAGAATGTACAAACATTTACTGGGAATATTAAAATGCTAACAAATTCTAACATTTTGTGATTCTTTTTTCGAAACTGCAAATTTTCTTAATATACATTATCTAACTATTTAAAATAAATAATTCAATATAGTTATAATACTTTTTATTAAATATTTCAAATATATTGTACATTTCTTTTCTAAATAAACTAAAACTTTTGCTATTATTAAGTTCTCGGTTTCATACTACTTATTATAAAAAAACAAAATATAAATATACTAGTTTTTGTTGATTTTAAAAATATGAGTTACACAAATTTCATATTTAAAACAGATAACTCTAAGACAAATTGAATTCTTATATGTATAATCTTACGTGATATCTTTAATCATGAACGCTTAAATTAATTTTTACATGAAACACAAATTAATGTATTTTTATAATTTGACTCTTCAGTTTGTGATAAATTTGAATTTATTTTACTTAATAACAGTGAATTAAATATGAAACATTTAAAAAAATGGTTTAAAAATTAAACATTTTTAAAAAGGATTCTTATGAAATGTTTAATTTTTCATATATTATTATTTAATCATTTCAGCCTTAATACGCCTTCAGGAAATTTTACAGCTGCCAACTGCCACAACAAAACAAGCGCAGGTAAAAATACTTCTTAGGCATGTTAAGCCAGATCAAGACTTCTCCAAATTAATGAAGGATTTGCACAAGATAAGGGAGTTTAACTTTGTTGTGGATTTGCCATTGCATCGTATAAAACAGTTATTTAGCGATGTAAGTACATGTAATTTATTTGCTGATGTCAGTATAAATTGATTATATTTGTATTATTTTTGAACAACATCTAATATGACGGTATTTGGGCTCTAAAATTACATTAAAACAGCATATATGTTATCTTAGATATTTAATTTAGCTTTTAAGTTTAATTTAAAAAAATTGAGTCAGAGTTTATCATTTATGAAATGGATTCATTCGATGTTATCGAGAATTTAGATAAGTTTACACATTGTTTACAAATTCTAATTACAATTTTATGTAGTACTGTTAGAAAAATATATAGTTTTAAAATATTTCTTAAATAATCGTAAATTTATAACTTAAAACATTCAATTCAGACTGGTTTATGACTTCTAAAACAATATTCATGCAAAATGAACAGAATGTGTTTTCCAGATGTTGTTTATAAGTTATATTCTATTATTTATATGCGTTTCATTGATCATAATAATACATTATTTAAAATTTGTACTAAATAATAACTCAAAACACGTTTGATTCTCAATTGTTTTAAAAAAAAACTGCATGCATGATTTTAATTTAAAATATATAGGTTGGTTTGCAAATAATTTGGTATGACAATTCATTTAATGTGCAAACAATTGTTTATTATAATTTTCTTCATTATTATAACATGTAAACTTCTGTTTCCATTGCAAATTATTATTATTATCTTTCATTTTGAATTTAGGGGAAAATAATAAAAGAATTTTTAAAATTATTTCCATTCAGAATATCATTTATTAATAAAAATCGAAGTACATAAAATGTAAACTTTTAAATTTAAAACTATTTGGGTTATGTTTTAATATAGTTACTAAATTTTTAAGTACAAAATTGTAATTTAATCTTAAAACTTGTAAATATTATGCAACTGTTTTGTATAAATCCAGACTAAAAGAACTTAAATAAAAGTTGAAGGAAAAAAAATTATTCAAAGAAATAAATTTCTCAAAATATGTATGAGAAAATTCAAACTCTAAATTTCCGAAACACTGGCAACTTGAATTAGTAAAAAGACAGACAAGTCACAAAAAATGAGAATAGAAAAAATAAACTTTTATTATAAATGGATGAGGAACATGGAATTCTAAAGATTCCATATACAAAAAGTCTTAATCTATCATAAAATATTGTTAATTTTGAAAACGTTTTTAGTTCATTCCACTGTACAAAATAATAATGCAAAGTATTGATTCTGTAAAATAAGCAAGAAACGTCTTTCCATTTCAAATAGCCATTGAATGAAGAGAGAATAAATAGGCAGATTAGTGTGTGACAAACACTATTCAGTCAAGAGTAAGAATGTCAGTTATTATAAAAGCAGGTACGCGGAACCCATTCATCAAACGTAACTTGCAGAGTAGAGAAGAAAAATGGACGCATTAAAAAGCTTGTTCAAAATAATTTACTTTAAAATTTGAAAAAAAAAGCTTATCATTTGCTGAACCAAGTCGCCAAATATGCCAAGCATTTCAGGATAATTTCGTGAATGAACAAACGCCAAAGCATTGATTTCACAAATTTAAATCCGGAGATATGTCCCTCTGTGATGAAGTTAGATTCTGGTGAACTAGGTTTAAAGTATTTCACTATGAGCTGTTGCCAACAAAGCAAATGGTACTTGTGGACCATTTGACTTAACCTGCTGGTAGCAGCAGATTATATTAGCAATAATTGGAACTTGTGAAACCAACACTGCAACAGAAAGAAATATCTCTGATTAATCAAAAAGATTACTTGATCTTGACCGATAACGAAAAGCTGCATATTTTGCGAGTGATCAGGAATGCCATACAGTGATTTGGATGGGAGATTTTGTATTGAACTTCCATATTCATTTGACCATAAGATTAACATCTCTTCCATTTTCTGAGCAATCAATCTCATAAAAAATCCTTCACCAATAAGGCATCCTTTCACCAAACCACCCAGGACTTTTTGCGTCGAAACCCCCAGAATTTTCTTAAAGTGGATTGCACAACAGAAGACATTCTGCAGAAGTTTTGAATGCCAATTGTGATTACTTTGATTCTAACAGTCGGCTACATTATTTGTTGGTCATGTTATTTTGGATCATTAAGAAAAGCAAGAACGTTCTTGATTAATTTGTAGAAAACTCACAATTATAGTATTTGTGTCAGAGGTCATAAACAATCTTAAGAATAAAAAAGTACACAGACAGATAGACACATGCTTAGTTCTTTACTAGTTAGGTGACACACTTTGAATGGGATAAACCATTTATGGTCTTCTGTCTAAATTCATTTCAGGTTCCATATTTCATGAATGTTGGCTTCTATAGGTCCGAGAATTCAGCATGCTGTCTCTGTTAAACTAAAAGACGAATATTGACATGAACATTTGTCTGATTTGGTACATCCCCTGCAGTAGCAGTTCGATGAACTAGACAACTGTTATTTCATTTTCAATTATTTCTTTGGCTCTCTTTTTCTGCAGTCACTTTTTGAAAAGGAGAGGTAACTGAATTAGAGCTTACACCTTAAAATAGAGACAGAGCCATTTGATACAACAATGTCTTTGGAAAGACTTTAGTCAACTGACTACAAAACGTATATCCAGAGTGTTACTTTTATTTGTCAAAAGTCATTTACTTCATGTTAACCACAAATATAATATGGTTTAACAAAATCATATCAAATCAGCTCAGAGTCCTAAGTATTTGTTGGTTGAGTTAAAGCAACGTGGGGAATAATGGAAACAAAATGGGGAAGAAGAATTTTAACCATCGATATTCTTGCAAAATGAGTAATTAAAATATTCAACTTTTGATACAAAGCTTAATTAAAAATATACTCAAAATTACCACTGTTTTCATTGTTGTTGGATTTAGGCTTTAAATAGATAATTTAAGCTAATGCTCTTTTTATCATTGCTTAACATTTTATAAAATTATTCAGTTTCAGTAACTTTGCAATGCAAGTATTATATCTTACATTCATTTTTTGATTCTTTTGTATTTCAGGCTGATAAAGTTTCAATGATGACTGAATATCAAAACTATTTACTAACGTCAATGGTAAGTATTAATCCATATTAATCTAAGATACAATTAATACTTAAATTATATATTTGATTATATTACAATTTAAATTGAGTTATTGATTTATCTTAGAGTTTTCACTGATATGTTCTGGATTATTTTATTTTATCATATAAATTGATGCATTGGAAATACGAAAGGAATATAGAATTGTTTGAACATTTGAAAACTGCAATACTTTCTTAAAATTTCTTTCTTACCATCATAATAAAAGTTATTGTTAAAATTCTTTCCTTTACAATTATTAAAAATTACTCTCTTGTTTGAAAATTAAAAGACTTTATAGGTTGCTTTTTAAATTATTATAACTCAAATAAATTTGCAACGATTGTAGCTGCAGTTAATGTATTTTTTTAAATTTTATCTAAATGAAAAGTAATTTTTATATATTTTAATACATTATCTTGATGTGTAATTCGTGAATTTATACTTTATTTCATTTACTAATATCTTATTTCTTTAACAACTACGAATAAAAAACGTGCGTTTACTATATATATCTTCAGTACGCAATAGTCTATCTAATGGTATATAAAAGGCATTTGACACGGAATCAAGAATTTAGAAATAAAGATGCAATTTAAATATGATGTAAAGTATATGTTTTGGTTGTTCTAAATTTTCATGCAACAGTTAAATGGGGAAAAATATATGTTTATTGAGCATAATTTGCTTTTAAAAATAGAAAATACATTTTGTGAAGGAAAATGTTACTTTTTTAAATTAGAATTACAATTAGGAGTAAACGTTTAAATACAGTGTTAGTTTTTGATTATAATTTAGATCCAAAATAATCACCAAACTAAATCATATGACAGTGACAAAAGTATAAAGATCAAACAAAAAAGATATAGTTTGTGAATTGAGAACATGGATGATTGATGCATGCATGATCTTAGCTGTGGGTTGTAAAAATGCAAAACGATTCCGTCGAATGTGTTCCGAAGAAACAAATGGATGAATATTCAACGCCTTTACTATACTTGATGGATTTGTTCCATGAATGTCTTTCTTTATGTATCCGCATCAAGAAATCTAAAACGCTTAACACCATTTTCTAACTAAAGAAAAAAAATAAATAAAAAAACTCTAGATTTCTTTTTATTTTTCTTTTATTTTTAGGAAAAAGTGTCCAATAACAGTGTTTTTTCTCTATTTTATATGAAAGCTTTAGAAAGGCATAAAAATTAATTCTTTACAACCAAAAAAAATTATGTTTCAAAAACTGAGACCGGATTCTTTTTCAATATATTCACTACACATTAACTTCTCTAAGAAAATATGTGAATAATTTTAAAATATTATTTTTAACATATTATATACTCTTGAATCAGATTCAACCTATTTTAGTGAAAGAATATTGTATTATATATTTGCATTTTAATATGCTTTTTACAATAATTCAATAATCTTTTTCGTTTCTCCTATTTATATCGACTTAAGTGAACTTGTATCTTTTGTTCCTAAGTTATTTAATGAATTTTTTTTTAAAAATACATAATAATTGAATTTAATTTATATCGTAAAATATTATCTCATGCTAATTATTTAATACTAATGAATGTTTCAAAATTAAAATTTAAAACTAAATTTATTATTGCTCAAATTTTTTATATTTTTTATAAATTTAAATTATAAATTTAAATATAATTAAATTTATAGCAATATAAATAACAATATTTTGAGTCCATTAAACTAGTGAATAAGGGTAATTAATAACCGGTACATTATATATCAGTTGATAATAATAGTAACTGATGGCCCAAACAGATCGCATCATTACACAATAGTGCGTTTTTATGGATTAGAACACTTTCCATAAAAATGTGGAGGTCACACGTTTCAGAATACCCTATTCTGTTTTTAATGTCTTTTTGACATTTCTCTCCATTGTTTTTTTAATTATAGCCTTTATTTTAATGATAGATATACATACCCATGAACTATATAAATACATATAGTGCTGCTAATTATATTTCAATTAATTTATAGCAGATTGTGTCGAACAAAAGTATTTTTATCAATACTAGAAAACACAAATTACTAAGAATAAAATTACTAAGTTATTTCAGAACATGACATCATTTCTTTTATTTTTCAGGATGTTCATACTGTTGATTGGACAGAAAGTTTTATTGGAAAAACGAATATTACTGCTTTTCGACTCATTAATCCTGATAATGAAAAATTTAGAAAGTTTTTAAGTGATTGGATATTTTCTGAACAGACGGTAGGAAAAGAGGTTCCAAGTAAACAACCAATAACGGTAAGAGTCTATAAATTAAAATAAATATTTTACTCAAGATCTTTTGTTGAAATACATGTTAATTTCTTCTTTTAATTTTAATATTTAGATTCTCTAGTTTCGATTTTATAAATGAATTGATATAATTTATTCATTGGTAATTTGGTTTCCCTTTCTAAATTCGTAAATGTGAAATTAAAAAATTATTGAGATTTTCTGGTAGCATCATTTAATTTCATTATTTCTTTAGTGCTTAAATAAAGAAACTGTACCTAAATATCAATTTAATTTATAATATAAATTTCAGTATTTGAATATTATTGTTTTACGAATTTTTATCTGTATTTCTATATGCTTAGTCATGCATTATTAATTAAATATCAAATTAAAATAACATTATACATTATATTGGAATTTTAATGTGATATTTCATTAATGTGTGAAAAATGAAATAAATTATTCATCAATAAACTTATTATACTTCGTTTCAAATTATTGAAATTTTAATTACTTCAGTTTCTTAAACTTACTATAGTTTCATTACATTTAAAAATACAAAATTAAGAAAATGCTAATGTGAAATATGGAAACAATCTGTATGAAAAACTACTACTAAAATTTTTAGTTTTTTTTTAGTATTCTGAGAGAGTAGTTTTTAGAGAATGCTACATTATAATTTATTACATAAAATTTCATTAAATATTTAATGAATTCTGCATCAAATACTTTATTTTTTTTTCAGACAGAGGCTGCTCTTTTATACGATGCAATAATGATGTTGACAAAAGCTCTCGATGACCTTGATCGAGGAAAAGCGATTCAATTGAAACCACTTCTTTGTGATGGCTCTCAGACATGGGCGGATGGAACAGCTTTAGTCAATTATATGAAAATTGTAAGTCAAAATAATTCTAATAGCAATTGTATACATACATGAATAAAAATATGCTATGAAATTCACCTAAAATTGGATTATAACAATAAAACTATTGATATTAAAGTAAGTAATAAGGGCATATTTAATGCTAACAATATAAGGACAATACAAATTTAAATACATAAATTTAATTTCTATTTTATCTTAAAGTCTACAACACACCTAAAAATAAAATAGATTTTGATACTTTTAACCTCTAACATACATTGCCCGATATTGATTATGCAACACAAAAGAGAAGAGATCATAAAAGTTTGGAAATTTCAGGGTAAATACCACTTACGGACTCTTGCAAATGTTATGAAATGCGCAACTCTCCAGCGCACCGTAAGATAAGATGTAGGGTGAGAAACCTGCAGAGTGGATAATATTCGCATTGTTACTGCTGATTACAAAATAATCGTTGAAAGTCTGTTCTTGACTCAAATGACGAAAAAAGTCTGTAGTTGTAGAGAATACCAGGGCATCGTTAATGGAGCCAATTCCAGCAGACAGAGGAGTTTACGACAGGAAAAATGGTCCCAGGTCACCTCTAGTTCATATACATGACACTATGGCGGCATAATGTTTCATGAAAGATGTGCTACGGCCGGTGACACTCCCCTACCTTCAGGGGGTGCCCAATGCCCTTTATCGACAGGATAACTCTCAGCTGCACATATCTCGAAACATCGAATATTCCTTGCAAGGTTTACATCTGCTCCTCAGGCTACTGTGCTTGCCAAATCTCTAACCAATCAAACAAGATTTGGATATGATTAGTTGTTATTTGCAGAATTTGCCACTGTTTCTCCTTCAGAAGATGCATTTTAGCATATGGTTGACAGAAAATGGAGAATCATTCCTCCAGACGTCATCCGTACTCTCATTGACTCTATGCCTAGACTTGTTGCTTTATGTATCGCCATCCACGGTGATCCTACAACCTACTGATCGGACACTGTTCTCACTTTCTATTATGCATATCATTTCTAAATACAGATCCCTTATTGTTCATTGCTGCCTCTATGCTTGTCGAGTTTCATCACTTTATGGCAATTCCATCTTAGTAATGCATTTTCAAAGTCGGGTAGTATATAGTCAACACGGATTTTAAGAAGACACTATTTACTGTAGTGCCGAAGCTTTTGGTTATATTTTTCCTATAAATGTTAAAAATAATTAATATGTTTTATGAGAATTTTCACAAACTTGAATTCTATTTTCGGAAGCAAATTAAAATGCATGTAATTGGAGAATTATTTTCGTATAGTAATATTTAACTTCTTCAATTACAAACTAAGTAACAAACTAAGTAACTACAAATTAAGTAACTTTCATATCACGATGCAAAACCACCGATTTTTTTTTTTTTTTTTTTTGCTATGGAAGTGAAAAAAAACTAATTATGGATTTTATAAAATTAAGAAATTTCAAGCCTTTTATGATACATTACATTAAAAAAATAATTTATATTTTCAATCAATGGTTTCAGATAAAAAAAATAATAATTTATCATTATAATTTCAAATTATTAAATATTTTTTTCATTTTAATGATAATTTGGAAAAAAATTTATTTAATTTAATTTCTATGTAATTTTTTCCTTGAACGTTTACTAAATAAAGTTTTTAATTGCTTTTTTATTTTGATGATTTTACTTACTTATAGTTCTTATTTTCATAGAATTAACGAAATTGCAATATTGTACACAGCAGCAACTATCAATACCTTAGTATACATAATCTTTAATGAAAAATATACAATTAAAATACAGTTATCGAATTAAGAAAATATTTATTAGAATTTGAACAACGTTGTGTAAAGAACAGGAGACTTTGTAGCTTTACACTTTTGGTAAATATTGAGCATTAGCGATGATATTCAAGCAAATGCTTACTTTCTGATCATTAGTCTTTGTTTAAACTCAAATAATAACTGTACTTTTAATTTTAAACCTCTACATATTATTCTTATTTTCTTCTATATACCTTCTGTTTATTAATATACTAAAAATATATACTAAAATGTTTAAATTTTTTTAATGTTTTCAAAAGCAATATTATAGAAAATCTGGCAACATTGATTTATAATATAAAGCTCAGAACATGATTGATTGCAGGCATCTACGGAAACGATGAATTAAATGTAATATTTATAGGTACCGTTTGAAGGCACAAGTGGAACAATCAAAATTGACAGAAACGGATTGCGTTCAACATTTTCTCTAGATGTTGTGAAAATAAATCGAAGAGGTATTGTGAAGGTAATTTCATTTTCAAAACTATACCAAATATTTTTACTCATTAAATAAAAATTGATTTTGCATGGCAATATATATATATACATACATACATACATATATATATATATATATATATATATATAGATATATATATATATATATATATATATATAAATTATTAATGATCGATAACAACAATAGTATTAACAAATAGAATTAACGTAAATTATTGCATAATTTTAATTAAGGATTTACTTTAATAACAGGAAGCAACTTATGATACAGAAAAGCAATTTCTGTACAAGAGTGCAGATTTGGATGATGTAATGGATACAAAAGCTCTTTTAAGGAATGCAACATTGAAAGTCAGCACAAAACTTGTAAGTTGCATTTGAGTACTTAAATTTTGATTTTTAATCAGAAATACTTAATCAAAGTCTATGCTTACATACACTACTGACCATTAAAATTGCTACACCATGAAGAAATGCAGATAACAAAATGATATTTATTGGACAAATATATTATACTAGAAATAGCAAGTGATTGAATTTTCAAAAAATTTGGCTGGATAGATCCTGAGACATCAGTACCCAGAACAACCGCCTCTGGCAGTAATAACAGCAGTTACACGCCTGGGCATTGAGTCAAACAGAGATTGGATTGCATGTACAGGTACAGATGCCCATGTAGCTTCAACACGATGCCACAGTTCATCAACCGTAGTGATTGGCGTTGGTGACGAGCCAGTCGCTCGGCAACCATTGACCAGACGTTTTCTATTGGTGAAAGATCTGGAGAACGTAATGGCCAGCGCAACAGCCGAACATTTTCCGTATAAAGGAAGGTCCGTACAATACCGTCAACATGCGGTCGTTCATTATCCTGCTGAAACGTAGGGTTTTGCTGGGTTCGAATAAAGGGTAGAGCCACGGGTCTACCCTTTAAACAGTGCACATTACTAGAAATGTAATGTGCACTGTTCAAAGCACCGACAATGCGAACAAGAGGTGACCGAGATGTGTATCCAATGGCAGCTCATATCATTACGCCAGGTGATAGGCCAGTATGATGAAGACGAATGCACGCTGCCAGTGTGTGTTCACCACGATGCCGCCAAACAGGGATGGGACCATCATGATGCTGTACACAGAATCTGGATTCATCTGAAAAGATGACGTCTTGCCATTCATGCGCCCAGGTTCGTCGTTCATCACACCATTGAAGGCGCTCTTGTCTATGACGCAGCATCAAGGGAAGCCGCAGCCATGGTCTCCGAACCGAGAGTCCATACTGCTGCAAACCTCTTCGAACTGTTCGTGCAGACGCTCATTGTCTTCCAAACTACCCCGTTTCTTGACTCTCGGCTCTCGTGACGTGGTTGCACTATCCATTATGGCCGTGCACGATCCATTAATATGCCTGTCCTCTCGGCTGCAAGTGATAGGTGGCCGTATGGCGTTCCGTATAATCTTCCTGAACCCATCGATTCCATATTCTGCTAACAGTCATTGAATATTGACCGACGCGAGCAGCAATACTGCGATAAAATAAACCGCAATCCCGGTAGGCTACAATTCGACCTTTATCAAAGTCAGAAACGTGCTGGTACGCATTTCTCCTTCTTACACGAGGCATCACAACAACTTTTCATAAGAGAACAACGTTCAAATGCAATTTGTGTATGAGGAACCGGCTGAACAATTTCCTCATTTAAACACAATGTAGGTGTCGCTACTGGCACCTGCTTTGTCTGAATGTGCTGAAAAGCTAATCATTTGCATATCACAGCACCTTCTTCTTTCGTATAAATTTCATGTCTGTAGCATGTCGCCTTCTTGGTGTAGCAATTTTAATTGCCAGAAGTGTATATATATATATATATATATATTATATATATATATATATATATATATATATATATATATATATATATATATATATATATATATATATATATATATATATATATATATATATATATATATATATATATATTTGCACGATCTTATGCAATGTTCTTTCAACTATGAATAATAAAGTTTAATTTTATAGAACCATTAGGAATATAAGTCTTCCAATTAAAAAACTTAAATAATAATAATAATGTTATTTAAATAAAAAATATTGAATTACGTAATGTATTTAAAGTTTTTCAACAAATTTACGTTAATTGTTTTTCGAATATTTTCAGTAATTTTATTAAAGTGTTTGTAGCTTGTGGTATGCACCCATCTCATCATAATATGCGTAGGAACTCGTACACATTTATTCCAAAGCGTGACTTAATTCACTAAAGTGTTGTAAAATTTGAGTTTAAAATATTCTTTGATTAATAAAATTTTGCAATGTTGAATGCAATTTGTACTTAAATCTTATCTCAAAATTATGTTCATTAACATTTCTTTATTCTGATTTAATGGAACAACATTCTGGTTTTTTTTAGCACAATTATAAAAAGTTTCTTGGAACATAAAAAGTAAATAAAGTATGTAAATGACATAAATTGACAAAAACAAAACAAATGTTACTGTGTTTGAAAAGTTCGACTGATTTACTGCGACATCATTATCTCTCACTCTGTGTTGGACCGCTCATATTATTTAATCATTTCCACTTTTTTATCAATATGCTACTGTAATCTGAAAAATAAGCATCTGTTAAAATGAAAATGATTGCTCTTATCAGGATTTTTATGAATACTTGTATAAAATCAGAAGTTCTTGAATGCCCCAGTCTTGAAAATATGAGCAATATGTATGTTGCCCAAATTATTTTAAGCATTTTGAAAGAAAAATTATTATAGGTATGATTTAAAATTCACATCAAATTACATGTTGAAATATTTAATGCTTATTCTCTGTTACATGAGTTTTTAAAAGTGTTCCTTGAGGTTTATTGAAATCAAATATAATATGTATCAAGTTTTATTCTTCAAAATATTTTTCATAGATATTTTTCAGTTTTTACAAGTTAATGAAAATAAAAATTGATACATCAAATGACTTTTCAAAAGATATACCAGCAAGTAAAAATAATACAAAAAAGTAAAATACATACAAGAAAGTAAAAACTCAATGCCCATTTTTGATTATTATATCAGTGGCTAAATTCAAACCAAAGTATTTTTAAAAAAGGTAATATTACCACATTTAACTTTACTGAAGGATTATGACTTTTCTCGAATGACTGAATAATAAGCTAGGACTATAGAAAGATTAAATGATTATTATAAACCCCGATTTTTTTCACTGACATAGCAATATTTACAATTTGACAATGATAAATTCAAAAACCATTAATGTGCACAAAATCGTACTAAAATGCAGATTAATTAATTTATTTCGTTAAATTCGGAAATCTAGAATAATAATTAAACAATTTAACCTTTAATAATTTAAAGATCGTTTAAATATAGGAAACTCACATTTGATATTGAAATATTTCAAATAATTTATCTTATGCTTCAGTGATCTGTGTTTTTAACTTTCTTAACATATAATAATATACCAATTATATTAAATTAAAGGCAGAAAATTAACTATGCTTCCATGCAGTGTGCTTACCATGTTGTTATTTACAATGACACACAAAACGAAACCCATAGTTTAGTGTCTTAAAAGAAGTTTATAAATTAAAAAGAAGTGAAAGTAACATTTAATTTATTAGTTGAATTGGGTAATAAACTAAGGGAATTTAGAATAAATACAAAATCAGGTGAAGTAAAGAATTCGTCTGAACAATATAATTTATTTAATTTTAATCTTATTTTAAAGTATGCTAGTAAATGATAAATTACTTGAAAATAGGAAACGATTTGATAGAGTAATGAAACTGAATAATTAAAGGACCAACTAGCCATGGACGTTATTTTACAATGAGATTCACGATGTGACTGTGCAATGAATATGAAATTATTTAAAACTATATTTGCGTATTTTATTCATTAAGTATTTGTAAAATAAATTAATTAATTGGAAACTTATTCGTTAAATTAGTAATTGATTAAATAAAAATGTTCATCACAATTAATGAAAAGAATACGAAAAAATTCAAAATGTTTATAATAACGATTTTCTTTAAACAAATAAAGTATATCCCATTTTTATTAGATATGGAGTATTTTAATTATAGAATATTATTAAAGAAATAAAAATTGTCAAAAAATATAAAAATTGCAGATTGTATTCAAAAGGGGGATTTGTTGTGTTCAGTATGGTGAGATCTTTAAATGTATGCCTGTGGTATATTACATGCATATTTTAATATATGTTCATGAAATATACATGGTGCGCACTTGAAATTTAGAATTAGCTTTTTCATGATATTCTGTGCTTCCATCTATCATGCATTCCACCATCAAAATTTGTAACTACATGTGTTATAAACAATGATGTAAACACAAATAGATATGTGACACACTACTATGAATTGATACATTTCCAGTTGATTCGATACATTATATTAATATCGCATAACACATTTTCATGTATAGAAACATTGCAAAATTTCAGGTCATATGTCATAGAAAGCAATTGCCTCATTTTGTGATAAAAAATAGACAAATAAATAAAAGCCAGAAATGTATTTTATAATGTATTAATCTATTTCTCTCTCACTTTTTATACCTTTTATTTTATTTACAACATGTGAAAATATATAGCAAAAGTTTGTCTCTATACGAGAAGCAATTGAGCATCATCATAATTCTTCAATTGCAGAAGATCTGTGATATCTGCCAATTCGTCTAAGGCTATACAGCTCTTAATGCTATACAGTTCTTCAAATCATTTGTTAAATTATATTCAAGAGATGTATCAATTGCAGTTATGTGTCGTTTGGTTGTGTGTCCCGAGATGGGAATTTGCAAAGCAACTTTGTCCAGTACTGTATTATTCGGATATAAAACTTTAAGTACATCCTCCTAGTTACTTTTAATAAATTCTACCTCTCCATACGAATATTGTGTAAGAGCAGTCTTCCAGGCAATAATAAAACTGGCATCAGCCACATTATTTGCTTTATTTCTAAGTGCCATCAGAATTCACTGTTGTTTATTTAAATTTGATTTTAAAAAATCATGTTTACCTTACCTTAATATGCAATTTGGTGGATACTGATTAAAATATTGAGGATTATTGATTTCATAATATTGAGGTAAATTGCTACCTTTATAATTTTTGTCCGTATAATTACAAATAACACATTAGCCCTTCCCGTTATTTTCAATAAATAAAGAAATTCTACACCCATTCATTATTGAAACTTGTATTTTCTTCTTTTATTTTCGTTTTCAATCGTCATATTTTAAAAGAACTGTAAATAAATAAAGGAATTTATAAAATACAAATCTTATGTTTCATTAAATCAACAATAATACGTACGACTTTCTATGAAACAATTTATGGCTGACTTACCAGAAATTACAGATTACAAATTATATCCGTAGCAAGAATTATACAATTTGATTCCTCCAGAGCACAATGTCAAATGTTCATTAAAATGAAAGTTTAGCAATTCAAAATTGGTTCACAGCCGGTCGATTACGGATGATTATGCCAAGTTTTATGTTCATTCGCTCAGTTTTGGATGAGTCATATCATTCTTAACTTAGATGAAAACGCATTTTTTTCAACGTTGAACCATTGAACTTAGTCTCCCATATTTGTTCTGAGTAATGTAAAAGACATTTTTAAACACATATAAAACGAAGATATCTATTTTTTTAAAATATAATTACAGAAAAATTAAAGAGAAAAACTCCGGTTCATTTATTGAGAGCTACAAATAATTCTTCAAAGAGCCTCAGGATGACCACCCCTAATATATGTGCTTAAAAAATATGTTTTAGAAATATGTATAATTACTTTTTGTACACCACTAAAATGCTACTGCATACATGAAAGTATGGCTTTTCTGAAGAATCTTTTACATCAAAATGAACATAGTAGACACAAACTAAATATATAACATTGATTAGCTTTCACAAGTAAATTGTCTTAAATTTTGTAATTATATCGTGGATATAATTATTTCTATTCTTCTATAAATTTTGCAACATATTCTTTAACTTAATCTGCAATCAGATAAGGGCAAAGACCAATTATTATTGATATATATATATATATATATATATATATGTATGTATGTATGTATGTATATATATATATATATATATATATATATATATATATATATATATATATATATATATATATATATATATATATATATATATATATATATATATATATATATATATATATATATATATATATATATATATATATATTTTATTATAAAAGAATATGTGTTTCAATCTACATATCTCATGCGTATGGTTGATTTGTTTGTCGCTCAACGGTCATTTTTGCATACTAGGGCTAATTAGACAGTTTAAAGTGGATCCCGAAACACTACAAACATCCATGCCCTGGATGGGATTCGAAACCACGAACTGTTGAACCGAAGGCAAGAGCGCTAACCATTCAGTTGCCAGTTCGGCTCATGCCTCTAAAATAGGCATATGTTCATTGTTTTAGTCATGATATAAATTTTTTATTTGTATTTTTTGTTCCCTTTATATGTTTTTAGCCTTATATTTTTCCATTTGGGGAATACGTTTACTTCATATTAACCAAATAATTTACTTAAACGATAGGTAATATCTGGAAGAAAATATTATAGGCTAGTGTATACAATTTCACGTGATTTTATATAATATTTTTATTATTGATTAGAATAGAGAAATCATAATTTCGAAACTTTATAAATTAAATCATTGGACTGCTACAAAGAAAAATTATAAATATACTAATTATTATATCAAAACATAATTATATACTTAAATATTATGTTTCCAAAAAATACTTTAAATTATTGTCTTTAAAAACTGCAAGTAAGTACTTTGTCACATTATTTCTGGTTTTATTACATAGCATAGTGACAGAAAAATGGAAAAAAATATCGAAACATTTTATATTAAAGGTTAGTTATATTGTACAATTGACATAACTTTAATTGAAACCATAGAATATCAAAAATGTGTTCTCTAATAAATAAATTCCTCCTTCAGTTAGAGCCATTTATCATGGAAGAAGAATCACCTGAGCTTACAGGAAACGACAAATTCAAAGGATTTTGTAAAGATCTCTTAGATAAACTTTCAGAGATGTATGGCTTTAAATATATCATCCATAAAGTAAAAGATGAAAGCTACGGAAGTAAACAACCTGATGGATCTTGGAATGGTATGATTGGAGAACTTTTGAATGGCGTAAGTTCATTTAATATCTCAAAACTTTAATTTTGAATACAATCGAACAATTACTAAAGCCTTAGAAAATTACTAAAAATAATTAAGTATATATTTTAATTTCTATGCAGATAAATTTTAATTCTTCATTAAATAAGTTTTAAAATTACATTTAGGGTACAGTAATGTAAATTATTTATTTGATTCCAAAAATTGATAAATGCGATAAACATGTACATAAAACCAATATAGTATTATATACGTCTGTATTATAGAGAAGCACATTCATTTAAATTATAAAATATTATCTATTTAAATTTCTTCCAAAATGCTTTCTCAAATTGGGATATAAAAATAAAGATCAGGTGTGATAGCAAAAAAAAAATAGTATATGATATATAGGGAAGCATTTTACAGCACAATGAAATGTGTTCAATCAGATATTTATTTGTAAATATGTAAACTTGGTATTTGCAAATAAATATCTGGTCTGAAAAATAGTATATGATATATTGGGAAACATTTTACAGCACAATGAAATGTGTTCAATCAGATATTTATATGTAAATATGTAAACTTGGTATTTGCAAATAAATATCTGGTCTGAAAAATAGTATATGATATATAGGGAAGCATTTTACAGCACAATGAAATGTGTTCAATCAGATATTTATTTGTAAATATGTAAACTTGGTATTTGCAAATAAATATCTGGTCTGAAAAATAGTATATGATATATTGGGAAACATTTTACAGCACAATTAAATGCGTTCAATCAGATATTTATTTGTAAATATGTAAACTTTGTATTTGCAAATAAATATCTGGTCTGAAAAATAGTATATGATGTATTGGGAAACATTTTACAGCACAATGACATGTTTTCAACCAGATATTTATTTGCAAATAAGTAAACCTTGTATTTGATAAATTTGGTAATTATTTTAGGGGAACTTTCTCTCAGCAACATTGAACAATACATAGGCCATAAAAATCCTAACACAATGTTATTATTAAAGCCGATAATAATTTACTGTGTGAAAACATATATAGTATACAATAGTTACAGCAAAATTCTAAGTAATCCTACATTTATCTTGATGTATTCAGATAATCACACACACATTTTAGTTAGACTTGATGCTATATATATACATACATAATACCGAACAATAATATCAGGATTTCTTAAACAATACTTATGTATCTATATGTATCCAGACAACCACTAGTTTAGTTGCACTTGATGTGTTATAGTGTAAAATAAGTGGAATATTTACAGAAGTCTTTAACTATGTCTCCTCATGATAATTCTCATTACTAATTGATTATGGTTTTTGATTTTTTTATTTTACTTGCATGTCTGCAACTTTAATTCTAATACTATATTATAATATTTTTCAAATAATTTATTTTCCATTTTGCAAGTGAAAGTTTGTGGATATACTTATAATAGTCCTATTCTAATGTATGATTTAATTCCGCGAAATATTCATAAATTTCCAACAGAATTCCAAATGTGGCTCCTCTAGGGGAATAATTTTGTACCAAGACTGCTTCTGTTGATTTGAAATACCTGTTTTCAAAAAACAAACGTAATTACGACCATTTACTCAAAATCATATTTAATATATCTCTTTAAATATTGAATCCTACAACAGCAACTCAAACAGTAATGAAAATAAAGAAAATATTACCCTAAAATTCCGTATTAGTTTATCTAATATCCTTTAAACTCAATTCAAACGTGTATCCGATATTTGTTACGTTTATTTTTTTGTCTTCTTTTTAATTTATCACGAAAATCTAACAATTTGTATAATTTACCAAAATATTTTTGCATATCATATTTTATAATAGAGTATGTTAGTACTCATGGTTTTTTGCAGCAGCTAAAAAGACCGAAAAAAGAAAACCATAAAAATATTCAAATATTTCATAAATACTTAAAGTAAAAAAGTATAAGAACATATTACAGAATATATTTACGTATGTAAAACATTCATGAAAAAAAAATTAACATTTATTATATGGAGAATTAGCTTTAACGTAAAATAAATAAAGTAAATATTAATCAATCGCAGATTCTTAAAATGCTTTCTTTGAACGATATAAAATATTTAATTTGCTTCGAGTATCCATAAAATTATTTCTTAACCATGGATGTTATGGAAAAAATTGAGCCTTTTACTTCCTTGAATAAAATTCATTGACTTAATATTTTTAGGACAAAGGTGATTGCAAAATCAAAGATCACTCAAATCCCAACAGTGACTTACACTGATAGAAAACGTGTACCCATGCATTGATACATGTACATAAAATTTTATTTAAAAAAATACTTCACAATTTTATTAAATTGACAAAGCCTTTATGATTCACACATGATATTCACATAACAAATTACGCATGATACGCTCCACAAAAATCCATAGAAAAGGGACGTACATGAAAATAATTCACTGTGAGTAAAAACACAACAGACCTTTTTTAAAATTTTTAAAATAAAAATCTAAATAATCCTATTAACTATGCCAAAGGTGTTTATTTATATAATGATTAAATATTTTTAAAATACATTGCAAAAAACATTTTAATATATAACAATAAGAGAAGAAATGAGATAATAGGAAAATTATTTCAAAGAAAAATAAAAAATGGTTTAAGGAGATAGCAGATATTTTCCTTGAAAGTTTTCCACAGAATGTTTTATAAAATGCTAAGAAGGGGGAAAATATTATAAGCAGTCTCTCTCAATGATAAATTATACTCATATATAAAACTTAATTATTTTTATTTTCAAGATAGACGAATTCAGAATATAAGAAAAAAATAGTTCACAGACATAAAATTATTAAATTATTTTTAACTGTTAAATAAAAATGGTGATTTTTTTATTTTTATTTACAATTTAAAAAAATTTTTTTACAAAAAAAAAGAAAAAAAAACATTATATCAATAAATGAAAAAATATTTCTATACAAAAACAAATGGAAAAATATTTTAAATTTCCGAATTGAATCTTAATAGCTTATTGATGACTATTTTTTCATTAAATTTGTTGTTACGATACTTTTTAAGTGAACATTTGAGGAACCAGAAGTAATTCTTGAATATGATTTTAAAAACCTAATGTATTATTAATTAGTATAAAATATGCGAACATACTTTTAGTTTTATGGTAAATATAATCTCATATTTCATATCAATTAATTTAATCAATTAAATGTTTATTATTTAACTTGTAGATTTCATACTATTTTTAAATATACAAAAATATAAAATTTGGAATCACAAATTTAATTACACAAGAAAATATAAGCTTCCTAGCGACTATTATGTATCTCAAAATATAATTTAATTTAATAGAAATACAATTTTCCATAAAATAATATCATGTTTTACATGTACATAATATTTATTTTCAAAAATCAATTTTAATGTGATCTGTTTTTTTACAGGTATGTTTTAATAAAATAATTTTGCAGATCACAATTGACACCAAATAAGTTTCTAGCGTAGATTTTAGAGACCTTTATGTCAAATAGTAATGAAAATTAGTAGCATATTTCCGGTTTTGTAATTTTCATTTTAGGCTTATAGATAATTTTAAGAAATGCTTATGAAGAAATTATAAATTAATATGTTGACTAACATTCGTTCTTTATTAAATAAAAAAACCTATATGAGAATTTCATAAGTAAAAACAAAACAACATTTAACTAATTCTTTTCAAAAGTCCCACAATACATTTAAAATGTAAATGCTGAGACACGAAGATTTATGTTGAATTATCTATACTGTAATATTATTGTACACACTGTGTTGTATGAATTTGCTTTTATAAATGTATTCATTTGAAAGTAATTTTCTTTTTATGTAGCACAGTTAGATATTCATTAAGCAGACCAAGCTTTTGTGAAGCTTAGATTATCCTTCATTTTTATGTGTCTCGTACTGAATTTCAAATTTCAAGCAATATTTGTAAATAAATTTTAACTCTTAAAAGTTTGCATACAATAAACAATATATTATTTTAATGGGAAAATATAATCCTAATAAATGATTATAAGCAAATTTTTATTGAAGTTAAATTTCCAATTTCACTAGAAAAATATATATTTTAATATGAAATGACTTAAGTAATGAATTTAATTGAGAATTGAAAAAAAATAAATAACTCCAGGAATTAAAATGCGTAAAATTCTATATTTAATTTAAATATTTTTATAAAAAAATATTTAAAATGTCTATATTTTCACAGCCGTTAGTCATTTCAGAAAAGACAAAATTTTTCATTTTAAAGCTATGATTTCTATGAACATTCTATACACTTTCTTTGAAAATATTGACTATTTTATGAAACAAAAGTCAAATCACATTCGATGGAAATATACTATGACAGCAATACAAGTTATTTTGTAAATTGTTATGTTTCCAGGAGAAATATTTTTGAAATTCTGAAAAGGGTTGAGAAGTTAAAGCCATTCATTTCATATTATGTCAAAATTGATTTTCTTTAACATCTTTTTGACACCATCATTAGATTTTCTTTAAATATAGTATCATTTTTTTCTTATATATTTTATTAAAATGTTTCTAAATAAGTCATATTTTTCATAATAAATTTCTGAAGACTTGTATACAACTGATATATTTTTCCAGGTACTTATTCATGCATACTATTTCAAATAATTTCATACAAAATGTAAAATTTAACAATTTCCTTTGTACAGTTATCACAGAAAGTGAACTGAATATACAGACATCAGACAAAATAAATATTTTAATTGTCATGTTTCAGCTGCAATACATTTTGATGATTTACCTCACTGCATTTTTAACATAACACTAAAATTGGAGATAAGTTATATTATATTAATTTATATGTGTGTATTATAGTAGTAAATTATTAGTGACGCGGAAATAAAAATAGTGCCAAACTAATATTGAAAAGTTTAGTCTTCTCTAATTGAGAAAACATAAATCATATGTGAGTCTTGTAAATTTTATTCAGCATAATTACATAGATTATTTTTGTCCATAAAAATGCTATATTTAAAGTAAGATAAGGAATAATGAAAGATAACATTTTATGAATCAAAAAGGAACATATAAAATAAGCAATATTTTTTTTTCTTTCAAGGTTGCTGACATAGCTATAGCAGATTTATCTATCACTTATGAACGAGAGGAAGCGGTTGATTTTACGTTGCCTTGGATGACTTTGGGAATCAGCATTCTTTTTAAGAAGCCGGAAAAACAGAGTCCACCAATGTTCTCCTTTCTTAAGCCACTGTCCTTGGAAGTATGGTTCTATATGGGTACAGCTTATCTGGGAGTGAGTCTTTTCCTCTTCATTTTAGCTCGAGTGAGCCCTTATGAGTGGGTAAATCCTCATCCCTGTGACACTGAAAATGACACTGTGGAAAATCAATTTACGTTACTAAACTGTTTCTGGTTTACGATTGGGTCTATTATGCAACAAGGATCAGACATTCTTCCAAGGTAAACACAAGTTTTAACTTCAAAATTTAATCAACATTTGAGTGTTTTGTAGAGAACAAACCCAATTCTTTGACATTTACAATGTTAATTAATAATTAAAGTGTAGAATTACTTCTCTTAGGTTTGTAGAATCGTTAATTTGTATATTTATTTTCACTTTCTACAAAAGTAAACAATGAGAATAGAATTGAATTCTATTTGCATTGGTTAAGTATGAAAGAGTAGCTTAAAATTATTCCTTCTAATATAGTTGAAACAAATGAAATCAGTAATTATATAGTGAATATGTATATAAGCCAATACAGAGTATAATGGAGATTTTAAAAATTAAAATATTCACCGTTTATGGTGAAAATGTATATTATTCTTATGATTTATCAAGTCAAATACTTATCTTACTTAATTAATAATTTGATTACATATAATGTTGTTTTATTTTTAATTTTTTACTACCTTTATACGACAAGAATATAAATAAGTAATAATAGAAATGTGTTATATAACTTATATTTTACTTACTCAAGCTAAATTTTCACTGCTAATGCTAAGAACATTAAAGGGATCAATGACTTACTTTAAAGTGTTATATGAAATATTATACATGTAGACACAACTTAAAAAAATGTATTTTAAAAGTGATTAAATCTAATTTTCATTCAGAAAATTATATGGCTTTATTTAATTTTTTAAAAAAATTACAATGTTTACTGATTTATATAAAGATAAATATTTATTTTTCTAACTATCTTGATTAAAATCACATATTGTTACTCATAATAGTAGATAAACGTGTATCAATTGATGTTAATAATTTCTGAAAATTTTCTATGAATATTAACAAATTATACACGTTTAATTGCACTACAACTTCTATATAATTTTAGGCTCAAAATTAATATAATTTTTGTATAACTAATTTAGATTTCTTATTTAAGGTTTAAGACATATTTTAACTAGATTTTATAAACATAAAATTTCTAAACAAAAGTAACATTCATACTCTAAACTTAAATGATCTATCTAACGATTCTGAATCTAAACTGTAACCGTATTATCTCCACATCCATAGCCAGATTGAGGACTAAACACATCAAGGGAATGAAAATATACCCCGATATTCATTGAAGAAACAGGAGCTGTTCCCATTGTACGGACACTGAACTCCCTCGCTATGATATGTTTGACTGTCCTGCAGTATTGGCAAAGCTCTTTAAGATCCGTGTAGACACTTTTGTCTACATGGCTTGGACACTTTTAAATCAAACTAATTCCTTTGCACTACTTTACAAGACAAGAATGCAAAAACAATTTTGATTATTTTCAGTAACAATTAAAATGCTCATGGAAATAAATCAATAAGGATTCGTAAATAGAAATTGAACCCCTATTTGATCTACTTATGATTTATCTTTTTATAAATTATTAATTATTTAACTTGTTATACCTTGTAGCAACGAATTTAAATTATGTGTTGCTGACAATTTTTTTTCCATTATATATTGGCTATTTTTAAATAGTCTATCCCATATATAGCACATTTTATATCTATGTAAACTATATATTAGATATACCACATTTAAATATCTTATGAAAACTAAAATATCTATGTTTATAAAAAACACCGTAAAGCTTAAAAATTGTTAATTTTTAAACTAAAATTATACAAATTGTATAATAGCGTTATTGATACTTTAGTACATACTTAAGACTATTGCTTAACAAGTCTGTTAAAACTAATGAAAATTTGAACAGTAACGTAATATAGAATACTGCTTATGCCCATGCCTCTAACTGCTTCTTGATTTACCAGTGCCCGTACTTCCATTCTGAACTTTAGGGAGAGTGATTAAATTTGCTATGAAATGTTGATTTTTTTAGTACTTAACTTTTAAAGGATACATATGTTTGGGTTTTCGGAAATTACGATTCACTTTAATGTGAAAAAACATTCGAAATAAATTATTTGTTATTTTTCTGATATTTCTTAAATTATGTATTGAATGTTTAAATGTTAAAGTTGATAAAAGTTTACTTACGGGTACTTTTTGAATTATTTGTGATTTTAGCCATATGTGAATAAGAAAATAATAGGATAGTTGACAAAATGTAAATAACAAAACGGCAACCTTAAAACTATGTAAGATAAAACGATAATAAAACTAAAATTACTAAAAAATAAAGATTATCAAATATTTTTGCCAAATTAAGGGGTATCAGTATATACTCTTAATCTTTATTATCTTTCAAAAGACATTTGTTTTATGTATTCTAATGAAAATACAAAAAAAAATAGTTAAAAATCTTTATTAATAATGGTAGTTCGTGAAGAGATAAGTTGCATTTAGTTTTTCAGAAAAACTTGTAAGTATTTGCATTACATGCAGGAGTTAATGAAATTCACTGCGTCGCAAATCTGCTCTTTATTACTCCAACATGTTTTACTTTTTTAGAATTACTTTCCCATTTTATCAATCTGCGAAGTCCCATTGTCCCTTCTGTTTATTACTAATATCAGGATAATTGCCCTGGTGGTTCCTTGTCCCTCCAGTGGAGGGGAGAAGATCAGACTGTCTCATCTAGTATTCGCAGTAGTGATCTAGGTCTATGATACACATATTGCTTAAGAGCTTTCCCTACAAGTCATAAGTGCACTGCTTGTTATGCACTGTTAAACCACATACTCCAGTGTCTTGATTTAACTAGAGGGGATCTCTATGATAATTAGCTGTACGAATTTTATCTGCATAAATTTCGAGGAGTAATTAACTTTGTTTTACATTACTATAAAAAGGAGAAATTTAAACAAAAAGATAAGTAGTTTTTTTTAAATGGTCCTCAAGCAATTATTTATTTAAAACAATGCAGCTCATTTTAGATCTGCTATACTATTCAAAAATAATTTAGCATTTTAAACTTTTGTATTGCGTAAGAGAAATAAATGCTTAGTTCAATATTTTCTAGAAAAAAAATTTATATACTGACAGCAATCAATAGATTTAACTCATCTTACAATTTTAATAAAAATGCAAATTATATACAGTAGTGAAGCCAATGAAAAGAAAATTTTATAAAATACAATGACAATTTAATTTTTACTTATAAATTAAATTTTCACTCTTCAAAAATTTTCTAATTGATAAAGGTATTTCTGATGCTTTCTGAAATATTGTATCTTTTAGAACAGAAAAAAAAAATCAGTTTATAATTTATTCAATGATTATGTGGACATAAAAGTTAACAAAGCTTCGTTGTTAGAAGGACATTTTCACATAAAAATGTTAAAATAATTCCTCTGATTTAAACTTTTATTCTATTTTTAGAAGTTGGAAGGTGCTGCACTATATGCTTAGAAATTTAAACTTTTATTAAATATACATCTCGATCCTAAAAAAATATCTCTTATACTATACTTTACTTTATTTGATTATCATGATGCATTGATTAAATTTTAAGGCATCATGATAATCAAATAAATTTGGTGTTATTAGTTGAAAAAAATATGTCTAATACTACATTGTTATTGCACATTTAAAATGCTCTTTTAGATCCTGTATTTTTCCAAGGAAAATCATGTTTTAAATTTAAACTCAGAATTCCTCAACTCTTTTAGGGCTGTATCTACAAGAATTGTGGCTAGCAGCTGGTGGTTTTTCACGCTTATTATGATATCTTCATACACTGCTAATCTGGCAGCTTTTCTCACCGCTCAACGAATGAGTTCTCCCATTGAAAATGCCAATGATCTTGCTAAGCAAACCACGATACAGTATGGATGTGTTTATGGTGGCTCAACTATGGGATTTTTCAAGGTAAAAAAAATTTTGTGATTGAATAAACAAATTTTTAAAGCCTCATATGCAATTATTTTCCATGAGTAAAGCTATAACTTTACATTATCTATTTCAATGGATACATTTATGAAAATTTCTCAACGATTAATAATTTTATATTGTGAAGCAATATTTAATAATTTCTTTTGAATTAAATAATATTCCTTAAATACGTTTTTAAGATTTAATTTAAGGCAATTTTAATTATATGAATACTTTTATAAAAAATAATAAATTATTCATTAAATTTCAATTGGTGTGCTAAGTTCCAAGCACAAAATTCTCGATTGTAAATTAAAAATTGAAATTTTATTGTAAAATACTGGAATTTTAATAAAACTAATTTTTAATATAAAGTTTATTTTCCAAAACATAATATTTTATTAAAATTTCATCATATATTTTCCAATTATAAGTAAATATTTTTAATATTACATAGTAATGCAAAATCCAAAAAACTTTTCAAAATTGTAATATCAATTGATTTTATAAGTAATTAACGTAATTTAATTTCCTCATTTATATATGAAAATTTTTTCCAGTCAGAAATAGTTTGCCATAACTGATTTTGTAATTGGTATTTTAAAAAATTAAAATCATCATATATAATATAATGATTTTAAAATTACTATAAAAATATTTGTGAATATTACGTAATAATAAGCTGAGATGTGTGATTTTGATTTAGAATGCTATTTTTTTAAAAAAAAATTGAAGTTCTATGTTTTTTTAATTAAAACTTTACTTTAAAAATACATTCCTTTTTTCAGAACGAAGTTACTACCTTTTCATATTTGTATTAATTCCACATTTCGTGAAAAATGTGGCATTTACGACAAACAAATCATTTGTTTATTGTAGAACTCTAACTACTCAGTGTATAAAAGAATGTGGTCTTTCATGGAATCCCAAAGACCTTCCGTTTTTGCTGATACGAATGACAAAGGAGTTGAGAGAGTGAAAATGGGTAATTATGCTTTCTTGATGGAATCTGCTGCTATCGAATACATAACAGAAAGAAATTGTGATTTAACAAAAATTGGTGGCGAATTAGATTCAAAAGGATATGGAATAGCCACGCCTCCTGGTGAGTCAGATTTCCAAAATTTATAAGACATTTAAATTTATTTTGAAATATGTATTCAGTTATTAACACTCAAATTTTCAAATATTACTATGAAAATGAAAAACGAAACAATACAAGCTTTACGCAATAAAATATGTTTATTTTATTGGAATGAAATATATTTGTTGTAAATATACCTAATGTATTTACAATATACGAATTGAATTAATGATTAACTTCACTTTAGGTTTCTACCCTTTGAAGAGATAAATCTTAAATTTATTCATAAAGCTAACTGGTGTGAAAGTAAATTTAAATTAATGCCAGGCTATTTGATGATTTTTTACTTTCATTTAGCAATTTAAATATTAAGATCTCATTTAATTCTGCCCCAAAACAAGGAGCTTCCGTGGCTGAGATGCTTCACGATGTTTTTCGATAAGTACAACATAGGGGTTCATGATGCGCCGTGGGTAGTGATTTTGAGGATAGCCACATTCTCTCTATATATAGTTTGCTAAAATTCCATGCGTTGGGGGTACGAGGCCACTTTAATCTGTGAGATTCTTCCTCTGGTGTGGTGTGCATGTTAAGGGAAGGGTACCAATTGAATTAATAATTGCCAATGAATTAAAAAATACAACATCCTACCATAAATTAGAGGTTATTGTTAGAAATTTAATCTAAATGTCATTGAATACGCTAAGACTGACATTTTTTATTCTTATACATGCATCATATTGACACTGTCACAGTAAATTAAGCTAGTAAGAATTCAACATGTAAATGCATGTGAACTCGTACAAAATGTAGTCTCATTTTAACACTTTGTCACCGCATCCCATATTTGTATGTTAAAATATTTTGAAATCATACTTAATTTTTTTAAGTAGTAATGCGTTGCTATGAAATATTAACTCGATTTCATCTAGAAATAGAATTTTCCATTATGTAAATCCCGTATTTATCCATCGTGTTGACAATATTGGGAAAAGAGCCAATGTCATATCAGGAATGTAATGGTTTCGATACTGATTCATCTGAAGCCATATATATTGTTTTCTCAAATGGTGGTTATTGAACATAAAATGTTTCCTTGTCGCAATGTGTTCTAAGTGAAATATTTCATCTGCTAGTAGCACTAGTGTAAGGGCATCCTAGAAATTTTTCCTTTTACTTAAGCTAACGTTGTTTAGGACTACACATTTTCACACTTACAAAGTGATAATAATGCCTCGAAATGTTACAATGAAAGATTTAAATTTACGAAATATTTTCGCAAAAATAATGTAAATCGCAGTATAAATTCTAATAATATTTCAATGAATATTAGTTCCTAGAATGTGACATAAAATTGTATTAATATAGGATTCTTTAAACTAGAATTATTCACACATTTAGTTTGGATAATTTATTTTCACTTAAAATCCTTATTGTGTTCGTAGAAAATTCATTTATTTTCTAATTAAGAACATCCACAAGGAAGATAGTACGACTTTTATCTGAATATCTTTTCTCTCGCATCTTGAAATAAAGTAGTTTTATATTGCATTTTGAATTGCTGTGTTTGTAATTAGTTTTTGAATTAATTATACTTGATTTGATTTCCCAATAAAAATGCTTATTTTAAGCCGTACAGTTCTTTTTTCGTGCCGAAACTGTTTTTCCTTCATAGAAGAAGCGTTTCTGATTCTTTATCTTTTAGATTTAACACCCATGTAAAACCGCTTCAAAAATAAAATAAAAGTACGATATTGTATTCCTTTTCCCTCCTTCATTTTTTACAGTATTATATTTCATTTAAAATATAACAATATTTAATTATTTTTATTTTTTTGATAAATGTCTTGTTTTTGCCATATTGAATGAATGTGAGTGCATCTTTTAAAAGTTCGCTTGCTTGAAAGTCCTTGAAAACGTATAAAGAAGATTATTGACTTCAATATGCAATAAATTCGTAACTGTGTGTATGAAGCAGTTTTTAAACATCCTACATATATTAGATAAATGTATTCTATTGCGAGGGAAAAATGTGATGTGATTTTATTTACTTAATTTAATCCTTTGTAAATATTTGATTATTCATAATATATAGTTTCTTATTAACTAAATGAATCACGCGCGCGAATGTTTTCATTAATATTTATTTATTCATATAACCAGCATGCTTGAAAAAACCCTTAAAATTTGGTATTTAATATATTGTGAAATACGCCTTTATATTTTTATATCATTGTGTATGAAATAAAATAAAATCGCACTTTCATAATATACGAGTTTCTTCATAAAATATAAGAAAAAACTATTCACTTAGAATTATATTTTTATTAATGCTATTAATTAATGATTATTTTAATAATGCTGGTTTTTTTATTTTATTTTTAATTCCATTCAATTTTTTTACCATAATATCTATTCCAATTAATTCTAAAACACATAACCAAATAAAGTATGTTGAATTAAATAATATAACTAACCATATTTTTATGAATTCATGATATAATAATAAATGCGTTTAATATACAGGTTCTCCATACCGCAATCTCCTCTCTAGTGGAATTCTTAGTATGCAGGAACATCAAGAATTGCAAATACTGAAAGACAGATGGTGGAAAGTAGGTTCTAAATGTCCGGATGATAGTGGGGCATCTTCGAATGAGATGGGAATCCGCAATGTGGGAGGTGTTTTTCTTGTCCTTGGTATTGGATCGTGTCTAGGAATCATCGTCGTCATAATGGAATTTGTGTGGAAAGCCAATAAAATGATAGAAAGGGTAAGATAATATTTTTGATCTTAGAGAAGTAATAGGGTAAGCCTACCTTTTTAGGTTATATCTACAAACTTTAAGTTACCTTTTAATAAATATTTAAAATAATTAAATGTTTTATATTATTTTTATCACTGTGTAAAACTGCTGAAATATTCTGATCAGCATCAATATGAATTACAAATATTCTGATACTAAATTGTAAAATTAATTGATGAGTTGTTTAAATACAGAATTATTTTAGATGCTTTCGTTAATGATGGCTTATGAATGAAACATAAGCTGCAGTTTAATGAACATTTTAACCTATACTTTTCAATTTATAAAACATTAAATTATAAAAACACAAATATTACATTTTTAATTAAAGTAAAATATAATGTTAATATTTAAACATTGCTTAGAATTGTTTGATTTTTAAGTTAAAATAAAGTCACTTATTTCATTTCTTGCACATATTACAGCATATAAAACATATATATTTGCTTCAAAAATATCCAACAAATTCAGTGCTATCACTTTATGAAGATAAATTTTATAATCTAAACAGAATTAATCTTATACATTTGATAATAACAATGCGAAGAATTAGAAAATAAATATAATTTTTATATTAAATATTCGTAAGAAATATGGTATTATAAAAATACATTAAGCGTAATATAACATTCCGTATATTTCATGTAATTTATAAACAGAAGCTTAATATTTTAAATTCATATTTAATTTTTGGTTTTTGTGAATGTTAATTTCAAAATTATTTTCTTAAGTATTTCAGAATTTTGTTAGAGGTATATTAAAACCCTATATGGCTTGAAACCTTATTTTACAGAGAAAATCCAATATTTATTTATAATTACAAGCGAATTGCCAGAAAATAAGAGGTTTAAAATGTTCTAGAAATATTAATGAATTACTAAAATCTATCATTCAAGAAAATCTTAATAAAAAAGCATTTTTAAGGAGTGAAATTTCATCTTTTCCAATTAAAAATTAATAAAAATATGACGTAAGAATTTCTAAATAATATTATTCAAATTATAGAACAATCTTAATATTTCAAAATAGTTTAAAATTTAATATTCACAAATTATTAGTGACACTGATATTTATTCAATCATAACTATTACAATTGAAATGAATGAATTAATATTTTTCAATAGCTTTTATTGGAAATATAAATGTGTAAATATATATATATATATATATATATATACATTATGATGTCGTAATGATTTGTCGAAGACTAATGCCTTTATATTCTGTTTCAGGAATCAATATTATCTATGTTGTGGCATGAACTACGTTCTACTTTGTCATGTAGAGGCTCTATAAGACCAGCTCCAAAGGATACAGAAGAACCATCTGTAGAAAAAATGCCAATGGTGAACATGAGCAAAATAGAGGACTATAAATTCTCATGACCAATTTTTTTTATTTTTAATGAAATACAGAAATTGCTGTTACTGGAGTGCACATATGTAAAATGAATTTATAAAGAAAACTTAAGAGTTACTTAACTTTTTAAATTAAGCTATATATAATACTTTTTAAGTTAAAATCTATACTATTAAACGATTTAAATTAAACGGTATAAACTGAAGAAAAATTTAAATGAGATTTTAAGTACTTAATTATTTCTTTGAAATTTAATTCAAAAGTGTGTAAAAATTAAAAATTGATGTTATTACATTTAAAAAAACGTGTTCATTGAAAAGTACAGATAAAATAAATTACAATACTAAAAAAGGAAAGGCACGTAATATTTTTAATCATTTTAAAGCCTAAAGATAGCATTTTTATCATATAAATTTTTATATTTAATTGAAATAAATACATTAAATTAATAATTTAAGGGAAATTTTAAATGATAAATTTAGATTTTATCGCTATCAAGAAACTTTATATATTAATATGATGTTCTTAAATGCCTAAAATTCATTCAAAACAATTAAATACATTTCAGATTCTGATTCATCAACGGACTTCTTAACAGTATTAAAAGCATGAAGGATATTTTAAAAATATAATTTATTTTAAGCATTTTAAAATTTTATTTAAAAATTATCTAATTTTTATCCAAAAATGCAAAAATTTTAATATAACTGAATTTTTGATTACAGGAATAAGGAAAATTAAAATAGAAGTAATTTATTTTTAAGTTTAATTTATACTCATTGATTATGAATCGCCTCCAGCACAGCATGCAGTTCTTTCTAAATGTGCCTATTGCTGTTAAAGGCAGCAAATTTTAACTTTAAAATGGATTCTATAATCCCATTCCTGTGTATTTGTGTAATTTTACATAACATCATTGATGAGAGCTTGTAACCTCACCCTTGTCACCAAAATAATATTAGTGATATATATTTTATTACTCAATGAAAATTACCTAAAAAATGTAGAATTTGTATGTAATAAATATATATTTCTGTGGAATTCGTTTTCGTTTAAAATATTATATGCAATATGTGAAAAAAATAGATTGAAGTTAATAATAACTTCTTAATTGTTCTACGAGTAAATGAATAGTATTTAGAGATTTAAGAATATTACACTACTTCATGAAAAAATTGTCATTGGTGAGTTAATTTATAGCTACGAAATCACAGAGCAATTTCTAATTTTAAACTATGGAATTAACAATCCATTCTTGTATTTTAGTTAGATTGTTGATAATTGTACGAATTATACGGATGGGTGCAGAAAACATGTGATTTATATTTATTTTTTTATTTAATAAATTCATATAATATATTCTTTCATCACCATTTTTTTTAAAAAAAATATATCACTTGCTTTACTTAAACTTAAAAAATACATTACTTAAAAATTTATGCAATTTAAATCTTACTAATCCTTCTATATCTGATTGAGTAAATTACATATACATGTTCTCTTTCCGTATAAAATATCATATGTATGTTTTCATAATAATCCAACTTGTCTGACAAATTCTTTTGCATTTTTCACATATTTTCCTAAATTAAAGTTTGCATGTCATTCAGCTTTTAGAAAAATGTTCTCAATCATCAAAATTAAAACTACCATAGTTAAAACTTTCAAAATGAAATTCACGATTTTTATTGGCATATGATTTCCTCTTTAAAGACAAAAAAATGTTGAATTTCTTTTGCACTGCTACTTTTCTCTGGTAAAAATCAAAAGAACACAGTGGCGAAGGAAAGGATTTAATATATGACCGCCAGAAATGTGCGTTTATTTTTTTATCAGCTTTATCATGTTAGATTACTTCTACATGACACGAGAAAGATATATCAATAGGCATGCTATTTGCAGTAGACGTCACATAAATTTAGTTGAAATCTTTTTATCACACGCATTGATTTTCAATTATATTATTGAATACGTAAATTATGTCACTGCATTTTTAATTAATACTGAGGGTTGTAAAATAATTTATTTTTAAAACCACATAAAATTATATATAATTTTCAAATACTTCCATGTTTAAAAATTATGTTTTCAAAAAATAATTCAACATACCTTTGAAACTATAGATCCTGAATTGCTACATAAGTTAAATTTATACATTTATATTTTTCCAGAAATTTTTAATTTACAAAGAGTATTTTATAGGTACTAGATATTATGGATTAGAAATAACTTTCAGTGAGAGAATATATATTTTTTCATATAAACATAGTGTATTGAGTAATATAACTAATATACATCTAACTTCATAGATTAACCTTTAAATGCATTTTAAATGTTTGAAAAACAATTGGTTCAATCCTTATCACTGAATAACGAAAAGAAAAAGTGATTAGGATTTTCTCTTATATTTTCTCTATCTAAATAATGTAAAATTTAGAGATTTCGATTTTTTAAACTTTCGCACTTACGTAATTTAAATATATCATTAGAATTATCACTTTTTATGATAATTAAGGGAATACGCGTTTCTAACAATTAATATTTTTGGCAAGACAATTTGATTTTAAAATTCACAAATTCTCTCTCTTATGATAAAAAACATTATCCCACTAATGATAATAACTTTATTTTCCGTTTTTTGTTTCTATATAAATATTATAATTGTGATAGAGATTCATAAAAGTCAATACTTATTATTATTAAAGAGATTGATAAAATAAAGGTAATTATAAACTAGAGAATTGTTGCAGCCAAATATATTTACTATTGAAAATAATACAAAATGTTAGCCTATTAATTATCATTTAGCTTCAAATACATTTAAGAAACAAATTTCCAATTCCTCAGGAGTTACGTTTATTTTACCTATTTAGTAGGTAATTAAGAATGCATATTTGCAGAAATATATCAACCTTGTACATTTCCTTGTTAAAGTGCATCAAATCTAATTTGGCTGAAACACTTTCAAACTTAATCCAATTCAACAAGCTTAAATGCAAGTTTGCTCTAATTTAGAAACGAACTTAGGTCTTTCTAATGCAGTAATAATTAATTAATTTATTGAATACATTTTTGAGGAAACATGATTTCACTGAATGATTCTTCTTAGGTATTTGAGACAAAATATTTGGGTAATAATTTTAAAACTGTTGAATATTTTAATATATATATATATATATATATAATCAATAGACGAGTAGTTTATTCAATTGCAAATAAAATTTACATTTTTAAATTATAATCAATTTTAAATGAACTAAAATGAATAATTAAAAATTTAAATACAGTCTTTCACAAATTTATACGGAAATTTACTTAAGGTAAATATTATTAGTATTTTATTTTTTGACATTAATTTCCTCTTGTTTGTGCATTTGCTTTACAGAATCAGAAAAAATGGAATTCTAACAAAAAAAAAAAGATATTTTTAAGCATTTAAAAGTTACAATGATATGTAAAAATGAAAAAAAAAATAATACAAAAGATCTTTGAAATAAGCAATAGGTGAATAATAAATAATTTTGATTGAGAAAATATTAAATTTTTAATACTTCAGAATACTATTGTTTGAATACATGCTTTTTAGTGTTGTATTATATTTATAGAATACATTCTTTAAAATTATCCCACACCTCATTCTTTGAACGATTCTTTGAATTCTTAGGAGCAAAACTAAAAATATTCTATAGTTTATATCATTCTATAGATGTATCACAATATTTTAAAAATGAATCTCAGATATTATTTTGAATTACTTAACAGAATATTCTTATAAATGTATAAAACATACTGATTTAAATAATCTCGTGATGAAATTAAGAATGTCGTTTGATATTAAAATAAAAAGAGTTGATATCTAGATTTTTTAAAATCTAATAGTTTATTTGTTTCAGCTTGTATCGAAGGTTTCAAACAGAAACAAATGTTTAAAATATTTTGTCAGCATAAGGGTTACACAATATTGACTTCAAGCAAAAGTGTTTTTTTTTAAATTGAGAAAAAGTTTTATTTCTAGTTACTCAATTTTTAATTTTCAAAATTTTCAGGCAAACTACATTTCATCTTTCTTCCTAAATTTAGTTTTTATACATTCTCTTTCCACCCTATCGTTGATTATTCTTTTTTTTTGAATTTTTAATTAACTCTACCTTATAAGTCTTGCTCTTTGATAATAATGACTTTTGATTTCAAGTATTTTGGAAATCTGACTCTCTCCAAAGTCAATAGGGTTGCAGCATAAACAATAATCAGTAATACTGTAATGAATATGCATTATAGAGTACCGTTATAAACATTTTCTTTTTCTTTTATCGTTTTAGCTTAGAAATCTTTAAGTCATAAGCATATTTCAATGCATATTTTATTATTTATATCCAATACATTTTCAAATTTCTGTAAAAATTACACATTTTCTATTTAAAAATATAAAATAAGTATTTTTGTGGGATATTTCCTGAAAACAGTGCTAATATTTCTTTAAAATATAATTTAATAAAAATAAGAAATAAATTAGACAAATAAAAGTCTAAGAAGAATTATCTTACCACAGTATATAAGTTATATTTATTATTAAATTAATAACAAACCAACATGTTAAATTTTCTATAAATTATAACTATGTTCAGATGAAATAACAAATGGTGAAGATATATACAACATGGAGAAATAACAGCATTCTAAATTTAAATAATATTTTCAACAACTTCAGCGAAATATTAAGCTTGATTTATTTGTTCTTGTATGGGAGAATATAAATCATTCAGGTTGTATGTGGATAGTTTGCAATATAAAGGTGTAGTACCTTCGCAATGTTTTACTCTTCGACAATTCCGGTTCTTCATTTTTGAATATAAATGTCTTTTTATGCACATGTATACACTTGGAGAAATATATATCACAACAACTCACTAACCTATATTTAGAGATACTAATGGAAGAGTATTTCACTAAAAGATAAGTGATTTCAGCATTACGTAGCTTATAAAATCAGTCATTAACATGATTATTTTTCTAATAAAGCTCGTAATACCTTAAGCAACAAAATGATTACTTATGATGTAGCTTTAGATTTCTAAATAAATAAATAACTAGTGAGACTTTTAAGTAAAACAAAGTTACTAAATAATAATAACTCTTTAAAATGATATTTCAGAAGATTAAATATAATTTTGTAATTACATAGATATCAGCTTTGCATACACTCATATAGTATTTCTTTTTTACCTATGCTTAATTGTCTTATATATTTTAACTATCACCTTTTCTCTTGAGATACGAAAACAAGGAATATATGAAAGTGGTTTTAAGAAGAACTCTCGATTTATACAAATCATGTAATCTGGATAAAATCATAGTACTGAGTTTTACATCACTCAATATAAATAAACGTTAAATGCAAAACTTATGGGATAATATTTGGATTTTTCTGATACAGACTTGATCACTGGATGCTGGATTCATATTTAAAAGAGATGGATGTACTCAATTCTGTGAAAAAAGATCACCATCTGATCAATTTAGAGATTAGAAATTTATCCGAGCAATGTATGCTTATGCGAATAGTAGCTTAGGTAATTTAAAATCGATTTCCTTGTTTCACTAATGGATCAGAACAACCTAAAATGCAAATAATACTCGATTTATCATTCATAAAATCTTCAAAATTTTTACCATTTTTTACACTTACACAGAAAAAAATAACACAGAACTTCATACAAAGAGTGAAATAATGATTGCGTTTTTGAAACGAAAGATCTCTGATGGCATTTACATAATATAAGAGGTACGTCTATATTTTGCTCTATGTTCATGGAACACAATAAATTTGTTACCAATTTTACATAAACGACACTATTTAATTTTCATATAGCTTTAGTTCGGTATTAATAAATTAGATATTTCGAATTATTAAAACAGAAACTTATTAATTAGGACTACCAAAATTGAAACTGAAAAATGAGGCAATTAAAAATTACAGGAATTTACAATGAGCTCCTTAAAATTTAGCCTTAGCCTTTCATATCTGCTTTAAATAAAGAAAAAAAATGTTACATTTATCAGCTTTTAAAATTAAAATTAGAATATTAGCACAAATATTTACATAATATTAACAAAATTACTCTATGCATTTTATAAATACAATAAATTACACACATTCTGTAAAATGATATTTGATGTTTAGGTTAACTTTGATAATCAATTCTCTGCTCTTCTTATCATTGAGATTCTTAATTTAAAATACTATGTTAATTAATACTTTAAATATTTCACATACTCGTACATTATTCAGTCACTGTTAAAAGTGTCTTATAAATTTTAAGATTTGCAACCTCTCTCTGCTAAAAATTCAATAAATTAAAAAATGGCAATTCTTTCAATACAAACTTCAAAGCATACTGTACGGCGTTTCGGGGTTCGTGTTGATTGAGAGTTGAATAAAGCAACCACTTAATAAACACAAGACTTTAATTTCTTAAAAATTCCACTAGAAATAGCAGCTGTGTCAATCAAATTATACAGCTACAATTCGTCAGATACAATAAGTAACAGCTTCCGATCACAGGTCTCAAATACCTCAAACAGAGAACAACTTCTCTACACTAGCAGTCACGACTAATCATTTTCATTCACTGTCTTCACAAAACTGCTTGGCTTCTATGTCGGGCTGCGGTATTTATACCTGACTTGGCGGAGAAATCTACCAGTTTCGCTAAGGTTCTGGAAGCTTCTAGGCTATCTCGCTAAATACTGGTCCTAGAGCTTAGGTGATTGATGTTTGAAGAAGCATCTATTTCTCACCAACTGTCGCCAAGTTTTCTGGTCAAAACATCGCCATGTCACCAAATCATTAGAAAACCCACTTTTAACGTATGACAGGTCCAAATACCGCATGTTTCTGTATTCAGCATTCATTTAAAATAAAGAAGAATATCAAATTTCTTAATCTTCACACCACTTCTTTTATTCACAATTAATGGTTGTGCGATAAATAATTAAAAAAATAATTGCAATGAAATGAAAAGAGTATAAATCCTAATAAAAAATAAATGCTATTATTTGAAATGAGAAATTTAAGTACTATTGAATACGCTGCATTAGTTAATTGCTTAAGTAATTACTAAGTGACCACGGAATATTAGCTCTATATCAGCAAGCAGTAGAATTTCCAATTATGTAGATCCTGTATTTAGGTAACGTGAGGTCCTGATTTGGAAGAGTCCTTCTCGTAACTGGAAGGTAGCGAGTCGGATACTAATCCAGTTGAATCTGATTGCTTAAAGATATATTGCTTTTTCTAAGGGTGGTTTGGGAACATAAAATAGTTTTTGATAGAAATGTAATCCAAGTGAGATAATTCCTCAGATAGTAGTAGTAGAAGAGGTCATTCTATTGATCTTTGATTACACAACATTCTTTGAATTTACGATTGCTCACCCACAAGATGCTACACTGTGCAAGAGGGCAATAATTTCGCCTTCCTATAGTACCAAAAGAACCAAAGTATTTCTATACAAAAGTAAGATCATTAATATACAAATTTATCAAATTAATCATTAATATTTAAAATAAGATGGATTAAATGGATTTTGCAAAACAATAAGTCAAATGAATTAGTAGCTCGATATTGTATTCTGTATTCTGTAATTTACGAATATAAATTTAAACTCCATATTCTCCTACAGGATTTTCAATATTTTTTAATGCACACAGATTCATATTTTATATTATTTTTTTTCTTTATTTTACTTTACAAATCACTATATTATTTATGCCAATATTTTAATTTATATAAGTTTATGTTGCAGGACAAGGCAGAGATTAAAATTATATTACAATACGATTATTTGAATTATAATAAAAATATCCAACCTTTAATTTAAGCATTTTTTTTAAATTACATGATTATTAAATATTTCTTTAATTATATAATAACATATACATTAAATGTAAAGAAACTTAAATCAAGGGTATTTTTCTCCGACAACTTTAAATGAGAGAATAATTTTGAACCATAATATTGACTATTGCTTTACTAATTAATCTTAAATATAATTAAAACTCATTTGAGCTCCCAATATATCTCCTTAATCCAAGATACAATTATTTTAGGAGTTCCACATACTGTCGACGCTTTGCGACTATTCAAATTATGGAAGAAGATTATCAAATTCTTAATCTGATTAAAAATTGACATACATACTTGACTGCGTGTACATAGAATAAAGACATACGATATTGTTCCTTTTGTCCCTGAAATTTCACAGTAAAATGTTTGTTTTAAAATAACAATATTAAGATCTTTTCTGTTTTAGAAAAACGAATCTATTTTTGCTCTGTGATATGAGTACGACTTTGCCTTACCCTGCATCTTAGAATAGGAAAATACATTGGTAACTGATGAAAAGAATATCACATTTAATATGTGTTAAATTCGTAATTTAAGACATCTTCAAATATTCTACCCCACATTTTATTTTTGTTTAACTAATCTAAACTTGATTTTTTTAAATAAAATGATGGTTTTAGATACGTTAATTTTATTAATTTGTAATAGATATATATTTTTATGCTTTGAATTCTTGAACTTTTTTACTCATGCGTAAACTGTAAATATTGTTAGGAGTGAGTTTTTTAATTGTATATGGTTTTGACTATTTGATATAGTATTTGGAAAAATATTTAATATAATTGTTTATATTTCTATTGTATTAATTTAATCTAAATTAATTATCTTTCGAGTATAGAAATATAATACGTTTTGTAATGTGCCCACTTTTTTTTAATATCTTTTAAAACTTACTATATTAACTTGTTAAGAAAACTTTTATCCCGAAAGTTTTCTTTAGTTATCTAGTATTTGTTTATTTTATTTTGTTGCATTAAAATGCTAAACATGTAAACATTTGAGATATTTACTTCAAAAAATCACGCTTCTGAATTCTTACAACGCATATTTTTCTAAGAAAATCTAAACTAGGGAAGCATATTAAATAAGTCGTCATTTAAGAACACATTGAACAATAAGCAATATTTTAAACATATTGCATTGTAAAATTCGGTTATATATATTGGCAAGTTCAGTTGATTGTAAAATTTAATTTAGAGTGTATCGTAAAATTCTATATACAGTGCACTGAAAATTCAACATAGAGTGCATTGTATCAATCAATATAGAATGCATTGTAAACTTCAATACCGAGTGCATTGAAAAATTCAATTAATATTATCTACACATACTTTACTTAGAAGCTGACATTTAGAGAAATTTTCGCTTTTTCCCGACTTATATTTGAAATTCTTTTTAAGAATTGAATATTTCTGTTCTAATTTGTTTTTTACAAAAATAGACTGTAATTTGAAAACCTTCTATATGTGTTTCCATCGTTTTTTAATTTAAGAAGTAAATCAAAAAATTGCATTAAATTTCACTCAAATGCTTATTTTATATCTAAGCATAAAAGACTAGACAGACAAAAATATAAAGAAAATTTTAATATTTTTGTCTGTCTAGTCTTTCCTTATATTCTTAAATTTGCTTACCATAAAATAACTTTTATCTTTTCTTACCAAAAACCGCATGATTTTCTTTACATTTTTTAATGAAAAAAACGAATGCTTTACAATACTTTTTTTCATTAATTAATGATAATAAATTACTTTTAATAATGATAAAAATTTAATTCTATCTTTCTCTTGGAGAAAAATTGTTTCAAATTAATAAACATAATATGTCAAAAAGATAAATCAGTTCAAATCATAAAGTATCTGTCAGATGAACAACATCAATATTCAAAATGAGGATATTCTCCATTTTGCTTCATCACATTGCTGAAAATGTGTTCCTATTTATAAGACCTATTTAATTCAATAAGCGCTATCAATACCTTGGTGAAATCTAGGGGCATTCTATTTCTTACCAAAGAAAATCAAATTACTGACGAGATTCCTTTTCTTCCAGTCTAAATGTGATTTGCATGGCTACTTTCTTATAATTTATTTAGGCGTAGGCTTTGAGGATTGGCTAGGGATAGAATTGCTTATTTTTTTCCCTTTATTGAGTATTACAAATGCGATTCCACTTAACGATCTTTGTCTTCCCATCTTCATCAGAGGAAGTATCTCCCTCATGATTAAAGCTATAATGGCACTTACGTCGTTAATGTTCATTCCATCAACAGAAGATACATGGGTAATTTTCTCTTTTTATATATCAAGTGACATTTACTTGCTAGAAAATGACAATTCGATGTTTTTTCTTTCATTTAGCCATCATTAATAAACGTGACTTATATTAGTAACTGACTGCATCAAAAACACTTAAAAATTTATTTTAATATCCATAAAAATGCATATTTCATTTCATACTAAATTTTATGAGCACACTATAAAGCTTAATATAAATTGAAAATATGGTAAGAAAATTGATGTTTAAAAATATGAATATACTTATAGTAAATGGTGTTATTTGTATATGATATGGGTACATCAAATAATTCAAAATAAAATTGATGTTTAAGTGAGAAATTATAATTTATTCACTCCATTTACTTTGAAATTTTATTTACAAAATCACTTAATTTGGGACAGTTGGATGATTTACAATATCACACATCAGCATAAAATAAAATATACACAATAAATCTTACAATGATTATTTTGAATAACATTGTGCATCCTTACATATACATTATATTTTACAATACATTAAGATGAATTGTATTCACTGACATATTTTTCGTATTAAAATATATTGTTAATAAAGTATTTTGTCAAATAATAAAGTATTTTGTCTACACGAATTTTGATATACACTTTCGTTAGAAATTATTTCTGAAATGAGTTTGATTGAACTTATTTGGAATTATAAATTAAGTTTGGAAGCTTAAATTGGTTTTTACAAAAACCAATTTCATCAAATATATTTGTGTGTAAAACTAAAATGTAAATTTGAAATCCTAAATAATTTAGCAGACTTTGTGAACAGTCAATACAAAATACGTACAATTGTATTAATATAAAAACTCAAAATTTGCTTTGGAAACTCAGAATGTTTTGGAATATTAAACTATTATTTGACACAATATATTTAATATATTTGTCACAATATACATAATTGAAAAAATACTTTTAGTGAGCTTCATATATTTTCAATTCAAGATAAGTTTTTTACATATGAGCTATATATTATGCATCCGGAATGAACTTGGTATGATTTAGAAACTAACCCCGAACTACATATATAGAAAAGAGAAATCACAATATAAATTTTCCGTTGCATAAAAGTGAAAGCAATTAAATGTAGAATCTTCACATTTCTAGATAATAGATCTACTAAGAGGTTTGTCTTATTGCAAACGATGAGAGTCCAATACAGTGTAGTATGGGAATGCTAGAAGTATGTGAAAGTTAGTAACTAATGATCAACCAATATAACTGTTCTTAAACAGAGTGGCAAGGGAAGAAGTATAAATGATTTTATAAGAATGAACTCGTATTGAGAAAGCGAAGATGTAACATTAATTATAAGTAACAAACAGTTAAGGCAAACATATTTCCCCCAAATATTAAATAATTATTTTTTAATTTTAGAACTATTATTTTACAAAAAAATTAACCTTTAAATTTCAATTTGTTTTAAATTATTAATAGAAAAATATTTATATTTACGACCACTAGAATACTTTTGCTTAATTTTCTCTTTAAGGTAAAATAAGTAATTAATAAATATAAAACACTTTTCTTCGTTTTGAATTTTTATTTTATAGTGTTATTGTAAGCGTATGATAATTTAACAATTTAGATCCCATATTATTCTTGTACAGAAAATAGTCTTTACTTTTAGACAAAACTAAAATATACATATACAAATATAATTAAGTATTCACAAACAAAAATATGATCATTATTTTCGTAATGAAATCTTACAATAATTTATAGTTTAATTCAAAATATATCTGTATAAGACTTTTTTAAAAAAAGAAATATAAGTTTTGAAATATATTTTGGAATTTATAAATAATTACGCAAATTTGCTAACCTAATTAACAAACATCAGTGAAATTTTCTATTACTATACAGCCAAAACGAGTGAAGCTGCAACAGTAAAAGTTCTGAAATTTATGTGATAAATTTAATGTATATGTTTCGATTAATTAATGCAATATTTTATAGATATTCCATTCTATATTACAATACATAACATGTATTACAAAAAATAGCAGGTTATTATTATTTAATAGACATTAATTAATCGACGAGGTTGAAAAATGTAAGACATAGAAATAATCTGAAATAAGGTTTTTGTCTTTTTAATCCAACATAAAGTTTCCTTTTAAAATAATATCTTTTTCCTGCGTATTATGATTTAGATTATTCTTATTTAACAAAGCTTCGGAAATGATATCGGATATCTTCAGCTGCAGTCTTAAAATAGAAATGAATAAAAGGATTTAGAAATGCATAATATTATGTTACATTTCAATAGTTTCTGGAATTGTAATGTGGATATGAATTAAAAAATAATTTCTTCTCAGCAACATATAAATATTAATATCAGCCTATCATTATTTTTTTTTTAGTATTTTAATTAGTTGTCCTTTAAGATGAGTTTACATATATAAATATTTAACATTACATGTGTGTTTATTTTTACATATATAATTCCAGGTTTTAATGCAAGATTAACTAAGCAAAAATTGAGCTAAAAAAGTCACAAAAAAGAAATTCTAAAATTAATATTAATGTAATTATTATGGTTATAAAACTAAAATATAATGGGAAAAAGCAATAAAAATGTGAAGACGTTGTTAAGTTTTAAGTAGTTTAAATCATATATTTAAATCAATACCAATATCTAGTTATAACGAAAGATTTCTCGCAAAAATTAATCTAAGAAATTAAAATTAAATATTTTAGCTAGCATTATTTTAAACATATGGAAGAAAAATATCAAACATAAAGTTACTAATATCAATATTTAAAAGATAATTCATATCATCTTTAAGAAAAGAAAACGAATGTGAAGAAAGGTCATTTTTGTTTTGGTAACATTAACCAAACAATAGATTGAAAAGAAGATACCAAAACAAGGAAAATAGTAAAAGAACAAAGAAAAGATTTTTAATGTATAGACTTTAGTAAGTACGAAAAAATATATACTGAAAAAAGAACAATAAAAGTTAACGGAAAAGTGAAATTGATAAGGAATTTCATTCTTCAATAAACTTTAAAAATTAGCAGAAATCAGATACATAACCTCTTACCTATTATGTGGATAATCAATAGATGATATATTGCAAAAAATAGTTTAACACAAACAGTGAAGGTAAAAATATTTTAATATATTTTCTCCAAATATTTAATGCCTGTTTTTCAATTTTAGACATATAGTTGAAGAGTTATCTTCTCATAAATAGTAGTTGTGAAGAATAAATAAAAATAAAGTAAACCTAGTTAAATTAAGAAACATTTTGAATTTATAACTAGAATTCCCAAACAATAATTTTTATTTAATATCAGTCCAGACATTTTTTTTACAATTTCATTTAATTAAACAATGGAATAAAGCTTGTCCATAATTAATAAAGTTTAATGATGTTTGTACCTTTATAAATTTAAGCAACATTAAAATATTGCTTTTTAAATGTAAATGTCTGGAGGATTACATTACAAACAATAAAAAAATTCCATTAGTTTGATTACTTTAAAATATAGCGTTGAAATTTATTCAATATTTAAATAATTTATATTTTCAGATATTGTATCCTATAATGAAACAAATTACAAATAGTTTATGATTTTCCTCAAACGTCTTTTGACATTATATATTTCTCGCGCCAAAATACACTATAATAAACAATATAACTTAAAAGTTGAAATAAGCATCCCAATGGGAATTCATTACTAATTGTTTTCTATATATTTCTGTGTGTGTGTTTAAAAGTAAATTAAAAAGTTAATATAATATCTCATTGAATTTCCCATTATTATTACCGAATTTTCATTAAAATGTAAAACCAAGTAGTGACTAGAAAATTATGCGAATTTCAGAAAAGAAGCACCATACCGATTTTGGAGAATGATGTGAAATGCACATTTCTCCAGTACACGTAGTATAATGTATAAGGTAGGTAACTGCCTGAATATGCAATATTTGCCTCGTTTTTGTTTCTTAGAACAGAAAGTTTGTTCTTATCGCTAAAGATACATATAACTGCAAAGAATGCTGGGCCGTCGACAGAGTCAGTTCCAACTGACTTGTACTGAAAAGAGCAAGTTGGTTCTTACGGCAAATCGCAGATGACAGATTTGATAAATACTTAGACTCTTCCACATTGCACAGTCTGTGATGGAAATGGTTGGAATTGTGGAACTTTTACCGGGTGGCGGTTCAGCTAAAGTGACGACAGCACAATCGGATCCACGAGTTGGAAGGGGTGGTGGTGGCAAGCCCGTAAAGCATGTCTCCCGAAATTCTGTACATGTGTAAGGCACTTTAGATTCTCCTATATTGAGAAAAGTCCTTTGATTGACTAGGATTGCTCGCTAGTAGGCTGCTCTCATGGCTTCCATTAAAAAAACTGACATCTATTCCACAGCATAGACGCCAACATCTGAAATGGTTCCGGATTTGAGCAATGTTTACGAAGAAGTGGCACATGATCACCTTCTCAGATAAGTCAGGCTTCTCTTTCTTCAGTGATATTTATCACGTATGAGTGTGGCATAGCACAGACAGGTCCAATCTTTCAGCAATTGTAGAATGCACCTCAACGTGTCCGCAAGACACCATAGTTGTCTACAAGTCCAGATCATCTTTAGCTCGTATTTACTTCACTATGAGAACCCAAAATTACTTGAATTTTATTATGTTGCTGTCTGGTGGCATTTCCCTACCTTAAGAAGGTTCCAACGCCCTCGTTCAGCAAGACAACGCCTACAGCACATAGCTCACATCAGCCAACATTCATTAAGAGGTGAACAGCTGCTTACCTGACCATCGTTCTCCCCAGATATTGCGCCGATCCAACACGTTTGGCTATGATTGAACATTTGTGGACCCGGCACTGCCTCCTTCCGAAGACGCATTTTGGAAAATGGTTGATTGGGAATGGAGAGTGATTTCTCAGGACACTGTCTGTACTCTCATTGACTCACCACGAACAAACACTAAACGTGTTCATTCGTGTATTGCTGTTCACGATGGTGTTACAACCTACTGACACGTCCCTTTTTCCGCTTTGTATTATGCATATCATTCATATAGATCATCAAAATACACATCACTTATTGTCCGTCTGTCTTAATCCATTTGCCGAGTTCCATTACTTTCTGGCAACTCCTTCTTGGTGTGGCATTTTCAATGTTGGGCAGCTTTTATGCAATTTTTCTATATAGGGAATGAAGCTTTTTAACTTTAAAATAAATTTATAATTGTAAAGCAGCATTTGATATTTTCTCTTTACTTGAATATGCAATATTGTATAAGTAAAATAAATCATTATTTAATTAATTTAAATTCAATAAAAACATATTTCTGACTTATTTACGGTTCATGTTAACAAAACGATTACTAAATATTAATTGTTCAAAAACAATTTAACAAATTTAAAGTAAATTCAAATTTATATTTAAAATATTTTTACCACTAATGGTACCAAGTTAATATCAATTAATATTTCTTCATATTCCGAATTTTTACTTGAAACGGAAATTAGAGATATTTATTAAAAAAGAAGTTGCTTCCTTCAGGGCAGATTGCTTAAATTCACAGTTTATACGCATTTTTTAATCAAGCTATTTATGATAAATTCAATCTCATTTTTATGATAAATTTAATCTCATTCCATGAATATTTCAAATATCAATAATTTCAAAATATGTATTAAAATTCTAATAAATTCCATTTTTTCGTAAATTTTGCTGCTTTTTTTCTGTAAATTGTTGTTGCTTTGAAGTTAAGTAAAGTGTGCTTTTTTTATTAATAGACGTTGCCGCAAATCAGATATAACTGATATACATATCTACGTTTTGGTTTTTCTCAACAGTTTTCAAAATGTAATTTAGAAATCTATTCTATTGATAAAAAACAGATAAGCAGAATGTTTTCTTTTAACTGCAGATTTTTTTTTGCCAGTTCACACGTAAAAATCATTTTCCTAGATATCAAAATACCAAGAATTACATTTCTGTTAAAACTAACATGTTTTTAGATATTTTAACACAATTTGTTGAACTATGTATTTTTATTAATATATATAATTTCAATTAATAATATAATTATTCTTAAAAAAGATTATTTGGAACTTCAATTTCTGGAAAGCATTAATATTGCCAAATATAGAAATGAATTTCTGACATAAATATTTCTTAATTTTTTAAAAATTGATTAATTTTCATTAAGTAATCTATACAAACGTATACACATATATCTGTACGTATATAATAAATTCACTCAGCATAAAAGAAACTACCACTAAGAAAAAATTACAATTTAAACTAAGAAAAATTTACAATTTAAAATTTTTACACTTGTAAGTTGCAATAGAAATATAGACATTGTAAGATGAAAACAAATATAATAATACTAAAATTGAAATTTAATTTAATAAACCGAACAAAACAAATAATATGAATATATCAATGCAACCAATTTAGTTACGGGTTTCGTTATCTTATTAGCAAAATGATAGCTATAAATGGTTCAGGACAATATCTATATATTTATAAGACTTTTTAATTTCTAAAAAATTCCAATTTACATTTATGAACTCAAACATTAAAGAATTTTTCAAATACAACTACTAGCATATATATATATAAACATATTTACTAATAAGAAATTATAAATGAGTATCTTTATTTTGAGCTCAGATTTACAGCCACTATTGTTGTAAAAGAATGAAACCTAATATTTTGAAATAAGATGCACATAAAATTCTGTTTATACAATATTAATTAAACATATCCTTCTAAAAATTAAAATTGAAGCTCACCTAAAATCTTTTGCACACAATAAATAATTGAGGAGCATTAAAATTTCAAACAGCCTCAAAATGAAGTTTATGTCTTTATTGTCTTTTGCCATCAAAAGCCATGGGAAAATGGTTTGTGTTATCGAAACAATAGATTTAATAACTGTCGGTATTAAGGAATCAAAAAATTTCCTTTCTGCTTTCATTTTCGTTGACACCAAACTTATTTCGGTTATCCGCTTTATTTTTCTCTACTTCAATATTTTTCTACACCAATTTCTTTTTTTACTCACTTATCCTAGATTCTCTACTTCGGAACTCATCGATCATGTTCTTAATCTTGCGGCAAAAATTTCAGATCCTTTTGATATGATCCGTGACATTTTTGATCAATCACAAAGTTTAGTGGTTCTATCTAATAATCGTTTTACAAAGAATGCTACCCTTTGTGAAGTTAATCATTTCCCCGGCGAAACCCCTTCATCAAAAAAGTTTGCTTGTTAGCCTATTCTAGTGGAGTTCATTATCATTATTTTTTATATTCTACAAGTGAACCGATAAATTTCCATGTTTTAAGTTACATTAATATAAGCATTTCTAAAATCTTCACCATTTATTTTAAATAGGAGAAAAAATAAATTATATATTTTAGTACTCAAAATTTGTAAAGGAAGTAGATTTAGATGAATTTTAGCAATCAATATATTTATATGAATTGTGTAATTCATCTTGTTCTAATTCATTTTTATACGAATTGTATTTTTATCTCAATTGTGTAATTCATCAATAGTTAAAAAACTAATTGATAATCATGTATTTATGAGAATGTCAGAGAAATCAATAGATTTATAATAGTTAAATGATCTTTAGGAAATATTTATGCTATTTTAAAATTCATTACGCTGAAAGCATGTTCTTATTGAAATATTTAACAAATTCACAATTTATTGGTTTTTATTTAACAAAATACATCATTGACAGTTAAAAAGGGAAATATTATGAGCATTTATTTTAATAAATATTAACACAAGTATCAAAGATTTAGGATGAATTAGTGTTAATGTTCATGACTACAGTTTTACAAACACTTCTGCATTAAAATTTATTTTTGATATTTTTTTACAAAAATATATTTATTACTGATGATTTTAGGGATAGTTTCCTGCATTGAATTCATGTCTAATATCATAATTAAAAATGTTGATAAGATATAGATTTGAAATTAATTGGAAAAAGAAACTATATCAAATTTAGTGTCAACCGAAAACCATTCTTAAATAAAGACTTAAAAAAATTTATTACTACTGCATATAACGCAAAATGATGAGTTAAATTCATTGCCGATTTCTATGTGTGTTTCTATTGATGTATTTAAAATTAAACAGTTTCCATTAATATATATTTTATTTACTAATTTATCTTTAAATCTAGCAATATATTTCTTCATTGTTAATTTGCCAAATTTTTTAGCATAAAATCGTCAATATCAGTAATATTATTTAATATTTGACAGTGATTATTAGTTCAGTTCCATTCGAAAAACACACACAGATTTTTTATTACATTTTTTGCTTTTAAATTTTGCTTTCTTAATTTTTTTTTTTAATATGCATACTTCAAATTTTATTATAGCAACTTTTTTCTAATTGTTAAAAGTTTTTCATTCATTTTTTAAAACATTATATTTTAAAATAATCATTATACATTTATATTTAATATTCATACAAAATGTAGCCAGGGAATTCTACTTTTAATATAATAAAGAATATTTCCGTGACACGTTTGAAAAAATTGATTTAAGGTGTAATAGCTCACTAATTTAATAAAAATGAGATAATGAAAACACTTCAAAATGAAGAATGTAAATATTAAAAAAAACTGTTTCACTTGTTATCGTTTTAAGTTGAAGAACCTTTTAATTAAATATAATTTCTATCTCAGGATATTTTAGTGATTATAAATAAAAAATATTCATTTTTCTGTTAAAGAAACTATATTATGAAACAATAACATAAATCTTGCTTCGTTAGCAACTGAAAATATTAATTAGTTTTCTATACAATTAAAAATTAACAACAAATATAATTATTACTCTGCATGAAATGTATGATGGGAAATAACTAAATGCACTTGTATTGATTTATTATTTTATTATAATTAGTTTTAGAGATTTTCAATTGGTTTCTCTCTATGCAAAAAATTAATTATATATAAAGGAGAACCATATTGTTATATCAAATAATAAACTAAACAACTTTATACTTTTAAGCTTAGTTATGTTTGTTAATATCATCAGATGCATTATTTTCATGATTTAGTTTTTTTTTAAATATTTATTGCACAGTTCTGATTAAGAGGCGTTATTTGCGGTGCACATTTATGTGAAAAAATATATAAAAATGTTTTAAAATACCTGAATTTATTTTTATGTATATTATAGCTCTGTGCTGGTCAGAAAAAGTTGGCATTTCTTCATACACTGTTGGTAAAATTCATGGATAAGTCTTTACAATCATACGCATTATTCTTCTAAAACTTTTAAGATGCTTCGAAATGATACTTTTGTTATTCAACAATGGACCACTCAATATTATATTCGTTAGTAAAAAAAAGAAATTTAAAAAGAGGCTTACAAAACTTTAAATTTATATATCTATGTTACTCATAAAAACAATTAAGTTACTGAAATTTGTAATGGAAATAAGCACTGTTGAGAAATTGATCACATAATTTTCAACTGGATACATGTTTACTGTTCATATGTTCTCTTATAACAGCAATGTATTTTTACATATTACTTAATATTTTTACCACACATGAATTATTTACCACATTAAATGGTATCTTAGTGGTATATAATTCTTTTTTAAACTAAGTATGCATTTCGACTAAAATACTGCATGTGTACATCAAATCAATCAAACCAAGACATGTTTAATTTTCACTCCATACAATACCAATTAATTTCCAACTATTGCAAAACCTAATGACATCATTATTTATGGAAGAAAGGCAGTAACATTTTAAGAACCTGTCATAACATATCAAAATAAAAATATTGCTTAGTATTTTTTACATTAAGAATTTTTTTTTACATTTACTATTTTTTTTCTTTTTTTTTACATTTATATATTTTTTATGCGGAAAATACTTTATTCGAGTAATGGTATGATGTGCATGACAAATTGTAAATTTTTTTTTCTCATTTCTCCACTAAACTTTAATTTTTAAACAGTTTTGTTAAAATGATCAAAATTAAGTAAATTGTATTTTTGATTCATTTTAAATATAAAAAATATACTGTGACTAACATAAAAAGTACATTAAATAAGAAATATAAAGTTTTCCAAGCAAAACTTATCTATTCATCTTTTCTTTTACTAAAAAAAATACTTAATAAAATCAGTCAAAATATGTCATTAATTCGTCCATCTGATAGGAATTTTAAAATATTTACAGGTACTCTAAATTCAGTTAAGAATTTTTTTGGAAAATTTATGCAATAGCTGCATACGTAGAAATTTTTACTTTTGCTAAATTAAAATCTTGTAGAATATTTAAACCTCAATGTAAGTAAAAGTACACTTTTAAAATTATATTTATTTATTTTAAGAATTATATTTCTCTAATTAAATTTTAAGTGCAGGGAAAGAGTTTGAAATTCAATTAGAAAAATATTAAAAAACATGGAGAATACCTGACTAAAATTGTACTTTTCATTTTCGCTACATTATAATCAGATGAAGTATTCATATATAAATGCTTGTAAAAGTAAGAATTTTTCAGAAAAAAACCATATAGTATTATGTTTTCTTGTACAGGCTTGAAATAAATCATTAATTTTAACTAAAATGATTAACTTTAAAAATGATGAACTACTTTTTTTATTAAACCTGTATTTTTACTACAGAAGTGTCAACAATAATGAGATGAAAGCACATTATTTGTCTACTCAAGAAATAATAGAAATTATACTATCATCTAAATATCATTTTTATTATTTTTATTGATATGCAGCAAAATTTCCATCAGTAGACTTACCTTGTCTTCTCCATATACTAATTATTTATTATCCTCTCAATATCAGTAAACAAAAATATATACTGTTATAATAATTATAAAGATTCCTCTACATCTTTGAACAAGAATGAAATATAACACAAGGATTATAAAAAAAAAATATCTTCAAGAAAGAAACATGATAACCACCACAAGAATTATAAAAGACAGTTCAACACCAATAAAAGAAAACGATGAGTACCACAAGAAATGAAGGGAACGTTCAATATCAAGGAATTAAAATAAAAAGTACTAGTGTTTGTTATGATGCTCGCCTTTTAAATTAGAAATAGGAGGGAAAAAAGAATTTAATTATCAATAAGAATGAATCCGTCAAACTGAAACACAAATATAATCCAGTTTGGAGGATTTGTTCTTAATCTGGAATACAAATGTGATAAGTAATTTTAGAAATTATTGTGATTTTTCAAACATAATTTATTCTAAATATCCATTTATAAATATATTTTCTGATATCTAAAATACAGTTTACAGATGATACAGTAAAATAAAAAAAATACTAGCACTATTTTTATACTTTGAAGTTTCTGTGATGTTTTATTCCTAACAACCATAAATGTCGGGTGACAGATTCCAAATTAAATAAGAACTCATTATAAATTCAGATTAAAATTAATTTTTTTTCATTTATGTAAAATATAACTTTAAGGAAAATTATATGATTAAATTGTCTTTTTTTAAATGATTCCAAATATACTACAAAATATAAAATGTTTCTTATAGCATTATCTATTAAATAAAAGAAAATATTTATATTAATATACTGTAAAATACGGTGGAATACATATAATATTTTCAAATAAATTTGAAATGACTATTAAAAGCTAAGAAATAGGAACCAAATTCTTAATATAGAATGTATAAATTTAAATTAATTAAGATTGTTAGTATGTATACCTAAGATTTCTTCCTAGTTTTGCTTTATATAGATTTCAAAATTACATATCATTTAAGGAAGATGTTATTGAGATAAAAATAATATTATTGTTTTACTTTTTTTCCGAAATAGTAAGAAGATAAATATTTGTATTAATTTTAAAACCTATTTTTCAAAAGACACCGAAATTTAGTTTATTTTAATCTTAATTTAACAAATTTCTTAAAAAAATAATTTACTGTTATTTTAAAATTTCAAATTAAAACTCCGTATTTAAGTTAATTACTCAATTTAAGATGGAGTCAACTTTGTAACTTAATGGAAACGAATATACATATATTTTTAAGTTTCAATCGAAAATTTCTTTTTTAGTTTAATCCTTATTATTTTAAGTTTGCCTTTCTTTAACTGCATTCGAATTCTACTATCAATTTCGGTTACTGGAAGTATTTTCGAAGGAGTAATTTCAGCTCATTAGCCAATTCGATTATTTGCATTTCTTTAAGTGAAGTGACGTGTAAGTGAAGAATCTTCGAATTAAGTAAATTACTTACTTTTTATAAAATTTATTCTCTCTCTTCGCTTTATATAGTCTCTAGTTAAACTTTAATATAAGTGTTCTACAGACAAATATTTACGAGCAATTCATCAGACAGATTTCTGATGAATTGCTCGTAAATATTTACCTAATAGTTTAAGAGAAACATTTTTTAACAAAATATTTGCTTAAAGTAACGCAACCAGTGTTTAAGATAATTTTAAAATATCACAATATTCTAACATGTTCTTTCAAAAATCTTTTAATTTACCACTATATTAGAAGTAGTATATTGGAGGCATATGATTCCAAATTTCACGACAAAATTCTTAATGCTTTAATCTATTTAATTTTGCAATACAAAATGTAAAATATCCAAATAGTTCATTAAAATGTGTGCACATCTTTTAGAAAGAAATATATGTAATAATTATATATCTGTACATATACAAACATTCATACATACTATATATATATATATATATATATATATATATATATATATATATTATATATATATATATATATATATATATATATATATATATATATATATATATATATATATATATATATATATATATATATATATATATATATATATATATATATATATATATATATATATATATATATATATATATATATATATATATATATATATATATATATATATATATATATATATATATATATATATATATATATATATATTACTTTTATTAATAATTTAATAATTATATATATGATTAAATATACTTTTTTTGGTTTTCTGTTTCAGAATTTAAATGCATCTATTATTTCCAAATAAAAAATTCTTTCAGTTTATTATATGAATAAAAATATAATTATTTTGTTTAAAGACATACAGCACACAGTCACCATCCATATGTCGATAAAAATTACATCAAATAATTAAATCACTGCTTCTGTCTCTATAAAAATAATTATAAAGGGAATTGTTTTCAATTAGAAAAATGCTCAAAAGATCTTTTCTTCTATATGATATGATAAAATTAATTATTTTTTTAAATGGGGAAATCATAATAATTATAATTAGAAAGATTTTCCTAG